>CM051483.1:9993152-10448923 GCA_028015225.1 Carex myosuroides
TGATAAAAACTAGATCGACGGTGTATATAAAATACACCTATCAAATACCCCCAAGCTTGAACCTTGCTTGTCCCCAAGCAATATTTAAACTTTGAAATATAATTCGATCTACAATTTAACCCTATATCAAGTATATATTTCTCAAAATGAAAAACTTGTATGATCTTGCCAACCTTTAAAAATCTCCATGCATATTTCCCAAATCCCAAGTTCAACCCTCGAATAATTATGAATCAACCCACAATTCGATTACTCTAACTTTTATTTCCTTAAAGGCTTTGAATTTGTGAACTTCGTATACCCAAATTTAAAAGATATGCCATTTAAATTGTAGAATTTTCAAAATACCCCCAAGCTTGAATCAAACTTGGGTAAGAATAATTACGGACTTCGTGTGTTGATACATGCATATTCCTTTTGTTTTGTTGCTTTTGATTTTTCTCACTTTGAATTAGCACTATTTTCCCCATCCTTATTTAAGCACCGGTTAGTTACAAGTAGTTAACTGTACCCAACCGTTCTAATTCAAGGGTGCTTTGCATGCTCTTAGTCTAACCCTTCCACTAACACAAATGTCAATTTTATCGGGAGACTAGTGGAGCAGGAGTGCTAAGGACTCATAACCATAAGTACGTCATGAAGCCGTATCATAGGTCATTGGAATCTCTTTTTTATTTTTCAAAAATTTTCAATTTTACCTAATTTCTCAACATATATGCACATATCATACTCACGGCTATCTCAATTTTTCCCAATTTTTAAAATTTCCAAATTTAAATGGCTTTTCAAATAAATTTGAATTTCTAATTTCTCATTTCCAAATACCTTTATTTCCACAAAGTTTTTCGCCGAACTATGTCGTCATTTCAAATTTATTTTAAGGGTTTTACCAAAAATTTGAAAAATTTTAAACATGATTTTATACTTTATGCATTTTTAGACAATAAAGTCCAATTATGCAAGACTCTATTTTTCATAACCTCGTAAAACGTCTTGACAAATTCGTAATCGCAAGCAATTAAGTTCAAAATCACAAATCCTATTCATGGTCAAGTAAAAAGCAAGGTTTCGAAAAACTGAATAATAAATATGCATGCGGATACAATTTCTTCCCATCCCCCAAGCTTAAATAAAGCAATGTCCTCAGTGCTAAAAATAAACTAAAAAAGAGAGAAGAAACATGAACTACTTTACTGGCGTAATTTGGTGATATATTGCGTGGAATCAATCCTCGTCGAAAACCATTTCGTCGACGTCATCCTCCTCATCTTCATTGTTGTCGGCCTCTTGTTCTTGACTGGCCGCCTCTTGCTCTTGTGTCGCCGCTTCACGCTCTTGTGCCATCTCGTACTCTCTCCTTTGAGCGGCCCGTCTTTGGTACGGAGGTGTAGGTGGATCATCCTCAAAGTGCGGGTTTGCGTGCATGCATCCTCGGCGGGAATAGTAGGTCGCTCGGGCGGCCTCGGCCTCTACCTCATCAAAGCGGCGGTCAAAGGCATTCATGCGGCCGTCCATGCTATCCAAACGCCCTCCAATATTGATGCTCAAGTTGTTGATAGAGGTGTTCATGGTCTGCATAAAATCCCAGATTTGTTGGTTGGATGGCATACCTTGTGCTTGTGCGGCTTCGGGTGCGGCTTGTTGTGGAGGTTGTTGTGGTTGTGGCGGTGGTGGTAGCGGTGGCTCGAGCGGCTCATCGACAATTTTCCAAGTGTCGGTATCCAAGGGATCAATTTGAGTTTGTAGAGGTAACCGGTGTCTAATGCTGTCTTTTGGGCCCAAATTGATCCAAGCCTCTTCAATGTCGTCCCAACGGATGAGCCTCGCCCGAAATAGACCATCGAGGTCCACTAGCGTGTAACCGGGCACCACCGCACCAACGGTCGGAATTTGCAAGTGTCGGGCAATCTTTGTGATGATACCGCCAATTCGAATCATTCCGCCCGACCGCATGTTGTGCGACACATTGTGCATGTGTTTGGCCAAGTTGTATCCAATGTGCGGCATGTACTCCATCTCGCCATTATTGCGCCGGAGCATGCTGCAAACATACACCATGTCGCCGAGGTTGAAGACCGATGCGCTCTCCCCACGGGCAAAGAGAGTGTGAGAAAGTACCCGCTGGAGATATCGGAGGGCCGGGTGGAGAACATTCTTAACCCTCTGCTGGCCGAGGAGACCGTCGTGGCATGTTAGGATGCGGAATTGGGCCTCGCTCATGTCATGGTAGAAGTCGAGAATGGTGCGCATCTCGCTGACATGTTCGGTGGATAGATCGAGTGCGACCATGAGTTCGGTGGTGTGCAACATATGTGAGAAGCCTCCAAGGTTGAATGTCATCGTGCGTGAACCCCGGTCGAACTCGTAGGAGGAGAGGAATTCGATCGTGAGGCCTTCATAAGTGTAGACCTCGTCACATAAAAACTCCCACAAGCCAAGCCGCTCGGTGAGCATTTGCACCGACTCAAGGAGTCCGAGCGTTTCGAGTGTCTCTCGGCAGATCCATCGGGATGGCTCGAGGGTCCGGCGGGACTGTAGAAGGTTACGCCTCAATTCTTGACCTTCGTTGAGTGGCAAAGCGGGAGGATAAGGAGGTGGTTGGCGACTACTCTGTCCTTTCTCAAACCTTGGTTTCTTGGCACCTGATTTCTTCGGCATTCTAAAAAAAACTTGAAAGAATTAAAATTTCGAAATTTTTGATATAATTTGGGCTGCGTGCGGACGCATTGGCTGTCAGTGCGGACGCACTGTGTACAAACACTGAGCTTAATGCGGACGCACTGGCTCTCAGTGCGGACGCATTGGGGACTTAACCAAAATTTTTGGAATTTCGGGGTTTGGTTGGAAAAGTCCGAGCGTAATGCGGACGCATTGGCTCTTAGTGCGACTGGTCTGGTCGCACTGAGGACTTCACCAAAAAATTGAAAATTTGGGCTGGTTAGGTGTTCCCCCAAGCTTAGTGCGGACGCACTAAATGGCAGTGCGGGTGGTAGCATCCGCACTAGGGTGAGAATTTGAACCGATTGCACCATTTTTGGTCGATTTTCCCGATTTTGGTACCATTTTTACAGATCTAAGTAGTAATTGACAAAATTAGAGTAAGGAGAGATCAAACCTTGTTGTAGATCGCGAAAATTTCGAATAAAATGCGAAGAAATCCGAGTTTTAGCGAAACGGCGCTTGAAAAACTTGAGAAAAGTGGGTTTTCGCTTTTTGAAAAGGGAAAGAGAGAGAAAAGAAGAGAGAAGGGGTAGAGAAGAGAGAGGAGAGGGAGATTTTGAAAGAAAAACGAGGTTTTCGGGTGTTGGGAGAGAAAAATCAGGGTTTTCGGTTTTAAAATCGAAAAGGCGCGAAACAAATTGAAGAGAGGGGTCGGGTTAAGAAGGAGAAGAAGCCGCGTGCGGACGCATTGGGCCTCAATGCGGGTGGTCATCCGCACTCGCTCAAAAAAAATTCGACTTTTCCGATATTTCGAAAAAATTGAAAATTAAATTTAGCGTACCTCGGGTGCGGACGCACTGATCCTCAGTGCGGACGCACTGGTCTTGTTGAGACTGCAGACCTGTGGTTTCTGTCGGTGCGGACGCACTGATGTTTAGTGCGGACGCACTGATGAAATTTTGACCTGAAAAATTGGCTGAGTCATTAAAAATGTAAATTTTTGAGAAAGTAAAAAGTATAAAGAAAGAAAAAAATAAAAACTTGGGTTGCCTCCCAAGAAGCGCTCAATTTTACGTCGTGAGCTCGACATGATTTGGGCTCACTATTGAGTGTGTGGATCTTTTAGGCCTATGATCTCCTTGTCGCCTATAGGAGTTGCATGGTTGAAATGTTTGAGGCGGTGTCCGTTCACTTTGAATGTCCCGGTATCTTTGCTCCAAATCTCGATCGCGCCATGGTTAAATACCTTCGTTATTTCGAATGGGCCCTTCCATCGTGATCTTAACTTCCCGGGAAATAGCCGGAGGCGTGAGTTGTACAACAAAACCGTGTCTCCTTCTTGAAAATTGCGCTTGATGATATGCTTGTCGTGCCATTTCTTTGTCTTCTCTTTGTATAGCTTAGCATTTTCATAGGAATTAAGGCGCAATTCTTCTAGTTCATGTAGGTCAAGAACCCTCTTTTCACCGGCAGCCCTCATGTCGAAATTTAGGGCCCTTATTGCCCAATATGCCTTGTGTTCGAGTTCAACCGGCAAATGGCATGGCTTTCCATACACTAGCTTGAAAGGAGTCATACCTATGGGTGTTTTGAAAGCGGTCCGATACGCCCACAGAGCTTCATCGAGTTTGAGTGACCAATCTTTTCGTGATGTGTTCACCACCTTTTGTAGGATGCTTTTTATCTCGCGATTGGATACCTCAACTTGCCCGCTTGTTTGAGGGTGGTATGGTGTGGCTACCTTGTGCTTGACTCCATATTTGAATAGGAGACTATCGAATTGACGGTTGATGAAATGAGAGCCGCCATCGCTAATCACCACCCGAGGTACTCCAAACCTAGGAAAAATAGTTCTTAGAAAAAGCTTTCTTACTACGGCGGAGTCGGCGGTTGGGCTTGCTACGGCTTCTACCCATTTTGACACATAATCGACCGCTACAAGGATGTACTTGTTGTTGCAAGAACTCGGAAAAGGTCCCATGAAGTCGACCCCCCAAACATCAAATAACTCTACCTCTAGAATTCCGTTGAGAGGCATCTCATGTTTCCTTGATATGTTCCCGGTTCTTTGGCATTTGTCGCACCTAAGCACATAGTCTTTCGCATCTTCAAAAAGCGTGGGCCAAAAGAACCCGGCTTGAAGAACTTTGGCGGCGGTTTTGTGGCTTGAAGCGTGTCCTCCATAGGGAGATGAGTGGCAACAATTGAGAATCTGTTCGGTTTCTTCGTGAGGTACACATCGCCTATGAATTCCATCTACCCCCAGTTTGAATAGCAACGGCTCATCCCAAAAATATTGTTTGACATCCCAAAGGAATTTTTTTCGTCGTTGGAAGGTTAAATCTGGGCGTATGATACCGCATGCAAGGTAGTTGACGAAATCCGCATACCATGGCGCCTCTTGGTGGTTGACTGCGTATAGTTGTTCGTCTATGAACGAATCGTCTATGGGCATGTCATCATCCTTCGATTCGTTGGTAATGCGTGATAGATGGTCCGCCACTGAATTTTCAGTGCCTTTCTTGTCCTTGATTTCGAGATCAAACTCTTGGAGTAGGAGGATCCACCGGATTAGGCGTGGTTTGGCATCCTTCTTGTTAAGGAGGTATCGAATTGCCGCGTGATCGGTGTACACAATCACCTTGGATCCAACCAAGTAGGATCGGAATTTGTTGATGGAGAATATAACGGCCAAAAACTCCTTTTCGGTGGTTGTGTAGTTCATTTGCGCCTCATCTAGGACTTTGCATGCGTAATAGATCACATGTGGCTTGTTGTCGATCCTTTGTCCTAAAACGGCTCCAACGGCGAAGTCGCTCGCATCACACATGATTTCAAAGGGCACATCCCAATTAGGAGGTCGGAGAATTGGGGCTGAGATTAGTGCCTTCTTGATCCTATCAAAAGCAACAATACACGGTTCATCAAATATAAATTCTACATCTTTCATTGTTAAATTAGTAAGTGGTTTGCAGATTTTTGAAAAATCTTTGATGAAACGCCGATAGAATCCCGCATGGCCCAAGAAACTCCTCACATCCTTCACACATGTTGGATATGGCAATTTTTCGATCACCTCCACCTTTGCTTGGTCGACTTCTAGGCCTTTGGAAGACACCACGTGCCCTAGAACAACCCCCGTTTGTACCATGAAATGGCATTTCTCCCAGTTTAGCACCAAATTGACCTGCTCACAACGTTCTAAAACTTTGATCAAATTAGATAAGCAATCATCAAAAGAGGTACCAAAAACTGAAAAGTCATCCATGAAAACTTCCACGGAATTTTCTAATAAATCTGAAAAAATAGACATCATGGCTCTTTGAAATGTAGCTGGGGCATTGCATAAACCAAACGGCATCCTACGGTACGCGAACGTACCATAAGGGCAAGTAAAAGTCGTTTTTTCTTGGTCATCGGGGTGAATAGGGATTTGAAAGAATCCGCTATACCCATCTAGGTAGCAAAAATGGGAGTGATTAGCTAGCCTTTCTAGCATTTGATCCACAAATGGTAGAGGGAAGTGATCCTTCCTTGTTGCATTGTTAAGTTTGCGGTAATCGATGCACATCCTCCATCCGGTGATCACCCTTGTGGATATCATTTTGTCGCCTTCGCCCTTCACCACGGTTGTGCCTCCCTTCTTTGGTACTACATGGACCGGACTTACCCATTTGGAGTCGGAGATTGGATAGATGATGCCGGCATCAAGTAGCTTGAGGATCTCCTTTTTCACCACTTCTTTTAGATTCGGATTGAGTCTTCGTTGAGCTTCAATTGTGGGCTTGTGGTCGTCCTCCATTAGGATTCTGTGCATGCAAAGGGATGGGCTAATTCCGGTTAGGTCGTCGATTGTGTAGCCGATCGCTTTCCGATGAAGCCTTAGCTCGTGTAAAAGCTTCTCGGTTTGTTCTTTGTTGAGCTCGGAGTTGACAATCACCGGATATGTCTCGCCCTCTCCCAGGTATTCATAGCGAAGGGTAGGTGGCAGAGGTTTGAGTTCGACTTTCGGTGGTGCAGAGTTGGGCGAAATTCCTTCGATTTGAGCTACTTCGGCATGAGTGCGGACGCACTGGTGGTCAGTGCGGACGCACTGGGGTAAATTTTCTGAAATCTGCAATACATCCTGGTTGGAATTGTGCTGAGTGCGGACGCACTGAGGGTCAGTGCGGACGCATTCCTCTCGGACATTTTCCTCATTGGCTCCAAACTGTGGCTCAACAGGTGAGTGCGAGTGGGGCATCCGCACTGAGACTTCAGTGCGGACGCATTGCTCTCGGTTGACTGAAACTTCGGTTTCAACATGCTGAGTGCGGACGCACTGAGCGGTAGTGCGGACGCACTGAGGGTCATTTTCACCAATTGTGTTATTTTCTGAGCCGGTTTCTTCCAGAATTTGGTCTAGTTGTTCATTAACCATCTCCTTCTCCATATGGGCAGCTATAATGGAATCTAAAACTTCCACTCTACATATAGAATCATTATCATTAGAAGGAAATTTGATGGCATTAAACATATGAAAATTTACCTTTTCGCCCCCAATGTCAAAGGATATCTTTCCTTCCTTGACATCAATGTTTGCACCAGCTGTGGTAAGGAAATCACGCCCCAATAGAAGAGGGGTATGAGTATCCTCCTCCATTTCGACCACTACAAAGTCCACCGGGACAAAGTACTTACCAATCATTACAATAACATCCTCCGCAATTCCTTCGGGATACCTTACCGTCTTATCGGCTAATTGTAATGACATCCTTGTATCTTTCAAATCAACAAGATTGAGCCTTTGATAAACGGTTTTTGGCATGAGGCTCACACTTGCGCCTAAATCACATAGGCACCTCTTGAATTCGGTATCACCAATCATGCATGGGATAACGAAGCTTCCGGGATCCTTTAATTTTGGAGGTAGCTTGTTTAGGAAGAGAGCGCTACACTCCTCATTAAGGGATACCGTGCCCACTTCCTCAATTGTTCTTTTATTGGATAAAATTTCTTTCAAAAATTTCGCATAAGTGGGCATGTGAGTAATTGCTTCGGTAAAAGGGATGGTAATATTCAATTTCTTGAGGTGTTCTATGAATTTGGCATATTGCTGGTCAAGCTTGCTCTTAACTAACCTTTGAGGGAATGGTATAAACCTATGTGGTGGAATATACTTAGGAGTTTCATTTGGTTTTACCTTGGCCGGGTTTGATTTACCCGGTTCTTGAGGTTTTTCCGATGCCGGTGCGTCCACATTAGGAACGGTTGTGTCTGCGCTGAGAGGAGTTTGAGGTGGTTGTGCCTCATTCGGTGGTTGTTGAGACTCGTCTCCGCTGGGCATCTTTGGTCCTTCGTATTCCGTGCCGCTTCTCAAGGTTATGGCTTTTGCTTGCTCCCTTGGATTGATATCGGTTTTACCCGGTAGAGCGCCTTGTTGACGAAATGACGAAGATGCTTGTTGTGCTATTTGGTTTTCTAGCATCTTTGTCTTAGTCTCTAAGAACTCGAACCTATTGTTGAAGTTTCTCAAGGAATCCGAAATTTCGGTGTTGGTGTTCCTTTGTTGGTTCATGAACTCGTTTTGAGAGAGAACAAGTCCTTCTATCATTTTTTCTAATTTACTGTTTTGAGAAGGTCCTTGATACGAGTTTTGGTTCGTCCGGTTTTGATATTGATTGGAATTACCTTGGTATTGGTTGGAGTTGTCATTCTCGGTCTTCCACTTGAAATTGGGATGGTTCCACCTTGTGTTAGGGTTGTATGTATTTGAGTTATCATTTGGCCTAACCTTATTGTAGATCGGGTCGTTCCTCTTATCACCTTGATTGTAGAACATTGCATTGACTTGCTCGACTTCCTCTCCTTCTATGAGGACTTGGCAATCGGCGGTGATATGAGTCGCCTCTCCACAAATGCCGCATGAAGCCTTCTTTGTCACCGATTTGGCATTTTGCATTTGTGCCATTTGATGTTGCAAGGCATCTATTTGGGCTTTCAAGGCGGTAACTTCGTCGGTTTTTAGGAGTCCCGGTGTGGTTTGGGTTCGTCCACTTCTCTCGGCCGTCCATTCCCTTTGGTTGATTGCCATGTCCTCGATCATTAGCATGGCTTGTTGGGGATCCATCTTTGACATATTACCTCCTGCGGCGGAATTCAAATGAGTCTTTGTGGCGATTGTGCAACCTGCAAAGAAGAATTGGAAGAGCAACCACATGTCGAGACCATGGTTAGGGCACAAGCGTTGAAGCTCCGCCCATCTATCCCATGCCTCGGTCAAAGATTCTCCCTCGGCTTGCTTGAAGGTCGTGATCTTTGTTCGAAAGTGCTGGGTTTTGGATGGAGGAAAGTATTTCCCTAAGAATAACTTCTCCATGTCGTCCCATCTTCTTATGTTGTCACGATTCACGGTCCTTAGCCATGTCCTTGCATTGTCACGGAGGGATAGGTGGAAGCATTTGAGCTTGAGGTTGTCGAGCTCTTCTCCTTCTCGAGCGAAAGTGCCGCAAGACTCTTCGAATACCGCCAAGTGGGCGTGCGGATCTTCGTTTAGGGCTCCTCCGAACTGACTTTGGCCAAGCAAGTGGATGAGAGATGGCTTGATTTCGCGTGGATCTTGGCCTTGAGGTATAAAACCGAAGCGGTGGCCTTGTTGATGGTTTCGGCCATTTCCGTTGTTTGGATTGATACCAAACAAAGGATTGTTGTTGAGAGTCGGTGGAACATTGTTGTTGTCGTGTGGATGTTGAGGCGGTGGGTTGTTGTGTGGAGGAGGAGGTGGTGGATTGTTATCGAGATCACGAAAGGCTTGGTTGATAAGACCTTCCGGAAGTTCTTCCTCAACGAAGTTGCGTGGCATGCCGTATGGTGGATCTAGACCCGCCATTGGTTGAGGAAGAGAGAGTTCGCCGGCTTTGATCTTCGCGGTTTGGCTCCTTGTGACCGGTGCCAGTGCTCAAATCTATAAGAGAAGAGTAAAGATGAGATGTGAAAGAGAGAGAATAGAAATAGAGAATAGTAAATTGCAGAAAATTAAATAAGGAAAGTAAATATTTTTGGATTTTTAATTTTTCTGAAAAGTAAATAAGGAAACTAAGAATTAAAAGTACTTTCCTAAAATAAAAACTAGTATCTATCCTATTCTCCCCGGCAACGGCGCCAAAAAGCTTGTTGAGTATTTTAGATATAATGATTTTGTACTCTTTTGCCTTTAATATTTATAAAACCTTCGTACTCAATGAATAGGTTAGTTGCAAGCGCACAACCTATCGATTGTAGTATTTAGGTGTCGATCCGCAGGGAGATAGGGAAATACCAATTTTTAATAAAGAAAACTACTTCTAAAACAAAACAATAAAAGTAAAGTGGGGGGGTTTGTTCTTAAAATCCTAAAGTTGGGTTCAATACCCGAAAAAGAGGAGTTTCAAACAATAAATGTAAATAAAATAAAGGAAAGAAAGATTGGTTTGTTTTCAAGTTTAAGGAGATCTAGGGGTATTCGGTCTACAATCCCTTGCTAATTCTATTTATTCGGTTTGTTTAAATTCATGTTTGATTTGATGAGGTTTCTAACCTATGTTAGCCTTTGGAACAAATATTAATACAAATACTTTGCGCTTTATGGATTAATGTGCCTCGAATTCTAGGGCTGTCACTAACCTAGAGGGATATTTAATCTCATGCTACAAAGCATATATCGATATTTGTTCTAAGGTGTCCTAATTTAGGATTTGCCTTCTCCTTTCGGTCCTTCACCAAAATCCTAACTTTAATTTCTATAGTTCCGGATTGGATATCAAAGTACGGTCGCTTCTAACCCAACCCTAAGGTGTGTCTTTATGGTTTCAATTAGTAGTCTCCTCATGACCAATGCCGGAATTTAATAAATTTAAAGCGGAAAGACACGATCAACGCGATTTCAAAACTACTTCAATTCAATAAACCCTAACCAGGTGAACTCAAAGGAACGAGTACTAATGAAATTCATAAAGAATAAATCACAGAAATTAACAATCAAATCCGATAACACAATCATAATAAAAACAAATATCCGAATAATCTAGAATTAAACAAGTTCATGCATTGACCTAAACCCCTAGAAAGAGAACTACTCTCTCTTGGAGAGATCCATTACAAAGATTGGCAAAAACAATAAGAAATGAGATAAAGAAATGATTACACCCTTTCTTAGATCTAAAACCTCGATCTTGCCGACTCCTTGCTTGAATCTTCTTCTTCTCCTTCCTTGGAACTTCAAGAATTTCTGCAGGATCTCTCTCTCTCAATTTGTGGAAATATGGATATAATAATGGATATGTACAATAATGGATCCTGAGAGAGACGAAATTCTTCTCCTTTTATAGCCAAAGGCCTTGCCCAATTTAGAGGATAGAAGTGGAGTTAGTGGGGGCACTTCTCAGACTGTCATGCCTATTATTGGCCTTCTAAAATGTGTTCCTTGTTGGCCAAAAATAGAAAACCCCCTGAAAATGCGAATTTCTGGCTGTCTGCGAGTCCAGTGCGTCCGCACTGGAGTTGAGTGCGGGTGGTCAGGGTCGCACCGACTCCAAATCCCCTTTGGTCCGAAGTTTCCTTTTCTGGATTTTCTGCAAAATTTCCTGAGTGCGTCCGCATTGGATCTTAGTGCGTCCGCATTGGCATGTTGTTTTTCTGTTTTCCAAAGAATCCGAAGATTTCGAAAATAGTCCAAGTACTGAGTGCGTCCGCACTGGCTGTGAGTGCGTCCGCACTGATCTTGAACTTCTGTTTTCTGGCGAATTCTGAAAGTCGCAAAAATCGGCTAAGTAGTGAATGCGTCCGCACTGAGGGTGAATGCGGCCGCATTACGCTCGGACTTTTCGTCTGTGAGGTCTGCGCTGCTGGAAAATCGGCTAAGTACCTAGTGCGTCCGCACTGATGGAGAATGCGTCCGCACTGAACAGTTTTTCATCATTCTGCACTGTTTCCTGCATTGAAACATCGAGCGAACGCAGTAACTTGATTCTTGGTGTGTTATATTCGCTTTATATCCAAAATACAAGATATTTGGTGTTATTTTATGATAAAAACTAGATCGACGGTGTATATAAAATACACCTATCATTATACATCAAAAGAAGTAATCTAACAAATAATTTAAACAAAAAAATTTAATTTTTCAGTGTTAGATTTCATTATCTTGCTCTTCATAGATTTCATTAATTTAGTATAATTCAACATAATTTATTGTAATATAGTGTAATTCAACATAATCTAGTGTATTTTAGTATAAATATGGTAATTATAAATCAAAAGAAGTAATCTAACAAATAATTTAAACAAAAAATTCGAATTTTCAGTATTAGATTTCAATATTCTTCATAGTGTCTCAAAAAAAAAAAAATTTGAGTAAGCAGGCCATAAAATGGCCGGTTTACAAGGGAGTGTAAGCCGGCCATTTTATGGCCGGTTTGGACATTTTTGGCGAATCTAAGGAATTCTGGACGTAAATAATAATTTCTAATTAACTTTGGATATTAATAAAAATGTCGGCTTCATTGCCCAGTTCCCTTTTTTTTTTTAAAAGATGTTGGGTTCATATTTTTTAAACATTAAATTTTACTGTTTACCTCTAAATACTTTTCGTATGTATGTATCTACTTAATTAGTAACGATAAGCTAATTGATTTTAAGTTTTTAACATATAAATACTTTATATTAAATTAGTTATTTTTAATAATATTATCCTTATAAACAATTAATTACTTTCTTTTAATTTTTTTTATTTATCTATCACTTACATAATTAGGATGTACATTGAAAACTATAGTTATACATGTTAAAAAAAAACTAGAAAAAATTAACAAAAATAGATAAGTATTACAAGAATAACATTTTTTTTGTTAAAAATAACTCATTTAATATCTTTATATATACAATCACACGATCATATACTTAAAGATGATGTTTGGTTGAGGAGTAAAGTTAAGGAGACTTAAGTTAGTTATTCTGATTTAGGTCGGTCTAAATTATTCATGTTGAATTGAGGTTTGAAGAAGAGAGTAAAATTTGCAAAAATTCACTGAGAGTTGATCGACGACTCAACACAAAATTAAGACACCTCAGGAGGCGATTTAGTAGACAAACCTAATTTTAGACTTACGCTTAGTTAGACTAGTAATGCTCGTCTGATAGAATAACTAAGACTTAAAACTTCTTATTGTATGGTTTAGGCGTCAACTAATTAAATGCGGTGAAACTGAAAACGGTTAGTAGTAGACAAAGATGGATTAAGTAAGAGGTGGATTCTTTTAATAACATAGTTACAAATCCAAGTTTTCGTCATGTTCCACAATTTAAAATTAAATGTAGGTAGGAGGCTATTTGGGCCAGCCAGAGGTCTGAGGTTGAGGCCCCACCAAGAAATCATTAGACCTACTTGGGCCAAGGACTAAATTATATATAAAATACAAAAAGAGGTGTTGCTTACTTTCATGAAATATTTTAGAGGTAAGGGAATTAAACAAGATAAGGATAACGACTTAACTCATTTGTTGCTACAAAGTTGCATGCCTAGCTAGTTTCAATGTAAAATTTGGTCTCCAATCATATTTAAATGTGAATCCTCATACAGAATCCGCCATTGATATGAAAGATTGAGATATCTCTTACATTAATATTAGTTTAGCTAGTAACATTTAGTTTTTGAACATTATGAATTGTATAAAGATCTATAGCTTGCTGATGTACTTGCGAAGAGCTTCGGAGGCGTCCTTTGCGTGCTCTGGCATCGGCAAGTTCGTTAAGAGAGTCACCTTCGACGACGACAGCTGAGCTATCTTCTCATTTGTTGAACCATCTATCTTCCACAACTTCACCTCCCATACCTGTTCAGATATATATATATATATATGCATGATACAAACAAGGAACGAATTAATTAATTAATTAATTAATTAATGTCTAAATTAATTTGTAATTATCAAGCCGTGCTATAAATTCGTGTCTTTAATTTTAAAGTTCAATATAATCTCTATACGAAAATATACTTGGAAATCAAATTTTATAAACAAAATATTATTTTTTAGATAGGTAGAAACTAAAAATTCTAAACCATATATTTGAAACTCGTGATTTTCCACCTATTTAAAAAATAAAAGGATTCTAAAAAAAAAATGTAAATTCGATATCCAAGTATATTTTCGTTTAACTATTTTAATTAAATATTTGAAATTTAAAAATAGAGATATAAATTCATAATATTCCACATACTCTAGTTGGTGATTGCCATTTTATATATATATATATATATATATATATATATATATATATATATATATATATATATAGGAAGTGTCTACGGTGCTATGCGTAGCATAGAGGCCTCCGTGCTACGGCTCAATATTTGAGTTTTCAAAATCAAAACGGTCAGTCCGAACTGTTCAACATGATCTCCATATGAATATGTACTTGCAAACCAAATTTTACATTTTTAAGAATTTTTTTACTATTTATTAAGCCACTTTGAAAAAACAGTAATTTGTACACAACAGTAAAATCTTCTGGACCATTGGATCAGCGATTTTCAAAGTGGCTTAATAAATAGTAAAAAAATTCTAAAAAATGTAAAATTTGGTTTGCAAGTACATATTCATATGGAGATCATGTTGAACGGTTCGGATCGACTGTTTTGATTTTGAAAACTCAAATATTGAGCCGTAGCACGGAAGCTCTCTATGCTATGCGTAGCATATTAGCCAAATTGCATATGTATATATGTATGTATATATATATATATATACATATGAATATTTGGTTACACTGTTTTTACTGTTCACCCGGATCAGCAATTTTCAAAGTGGCTTAATAAATAGTAAACAAATTCCAAAAAATGTAAAATTTGGTCTCCAAGCAGATTTCAATATAGATTGAATATCTAACGGTTTGGATCGACTGTTTGGACTTTGAAAATCCGAAAACGACTTGGTTGCACGAGGGCCTTGGTGCAAACGTTTTGATATTAGCCACTCTCTTTAAAAGTTATTTTTGCGATTTCAAAATCCAAACAGTCGAATCGAACCGTTCAACATGATCTCCGTATTAAAATATGCTTGGAGACCCCATTTTACATTTTTTTTTAATTGTTTAATATTATTGTTGAATTTTTAAAAATCGCTATTTGGACTTTGAAAATGTAAAAACCGAAGCGTTTGTTCCACAGCTTAGGAACAAATGTTTTGATATTAACCAACCTACGTAATTTTAGAGGGGCCTACGTAATTTCGAGGTTTCGAAGGGTATACATGAAAGTTCTCTTAAAAAAAGGAACAAGATTGTAACGTCTTTAATTGTCTCTTTGATGTTGACCATTTTTGGTTTTGTTTTGTTATAAAAGAAAAAGAAGGGGGGAAGACAAAGATAAGGCAAATTAGTAAAAAAGAGAAATAATTGAAGTATACTGTATACACCTAGCTACCTGTGTAGTTCTACCGACATGCACCGGAGAAGCCTCGGCAAAGACGAGATCGCCGAGACGGGCACTTTTGTAATGATTGATGCTGAGTTGAACACCGGCAACTCTGCGAAAACCCGATGCCATGTGGGCCCCCATGCTCGCTAGACCTTCCGCTATCATGGCCGATACACCTCCGTGCAACACTTTGAAAGGCTTAATTTGTATATATAGTTGTTAATTAGTATAATTTATGAGCGTTAGAGAGCATGAGAGGAAGTGTGTGTATATATGAGAGCTAACCTGGCAGCAGAGGTGTGTGATTTGGAGGCGACCGGAGACGAGAGAGGGGGAGAGAATCTCTATTTCGAAACCGATGTTGTGTAGCGGCATGTCGAGCTCAGCCGTCATTGGTTTCCTCGACGATGTCTCCTCCATCGATCGATCGATCAATCAGGTCAGGCCGTTAATTAATAAATGAATGAATTTGCTTCTCAATCTGATACGAATTAATATATATATATATATATATATATATATGAGTATGAAACTATGAAGATCGATGAAGTCAAAAGTCAAAAGTCAAAAGTCAAAACTGGTTGCTGCTGCTTTGAGGGATGGGCAAAAGAGAGAGAAGAAAATAAGAAAAGAGACTGAGAATGAGATGGATGAAGTAGCTAGTGACGTGTTGGTCTCTGGTTGGTTAATTTGGTTGTGTTCAGATCTTCTCCAAAAATAACTCAATAATGATTTGGAAGTGTAATCATGATAATTTTAATTTATACTATCACCACATCACTGTGATGCATTAATTAAAAAGTATAATTATATATGTTAAAGAACTAAAACATATTAGAGCATTTCCATTCTAACAAATATTTAGCAATTAATTTGGTTACGTCACTGAATTTAGCAATTAAAGAGATTCATAATTTGTAAATCACTTCATCTCAGAAATTTAATTAGAGTTGCTTATGAGCATCTATAACGGTGATTTCTTTGAAATTGCTAATCTGATATGTTAATTGCTAATATAATTGCTGGAATGTACCACAGTTTTTAAATTAGCAAGTTTGCTTTAAAAGCAATTCTTTAGAGCATCTACAATAGTGATTTTTTTTTTAAATTGCTAATTTGATGTGTTAATTGCTAATATAATTGTTGGGATGTACCATAATTTTTAAATTAACAAGTTTTTAAATTAGCAAACGTTCCTACTATCTCTGTTGCCCATAGAATTTTCTTTGATTTTTGACTCTTTCTCATTCCAAAAGTTGGAATTCCACAGACAAAAACATTTTTTCTCATCGTATATATATATATATATATATATATATTGACTGGTTGTTTACTTTTAAAAGTCGTTAGAAACCAGTCGGCTGAGCAAATTTAAAGCAAGAAGGCGCACGTTCATTAATTCCCAATTGAAATTAATTAAGATCCTGATCTGCCTCCCTCTAATTGCGTAGGTTAGGTTAATTCTATAAACATTAATTTTGTGGATGAAATAACTGTCATTTAAAAAACAAATTAGCAAATGAATAATAGCTAGCTGCTACTGGTTTTGATGTTGATCTGAAAATGCTGCTAGTTAATTGGTGACAATATTAATTAATTTAATGCGATTTATGTACATGTAAATTAAAAAGTTAATTAATAACAGTACCTATTTATATTGAAAAAGAGAAGGAAATATATATGTTGTTACATATATCTCATCTTAGATATAGAGCTAGCTATGAAATAAATAAAAACAATATGTTACATGACATGAAAGAAAATTGTCAAACAAAACAAATTGTAGTACGTACGTAGTTGGCACCCGATCGAATTAGCAATGTTCGATCCGACCCGATCCATCGGCATAATTCACGCTTTAATTTGTGAGGGTCAAATGAGATCGAACATGGTGTGCACAGATATTTAATGAGAACATGGCGCCACATGCAGCAAAAGAGATCATTAATGTTTCTGTTATCGCAAAATATACATACATACATATATATATATATATATATATATATAGAGTAAGGCTACGGTGCTTTGCAAAGCACAGAGGCCTCCGTGCTTCGGAGCTACTTTTTGGATTTTGAAAATCCAAACAACCCATCCGAACCGTTCAACATGTTCTAAATATTGAAATGTGCTTGGAGACCAAATTTTACATTTTTTGGAATTTTTTTACTATTTATTAAGCCACTTTGAAAATCCCAAAATCCAACGGTAAACAGTACAAAAATCCAACGGTTTGAAAATCGCTGTTTTCCAATGGTGCAGAATTTTAATAAAAACAGCGATTTTCAAACCATCTTAATAAATAGTAAAAAAATTCCAAAAAATGTAAAATTTGGTCTCCAAGCACATTTTAATATAGATAGAACATCTAACGGTTTGAAAATGTCGTTTGAAGTCAATTTGATAGGTTTTAGAGTCGCGCTCACGAAGGACTTGGTGAGCTTAGGAGCACCCTAGTTCTACTATATATATATATATATATATATATATATATATATATATATATATATATATATATATATATATATATATAGAATGGCTAATATATAAACGTTTGTTCCTGAACTCAGGAACAAACGGTTCAGTTCTCAAATTTTCAAAGTTCAAACAGTCGATTCAAACCGTTAGATATTCAATCTATATTAAAATGTGCTTGGAGACCAAATTTTACATTTTTTGGAAATTATTTACTATTTATTAAGCTAGTTTGAAAACTATTGTTTTTATTAAATTTCTGCAGCATTGAAAAACAGCGGTTTTCAAACAAGCTTAATAAATAGTAAAACAATTCCAAAAAATGTAAAATTTGGTCTCCATGCACATTTTAATATAGATTGAATATCTAACAGTTTGGATCGACTATTTGGACTTTGAAAATCGGAAAACCGAACCGTTTGTTCCTGAATTCAGAAACAAATGTTTTTATATTAGCCATTCTCTCTCTCTCTCTCTCTCTATATATATATATTATAGTTGCGTTGACCCTATAATTAAGGTTTACCCACCTGCTGCCCGTGTTAACTGGCTAGCTTCTATCAAATAAACATATTAACTGGTGTAATCGAAAATTAAAAATTTATATTTCTTTTATGTTACATGCATGCAATTGAAAGATTGGGTTTAGGGTTTACAAGCGTTGAATTGAAAGATTGGGTGTACAAGCTAGCTAGCGTTGTGCGTCTCTGGACCGTCGATCGTCTTAAATTTTGTGTTGTATAAATTTTCAAAAACCTCTCTTATAAATCTGTTCATTTGTACGCCATATGTACCAAGCATTCACATCTACAGATTAAAATCACTGTTTTTCAGAATTACTTATGTATTTTTAATTATTAAACAATAATTTTCAAAAATCCTAAAAAATAGAAAAAAAAAATTCAAAAATATAAAATTTGATCTTCAAGCACATTTTAATATAAAAAAACATGTTGAGTATTTCAGGTTGACTTTTTAAACTTTGAAATTACCAAAACAAGCTAGTAGTATCAAAACCTTGATTATAAAAAACTTTAACAAATTTAACAATTTTTTTTTAGACTTAGAAGAATATAATGCATCATCAATATAAATTTATGTTCCTCCATGTAATAAGAAGATTGCTCTTCTAGAGTCTAGCTTCAATAAAATTTACACTACCCAAAATAGTATTAATATTTGTTTCTTATATTTCTAAATAAGAGAAATATCATTTTTTTTAATCTTTGAAGATGAACAAAAAAAATCAACTACAAATAAAAAATAAATAAGTAGTTAAACCCTTAGGTGACTTTTATAATATTGTTCAATGAAACAAATAAAATTGCATATGCATTTCTACCATTAATATTTCATGCATTAAATATGATACAATCAAGGAATTGTATAGCCATCTACCCAATAATATGAACTTTCAACGGTTTTTAGAATTTGTTAGGGCATGATCATATAATTGTCAAATTACAAAAAAAAAATGACAAGCAATGTAAATAGAGTGATGCAAACATATCGACAATTATTTTATCTTTATTAGAAGAAATAATTACGCAAATATGGTAGCTATAATTGCAATTAAATAAATTATGTTTATCTGCATATTTTGGTTCCTAAACCGCAATTAACTGAAAATTTTTTTTTTCATCAAATTATTCATGACAATTAACTGAAAATTAAGAATAATAATAACAAAAATAATTTTTTTTTATTATTTTTTTAATACTATCATGACTAATCAAGTGATGAGTTTTTTAGTTTTTTCAAATTACTATGAATAAGATCGAGTTTTTTAGTTTTTATTACTATGAGTTTTTAGGTTTTTCAAATTACTATGAAGAAAATCCAAATGAGCACCATCAATTTGAATAAGATTGAGGTCACTTTCACAAAAAAAATTTGTCCCATCTTTTTTTTTATTATTAGTAATGCTTGATATATGTCAATAAAATATTTCGGCTTACGACAGGTACGTGACCAATAACATTTATCATCACAATGATAACATGAATTCTCTTATTTGCTATTATGTCCATTTTTCTCTTTCTCATTATTTCTCCACCTCCGGTTAAAAGATGTGTCTTTTCTTCATTATCACATCCACATCTACGAGTTTGTCAAAAAATTATTATTATTATTATTATTATTATTATTATTTTGTGTTGATGCATTCACTTCAAGAAATGAAGCATAACTAATTAGACGGAATTCATGATTTTTCATCAACAACTCGATATTTTTATTCAACCATAAGGAGATAAGAAATTTACTCAAAATATTTATTGAAATCTCCTTCAGGAGAATTAAATTATAGATAAAAATAATATAAACATCATGTAAAATCTACGCATCATATAAATTTTCTTGGAATTTTCTTCTGAAAAATTTCTTATAATTTTTTTGAACAAATTATATTTCTTGAAATATTCTTCAGGAAGATTAAAATTATTGATAAATAATATTAATATGAATATCATATTAATTTTGTATATCATATAAATTTTTTTTAAATCTTCTTCGAGAAGACTTTATTAATATCTTTTGAAATCTTCTTCGGAAAGGCCTTAATATCTTTTAAAATCTTCTTCGAGAAAATTAATTATTGAAAAATAATAATAATAATAATAATATTCAATACACAAAAAATACAGTACACAAAAAATATTAATATGAGTCAAATTAAGAAATGGCTTCGGCCATATGATAAAATTGAGAATTTATCTAACTAATAGACATATTAATATGATGCCATATTTATTCAGATTGATACCTCACATTTTTTGTTATTTGGTAACAACCGAGAAATTACTAACAAATGACTTCGGATCATTAGATAAAGTTAAGAATTTATAATTAACAGATGGTTTCGGGCCATTTGAAAAGTAATTATTAACATATGGCTTCGGGCCATTTAATATTAATGTAATATAAATATAACACTAACTTTGATACACATTGTTCATATGTTATTTCATTAACATATTATAATGTAAGAAAGTAACATATAAATATTATTTTCTGTGCATCATATAAACCTTGTTGAAATCTTCTTCAAGAAGATTTATTGAAATACTCTCAATATAAAATTTGTATATCATATAAATCTTCTTATATAAATTTTCTTTTAAATCTTCTTATATTAATTTTGTACATCATATAAATCTTCATGAACCATATTGAACCATATAAAATACTCTCAATATAAAATTATAAAAAAAAATTGCACTTCATATAAAATTATATGAAACATATTAAACATCTTAAAATAAATGTACATAAAATGATAACTTATTCTATTTAGTAATTACTTATTAGAAGTATTATTTATTTAAATAAAATTGAAATAAAATATATCAAAGTTACCTCGAATCTTCAACAAGTAGTGCTCTCGTGCTGATAACGTGTTATAAAATAAAGACAGGAATAATAAACAAGATAGAGAGAACACATAAAAGATAACAATCTCTTTATTCATATATTTCTCATGTATGTCCAATACAATATTACAAAGTCTCTATTTATAAGCTACAAATTGTAAATGAAAAGTCATTTAAAATAATAAATAGAGAATGAATTCCAATAGTAGTGGGGTAGTGAAAATGAATTGAGGATTAATATTGAAAGTTACAAAATGAATGACATCCACACATTTATAATATATTCATAACAATATTTATATTTATTTTTTGTTTTTTTACTTATCCTCATTTATTCAACCAAAAATGATAATAAATTTGGTTTTTTAACAGAAATCATTCGATGCACTAGATGATTTGAATGACGACGGAAGAGATGAGTTTGAGTCGAGAGCGAGATGGAGGGACCGGAGAGCTAGAACAAAGGCTCAGAGGAAACCCAAGAAATAGATGTGGAGTGGTTTCAGTTTTTTTTTTTTTTTTTGCATTTTTTTTCTATTCTCATTAATTGGCAACAAATATATGTTGCTAAATCATAACAAAGAACCAAGTTTTGTATTAATATCCTTAATATATCTTAATTTTTTATTTTTTTAGTGTGGGCTCAATGTGTTTCAACAAAGTTAAACACGATTGGAAAGGAACCACCTCATGTTGACAATTGACACAACACGACATAACATGCTAACTGATATGGTTACGGCATGGCACGTTGTCACGCAAGTCACACATGATAGTACCGTTAGATCTCGATCGAATGGTGAATCTTGAATAAACTAACTTTAACTAAGAAAAAAAATAGTCAAATGTGATAAAACATGACAAACATGATCAATCATATTTGAACACGACACCTGTTATTCCGATGTGACTAACTTGCCGTGACAGTCCCTTCAAATTTAGTCACCGCACGGCATGGCACGAATTTACATCCCAGCTGAACACAGTATATAACCATGGAATATATAACAAATTGGAACTGATCTGAAATTTGCAATTAAAAATCAGACCAAGCTGGCACAAGCCACTTTATTTGGCAAAAGAAAAGCAATAACACCATTTCAAATTTATCTTCATTTATTCTACTGCTAATGACTCATTTTATCAGAACCAATCTCTGTTTATAGGAACAACACACAAGGAAATAAAAGTAACATTAAACAAATTACTTTGATTACATATAATTCTTTATCTTCAACATTTTCCTATAATTTTTTTTGCAAAACAATGTCGGAAAAATGCATTATATATATAGATCAAAACCATCCTGAAGTGCAAACTTGAAAAAAAAAAATGTGATCACAGTTTTAATTACAGTATTTAGTGACCATCTGATCTTGTAACAAGCAACAATTAACAGAAGAAGAAATCAGGATTTAGAATACAAAATATATCATCTCTCTCTCTCTCTCTATATATATATATATATTTTTTTTTTTTTCTCCAATTAGATAGACTCGAGAGAGAATTGGGCTTGGATTTTGGTAGATTATCTCTGTTTGGCAAGAGAAGAACAATAACACAATTTCAAATTTATCTTCATTTATTCTACTGCTAATGACTCATTTTATCAGAACCAATCTCTGTTTATAGGAACAACACACAAGGAAATAAAAGTAACATTAAACAAATTACTTTGATTACATATTTACACAAAGCTGTGGTGTAGTATCTGACAAGTCTGTTCTCATTCACCTCAAGTGACGCCTAAAACAAAACAAAAGAAAAGAAAACGAAACAAAAAGCAGAAATAAAACTTCTTGGTATGAGCTGATTGACAATGGACAGTTTTACCCTCAGTATGATGGGTCTGGATCCCCTGAAGTAACCCAAAATTTGAGTTTACCGTTCGGTCCAGATCCAAAATCAAAATTCGAGTTACTTTAGGGGAACCGAATTCCGGTATGATATGGTTATTTTACCAAGCTTGGTTCATCTGGTATTAACAATTAACAAAAGAAAACGCAGAAAAAACAGGAATAAAACTTCTTGGTATGAACTGATTCAACAATGGACAATTTTACCCTTGGTATGATAGTGCTCTTTTAACCAAGCTTGGTTCATCTGGTTCATTTGGTAGTAACAATTAACAATAAATGGTACCTCAATGTTTCTTTGGTACGGCGTCGGACCTTGCATCGGATCGTTGAAAGGCCGAGTTGCTGATGTGCCTCATACCGGTGAAAGTATTACTTGATGCAATTTTTCTTTTGTTAAATGACATTCTTGCCCTCACCATAGTACACTCCATCAACTTCAAGCACATCTATCTGCATAGTAAGAAAATGAGATAAAAATGTTATTAAACTATAGTTTAAACAAATAAAAAGAAATGATATTTACTGCATTCTTGCCCTCACCATAGTACACTCCATCAACTTCAAGCACATCTATCTGCATAGTAAGAAAATGAGATAAAAATGTTATTAAACTATAGTTTAAACAAATAAAAAGAAATGATATTTACTGGTAATGGTCGAGTTCAGTACCAGCATATACTGGCAACCCAATTTAAAAGCACATATTGGCAACCCAATTTATCAGTATATATTGGCAACCCAATATACCAGCATACACTGGCAACCCAATTTACCAGAATATATTGGCAACCCAATTTACCAGCATATACTGGTAAATTTGGGATGGTAATGGACTACTGGTATACGAAACATCCCAGGCAGTTAGATTACCTAGTAAAGAAGCAAAACAAATGAATAGAAAGATTGAAATATAAATGGAGTCGTATCATATGCACTAACGGGTACTTGGAGCCCGATAACCCGGATGCTATCCATTAACTCCTTGACCTTCTCTGGGTTATTAGACCGAACTCGCATCAGCGGCCTCCTTATCTTGTCCAGTGGTATCTCCATTACAACCGGGCCTCCATTCGACCTGGGTTTTGACAATGGCACCCCTCCAAAATAGATATTTCCTTTTTAGTATTATTTTTCATGCACTTGTTCAATTAAAACCGAGAAGATGCAAAAGATCAGAAGCCCCAAAATTATTTTTTAGGAGGTGGGTTATTCATTTTGAGTTCAATTTTGATTAAATTGAACTGTGAAACTTTTGATCCATTAACTTCCATGCAACCTTATAGTGAATAATTAAGCTGAGTTAACAAAAATGGATTGGCTTCTCATACCATGATATTTTAATTTGTTGGGTTTTACAATTAAGTATGGATATATATATAATAAAATTGTAACAAAAGCCCATAAATAAACTAACTGGCAAGAAAATAATTACAAATAAGAAATAAGTAAGTAGCAAGAACCCTAGCTAGAAAAGAGTATATAGGTCGAATGAATCGTTGAGAATTTTCAAGTAATAAGAGATGTATATACCATTGGAACAAGCAACGATTGTTGGGAAGGTGCGAGTTCGGATTGGAGGGGAGAAATGGAGAGAAAGCGTCGCCATTTTCGCTTGATGTTTTAATTTTATTCTGATTTTTTCCTTATTTTATTTGCTTTCGTTGATCTGCAGGGAAGGAATGTACCCCGAGATTTTAGGATGTACATTGAAAACTATAGTTATACATGTTAAAAAAAAACTAGGAAATATTAACAAAAATAGATAAGTATTACAAGAATAATATTTTTTGTTAAAAATAACTCATTTAATATCTTTATATATACAATCACACGATCACATACTTAAAGATGATGTTTGGTTGAGAAGTAAAGTTAAGGAGACTTAAATTAGTTATTCTGATTTAAATCGGTCTAAATTATTCATGTTTAATTGAGATCTGAAAAGAAAGTAAAATTTGCAAAAAAATCACTGACAGTTGGTCGATGACTCAACACAAAATTAAGACACCTCAGGAGGTGTGATTTAGTAGACAAATCTAATTTTAGACTTATGCTTAGTTAAACTAGTAATGCTCGTATGATAGAATAACTAAGACCTAAACTTCTTATTCTATGGATTAGGCCTCAACTAAATGTGGTGAAACTGAATACGTTTAGTAAGAGACAAAGATGGATTAAGTAAGAGGTGGATTTTTTTAATAACATAGTTACAAATCGAAGTTTTCGTCGTGTTCCACAATTTAAAATTGGATGTAATTTGAAATTCATGTAAAAAAAAAAAAACTATTTTTTTATTCAAAAGTCATTCTATATGCATTGAAGATTGAACAGGTCTGATAAATTATGAACGTCCAAAAAAAAAAATATTTTTTTATTCAAAAGTCATTATATATATACTTCTTATCAGTGTTGTAAAAAACGTCCGTTTAGACTGATTAATTGGCCGATTAGTCGTTTGCGGTGACCAATCGTCAAAGAATTTCCCGATTAATTGGCCGATTTTTTCCAATTATGATCGATTATTCCTGATTATTTCCGTTTAATCGCTTGGCGGTACCCTGTCCGTCCGACGAGCGCATACTGTTATTTACAACACTGCTTCTTATTCATTTGATTGCTATTTGGGCCAGCCAGAGGTCTGAAGCTGAGGCCCCACCAAGAAATCATTAGACCTACTTGGGCCAAGGACTAAATTATATATAAAATACAAAAAGAGGTGTTGCTTACTTTCATGAAATATTTTAGAGGTAAGGGAATTAAACAAGATAAGGATAACGACTTAACTTATTTGCATATTCACCACTCAAATGCTACAAGTTGCATGCCTAGTTTCAAGTTGTGAAGGTCCCTCAAAAGAAGAGGAGAGAAATAAAAAAGAAAAAAGAACAAAACAAAGAAAGGAAGAAAGGAAGAAAGGAAGGAAGAAGAATTTAATGGAAGGAGGGGCGATAGCGCTTCCTGTTCTCGGCATTGTTGCCGCTGCTGCCGCTACTTTCTATGTCATTAGTTTTATGGAAATCCGTGAGGTAACTTCAACATTTTTTTTTACTTATCCTCGTTTATTCAAACAAAAATGACAATAAATTTGGCTTTTAAACAGAAATCATTTGAAGCATTAGATGATTTGGATGATGACTGTAGAGATGAGTTTGAGTCGAGAGCGAGATGGAGGGACCGGAGAGCTAGAACAAAGGCTCAGAGGAAACCCAAGAAATAATAGATGTGTAGTGTTTTCATTTTTTTTTTTTTGTTGCATTTTTTTTCTATTCTCATTAATTGGCAACAATTATATGTTGCTAAATCATAACAAAGGAACCAAGTTTTGTATTAATATCCTTAATATATCTTATTTTTTTATTTTTTTAGTGTGGGTTCAATGTGTTTCAACAAAGTTAAACACGATTGGAAAGGAACCACCTCATGTTTGACAATATTTTTAAAATTAATTCAAATAAAACTAAAAAAAAATTAAGAATAATTTTCATCGATTATTATTGACAATATCTTTTAAATCAATATAACTATATATAGAGACAATATTACTTGAATATCGCCTAGTATAGTATGTATCAAGGATTGGTTTATAATTAAACATTCATAATAACTTGTTGTATGAATAAAATTTATGTCATTTTGCTTTATAAGTACATTTATAACTATAGATTAGAACATGCCTTTTTGTTTTTATTTTTTTCGTTTCGCCAGCCAACAATTAATTAATTTAGGCATATACCTACATGAGGAGGCATTAAATGTCTCGTGTCTTTTATGTCTCATCATGCTTCACATTATGTATCTTTGTTCTCAAAATCTAACAGTTGATTCGAACCACTTAACATAATCTCCGTATTAAAATATGCTTGGAGAACAAATTTTATATATTTTTTTAAAATATTTTACTATTTTTCTAAATAGATACAAAATCAATAGTTTTGAACAGTCCAAAAGCCATAATTTTGTACCTATCTTAAAAAAAATAGTATTTGTCTTTAAAAAAATATATAAAATTTGATATCTACGCACATTTTAATATTAAAAATCATGTTAAGCGGTTCAGATGGATTGTTTGAACTTTAAAAATAAAGATAAAGGATGTGAGACGCGATGGTCGATGAGGCATGAGTCTGGTGGTAAATTTTACAGTGTCGATAGCATTTTAATCTAAACTATATAGAAAAATCATGTCTAAGCACAAAATTTTGAAAATAAATGAGAATCAATTGACCCCATTCCCTCTTACTGAATATCTCTCTTTCATTATTAGCTTAGTTACATACAGTTTTGGAACAGTATGAATTATAGATATATAAAGATCTATAGCTTGCTGATGTACTTGCGAAGAGCTTGGTCGGCATCCTTTGCGTGCTCTGGCACCGGCAAGTTCGTTAAGAGAGTCACCTTCGACGACGACAGCTGAGCTATCTTCTCATTTGTTGAACCATCTATCTTCCACAACTTCACCTCCCATACCTGTTGAAATATGCATGATAGAGAGAAGGAACTAAGTAATTATTAGTTGGTGGACTGATGAGGTTATGCATATGGTAATATATATATTACGGTTCAAGCTGTGCTATACATTCGTATCATTATTTTATTGAATAGAAAATGTACTTAGAATCGAGAATTTGACATTTTTAAAATTTTATTTACAATTGTTTTGGATAGATAAAAAAATAACTTGATTTAAAAATTCTGGACCATTTATTTGAAAGTCGTGATTTTCTACCTATTTAAAAGAAAAAATAGTAGAAAAATTCCAAAAATTAAAATTAAAATTCGATATACAGGTATATAGAGATGACGTTTAACTATTTTAATCAAATGTTTCAAATTTAAAAATAAAAATATAAATTCATAATACAATTCTAATATTACCATAGCCACACACTCTAGTTAGTGGTTATCATTATATATATTAAATTCAGACTTAATAAATAAGTGGAAAAAATGTGTCGTGCCGTGTCGTAACACGCCGTGACTTTGGTCTCGTGCCGTGTCGTGCCGTGATCAAGTTAATTTTTCACGTGTCGTGCCGTGCCGTGACCAAAATGTCAAGGGGTGGTTACGACACGCGAATGATCATGCCACGTGAGTCACGCCGTGCCTAAACGTGCCGTGACCATACGTGACTCGCGTGACCATTTAATCATACACAACAACAAAGTAGGCACTTATCGCGAGGGAACTCCGTCGCAAAAAGTATCGTTGCGAAAAGTAGACACTTATCGCGAGGCACTTTTTGCGAGGGAGTACCGTCATAACTGTGCTTTTTCTTTTCGCAACGATACTTTTCACGACGGAGTTCCCTCGCGATAAGTGCCTACTTTTTGTAGTGATAATTTAGGTTAGTTTATTCATGATTCACCATTAAATCAATATCTAATGGTCCTAATTACACGTGACTCGCGTGACTACATGTCGTGCCGTGCCGTGACTAAATCGTTCACGTGCCGTGCCGTGCCAAAGTTTCAAAAGATGAGCACGGCACGGAACACGCAAATCACGGCATGTAACTGACACGCGTGCCGTGCCATTCAGTGCCATAACCGTGCCGTTCCGTGACAGAGCCGGCTCCGCCGTGCCATTTTTCCCACTCTAATACCAGGTGCAAAGTCAGGTACCAATCAAACCCTACCTACCTACCTCTCTCTCTCTCTCTCTCTAACCTCTTTCTTAATTGCCACCATCTGCAATTAATTTGCTCTCAGTGCAGATAAAAAGATTAATTAATATATAAGGGAGCAGGTAGGCCAATTAATTAATTAGACAAAATCAACAGATTCTTTGCACGGTTGCACCCCTACTTAATTAAATTCAAATTAATTCATGATAAATTTGTTTTTTCAAAGAAGGAAAAGAGATATATAAAAGTAGAGTAAAAAAGTTAACCCAAAATAAAAATAGAGAATAATATAAATATAAACCATGCATTAATGAAAGCCCGGATTATCAATTGTAGATGATGAGAAGGGACTAACTGAATAAGAAGGGGGGGAATTTTCAGGTATACCCCTAAAAAATCTCGATATTACGAATTGCACCCCTAAATTCATAATATCATATTTACAAAATGGGTACTTTATAAATTTAAAATTAATTTTAATAAAAAACTCAATAAATTAGAAAAATTTGTGATTTTTTGAAATTTAAAAAGGATAAATGTAGTATTATAAAATTTAGAGGGGCCTACGTAATTTCGAGGTTTCGAAGGGTATACATGAAAGTTCTCTTAAAAAAAGGAACAAGATTGTAACGTCTTTAATTGTCTCTTTGATGTTGACCATTTTTGGTTTTGTTTTGTTATAAAAGAAAAAGAAGGGGGGAAGACAAAGATAAGGCAAATTAGTAAAAAAGAGAAATAATTGAAGTATACTGTATACACCTAGCTACCTGTGTAGTTCTACCGACATGCACCGGAGAAGCCTCGGCAAAGACGAGATCGCCGAGACGGGCACTTTTGTAATGATTGATGCTGAGTTGAACACCGGCAACTCTGCGAAAACCCGATGCCATGTGGGCCCCCATGCTCGCTAGACCTTCCGCTATCATGGCCGATACACCTCCGTGCAACACTTTGAAAGGCTTAATTTGTATATATAGTTGTTAATTAGTATAATTTATGAGCGTTAGAGAGCATGAGAGGAAGTGTGTGTATATATGAGAGCTAACCTGGCAGCAGAGGTGTGTGATTTGGAGGCGACCGGAGACGAGAGAGGGGGAGAGAATCTCTATTTCGAAACCGATGTTGTGTAGCGGCATGTCGAGCTCAGCCGTCATTGGTTTCCTCGACGATGTCTCCTCCATCGATCGATCGATCAATCAGGTCAGGCCGTTAATTAATAAATGAATGAATTTGCTTCTCAATCTGATACGAATTAATATATATATATATATATATATATATATGAGTATGAAACTATGAAGATCGATGAAGTCAAAAGTCAAAAGTCAAAAGTCAAAACTGGTTGCTGCTGCTTTGAGGGATGGGCAAAAGAGAGAGAAGAAAATAAGAAAAGAGACTGAGAATGAGATGGATGAAGTAGCTAGTGACGTGTTGGTCTCTGGTTGGTTAATTTGGTTGTGTTCAGATCTTCTCCAAAAATAACTCAATAATGATTTGGAAGTGTAATCATGATAATTTTAATTTATACTATCACCACATCACTGTGATGCATTAATTAAAAAGTATAATTATATATGTTAAAGAACTAAAACATATTAGAGCATTTCCATTCTAACAAATATTTAGCAATTAATTTGGTTACGTCACTGAATTTAGCAATTAAAGAGATTCATAATTTGTAAATCACTTCATCTCAGAAATTTAATTAGAGTTGCTTATGAGCATCTATAACGGTGATTTCTTTGAAATTGCTAATCTGATATGTTAATTGCTAATATAATTGCTGGAATGTACCACAGTTTTTAAATTAGCAAGTTTGCTTTAAAAGCAATTCTTTAGAGCATCTACAATAGTGATTTTTTTTTTAAATTGCTAATTTGATGTGTTAATTGCTAATATAATTGTTGGGATGTACCATAATTTTTAAATTAACAAGTTTTTAAATTAGCAAACGTTCCTACTATCTCTGTTGCCCATAGAATTTTCTTTGATTTTTGACTCTTTCTCATTCCAAAAGTTGGAATTCCACAGACAAAAACATTTTTTCTCATCGTATATATATATATATATATATATATATTGACTGGTTGTTTACTTTTAAAAGTCGTTAGAAACCAGTCGGCTGAGCAAATTTAAAGCAAGAAGGCGCACGTTCATTAATTCCCAATTGAAATTAATTAAGATCCTGATCTGCCTCCCTCTAATTGCGTAGGTTAGGTTAATTCTATAAACATTAATTTTGTGGATGAAATAACTGTCATTTAAAAAACAAATTAGCAAATGAATAATAGCTAGCTGCTACTGGTTTTGATGTTGATCTGAAAATGCTGCTAGTTAATTGGTGACAATATTAATTAATTTAATGCGATTTATGTACATGTAAATTAAAAAGTTAATTAATAACAGTACCTATTTATATTGAAAAAGAGAAGGAAATATATATGTTGTTACATATATCTCATCTTAGATATAGAGCTAGCTATGAAATAAATAAAAACAATATGTTACATGACATGAAAGAAAATTGTCAAACAAAACAAATTGTAGTACGTACGTAGTTGGCACCCGATCGAATTAGCAATGTTCGATCCGACCCGATCCATCGGCATAATTCACGCTTTAATTTGTGAGGGTCAAATGAGATCGAACATGGTGTGCACAGATATTTAATGAGAACATGGCGCCACATGCAGCAAAAGAGATCATTAATGTTTCTGTTATCGCAAAATATACATACATACATATATATATATATATATATATATATAGAGTAAGGCTACGGTGCTTTGCAAAGCACAGAGGCCTCCGTGCTTCGGAGCTACTTTTTGGATTTTGAAAATCCAAACAACCCATCCGAACCGTTCAACATGTTCTAAATATTGAAATGTGCTTGGAGACCAAATTTTACATTTTTTGGAATTTTTTTACTATTTATTAAGCCACTTTGAAAATCCCAAAATCCAACGGTAAACAGTACAAAAATCCAACGGTTTGAAAATCGCTGTTTTCCAATGGTGCAGAATTTTAATAAAAACAGCGATTTTCAAACCATCTTAATAAATAGTAAAAAAATTCCAAAAAATGTAAAATTTGGTCTCCAAGCACATTTTAATATAGATAGAACATCTAACGGTTTGAAAATGTCGTTTGAAGTCAATTTGATAGGTTTTAGAGTCGCGCTCACGAAGGACTTGGTGAGCTTAGGAGCACCCTAGTTCTACTATATATATATATATATATATATATATATATATATATATATATATATATATATATATATATATATATATAGAATGGCTAATATATAAACGTTTGTTCCTGAACTCAGGAACAAACGGTTCAGTTCTCAAATTTTCAAAGTTCAAACAGTCGATTCAAACCGTTAGATATTCAATCTATATTAAAATGTGCTTGGAGACCAAATTTTACATTTTTTGGAAATTATTTACTATTTATTAAGCTAGTTTGAAAACTATTGTTTTTATTAAATTTCTGCAGCATTGAAAAACAGCGGTTTTCAAACAAGCTTAATAAATAGTAAAACAATTCCAAAAAATGTAAAATTTGGTCTCCATGCACATTTTAATATAGATTGAATATCTAACAGTTTGGATCGACTATTTGGACTTTGAAAATCGGAAAACCGAACCGTTTGTTCCTGAATTCAGAAACAAATGTTTTTATATTAGCCATTCTCTCTCTCTCTCTCTCTCTATATATATATATTATAGTTGCGTTGACCCTATAATTAAGGTTTACCCACCTGCTGCCCGTGTTAACTGGCTAGCTTCTATCAAATAAACATATTAACTGGTGTAATCGAAAATTAAAAATTTATATTTCTTTTATGTTACATGCATGCAATTGAAAGATTGGGTTTAGGGTTTACAAGCGTTGAATTGAAAGATTGGGTGTACAAGCTAGCTAGCGTTGTGCGTCTCTGGACCGTCGATCGTCTTAAATTTTGTGTTGTATAAATTTTCAAAAACCTCTCTTATAAATCTGTTCATTTGTACGCCATATGTACCAAGCATTCACATCTACAGATTAAAATCACTGTTTTTCAGAATTACTTATGTATTTTTAATTATTAAACAATAATTTTCAAAAATCCTAAAAAATAGAAAAAAAAAATTCAAAAATATAAAATTTGATCTTCAAGCACATTTTAATATAAAAAAACATGTTGAGTATTTCAGGTTGACTTTTTAAACTTTGAAATTACCAAAACAAGCTAGTAGTATCAAAACCTTGATTATAAAAAACTTTAACAAATTTAACAATTTTTTTTTAGACTTAGAAGAATATAATGCATCATCAATATAAATTTATGTTCCTCCATGTAATAAGAAGATTGCTCTTCTAGAGTCTAGCTTCAATAAAATTTACACTACCCAAAATAGTATTAATATTTGTTTCTTATATTTCTAAATAAGAGAAATATCATTTTTTTTAATCTTTGAAGATGAACAAAAAAAATCAACTACAAATAAAAAATAAATAAGTAGTTAAACCCTTAGGTGACTTTTATAATATTGTTCAATGAAACAAATAAAATTGCATATGCATTTCTACCATTAATATTTCATGCATTAAATATGATACAATCAAGGAATTGTATAGCCATCTACCCAATAATATGAACTTTCAACGGTTTTTAGAATTTGTTAGGGCATGATCATATAATTGTCAAATTACAAAAAAAAAATGACAAGCAATGTAAATAGAGTGATGCAAACATATCGACAATTATTTTATCTTTATTAGAAGAAATAATTACGCAAATATGGTAGCTATAATTGCAATTAAATAAATTATGTTTATCTGCATATTTTGGTTCCTAAACCGCAATTAACTGAAAATTTTTTTTTTCATCAAATTATTCATGACAATTAACTGAAAATTAAGAATAATAATAACAAAAATAATTTTTTTTTATTATTTTTTTAATACTATCATGACTAATCAAGTGATGAGTTTTTTAGTTTTTTCAAATTACTATGAATAAGATCGAGTTTTTTAGTTTTTATTACTATGAGTTTTTAGGTTTTTCAAATTACTATGAAGAAAATCCAAATGAGCACCATCAATTTGAATAAGATTGAGGTCACTTTCACAAAAAAAATTTGTCCCATCTTTTTTTTTATTATTAGTAATGCTTGATATATGTCAATAAAATATTTCGGCTTACGACAGGTACGTGACCAATAACATTTATCATCACAATGATAACATGAATTCTCTTATTTGCTATTATGTCCATTTTTCTCTTTCTCATTATTTCTCCACCTCCGGTTAAAAGATGTGTCTTTTCTTCATTATCACATCCACATCTACGAGTTTGTCAAAAAATTATTATTATTATTATTATTATTATTATTATTTTGTGTTGATGCATTCACTTCAAGAAATGAAGCATAACTAATTAGACGGAATTCATGATTTTTCATCAACAACTCGATATTTTTATTCAACCATAAGGAGATAAGAAATTTACTCAAAATATTTATTGAAATCTCCTTCAGGAGAATTAAATTATAGATAAAAATAATATAAACATCATGTAAAATCTACGCATCATATAAATTTTCTTGGAATTTTCTTCTGAAAAATTTCTTATAATTTTTTTGAACAAATTATATTTCTTGAAATATTCTTCAGGAAGATTAAAATTATTGATAAATAATATTAATATGAATATCATATTAATTTTGTATATCATATAAATTTTTTTTAAATCTTCTTCGAGAAGACTTTATTAATATCTTTTGAAATCTTCTTCGGAAAGGCCTTAATATCTTTTAAAATCTTCTTCGAGAAAATTAATTATTGAAAAATAATAATAATAATAATAATATTCAATACACAAAAAATACAGTACACAAAAAATATTAATATGAGTCAAATTAAGAAATGGCTTCGGCCATATGATAAAATTGAGAATTTATCTAACTAATAGACATATTAATATGATGCCATATTTATTCAGATTGATACCTCACATTTTTTGTTATTTGGTAACAACCGAGAAATTACTAACAAATGACTTCGGATCATTAGATAAAGTTAAGAATTTATAATTAACAGATGGTTTCGGGCCATTTGAAAAGTAATTATTAACATATGGCTTCGGGCCATTTAATATTAATGTAATATAAATATAACACTAACTTTGATACACATTGTTCATATGTTATTTCATTAACATATTATAATGTAAGAAAGTAACATATAAATATTATTTTCTGTGCATCATATAAACCTTGTTGAAATCTTCTTCAAGAAGATTTATTGAAATACTCTCAATATAAAATTTGTATATCATATAAATCTTCTTATATAAATTTTCTTTTAAATCTTCTTATATTAATTTTGTACATCATATAAATCTTCATGAACCATATTGAACCATATAAAATACTCTCAATATAAAATTATAAAAAAAAATTGCACTTCATATAAAATTATATGAAACATATTAAACATCTTAAAATAAATGTACATAAAATGATAACTTATTCTATTTAGTAATTACTTATTAGAAGTATTATTTATTTAAATAAAATTGAAATAAAATATATCAAAGTTACCTCGAATCTTCAACAAGTAGTGCTCTCGTGCTGATAACGTGTTATAAAATAAAGACAGGAATAATAAACAAGATAGAGAGAACACATAAAAGATAACAATCTCTTTATTCATATATTTCTCATGTATGTCCAATACAATATTACAAAGTCTCTATTTATAAGCTACAAATTGTAAATGAAAAGTCATTTAAAATAATAAATAGAGAATGAATTCCAATAGTAGTGGGGTAGTGAAAATGAATTGAGGATTAATATTGAAAGTTACAAAATGAATGACATCCACACATTTATAATATATTCATAACAATATTTATATTTATTTTTTGTTTTTTTACTTATCCTCATTTATTCAACCAAAAATGATAATAAATTTGGTTTTTTAACAGAAATCATTCGATGCACTAGATGATTTGAATGACGACGGAAGAGATGAGTTTGAGTCGAGAGCGAGATGGAGGGACCGGAGAGCTAGAACAAAGGCTCAGAGGAAACCCAAGAAATAGATGTGGAGTGGTTTCAGTTTTTTTTTTTTTTTTTGCATTTTTTTTCTATTCTCATTAATTGGCAACAAATATATGTTGCTAAATCATAACAAAGAACCAAGTTTTGTATTAATATCCTTAATATATCTTAATTTTTTATTTTTTTAGTGTGGGCTCAATGTGTTTCAACAAAGTTAAACACGATTGGAAAGGAACCACCTCATGTTGACAATTGACACAACACGACATAACATGCTAACTGATATGGTTACGGCATGGCACGTTGTCACGCAAGTCACACATGATAGTACCGTTAGATCTCGATCGAATGGTGAATCTTGAATAAACTAACTTTAACTAAGAAAAAAAATAGTCAAATGTGATAAAACATGACAAACATGATCAATCATATTTGAACACGACACCTGTTATTCCGATGTGACTAACTTGCCGTGACAGTCCCTTCAAATTTAGTCACCGCACGGCATGGCACGAATTTACATCCCAGCTGAACACAGTATATAACCATGGAATATATAACAAATTGGAACTGATCTGAAATTTGCAATTAAAAATCAGACCAAGCTGGCACAAGCCACTTTATTTGGCAAAAGAAAAGCAATAACACCATTTCAAATTTATCTTCATTTATTCTACTGCTAATGACTCATTTTATCAGAACCAATCTCTGTTTATAGGAACAACACACAAGGAAATAAAAGTAACATTAAACAAATTACTTTGATTACATATAATTCTTTATCTTCAACATTTTCCTATAATTTTTTTTGCAAAACAATGTCGGAAAAATGCATTATATATATAGATCAAAACCATCCTGAAGTGCAAACTTGAAAAAAAAAAATGTGATCACAGTTTTAATTACAGTATTTAGTGACCATCTGATCTTGTAACAAGCAACAATTAACAGAAGAAGAAATCAGGATTTAGAATACAAAATATATCATCTCTCTCTCTCTCTCTATATATATATATATATTTTTTTTTTTTTCTCCAATTAGATAGACTCGAGAGAGAATTGGGCTTGGATTTTGGTAGATTATCTCTGTTTGGCAAGAGAAGAACAATAACACAATTTCAAATTTATCTTCATTTATTCTACTGCTAATGACTCATTTTATCAGAACCAATCTCTGTTTATAGGAACAACACACAAGGAAATAAAAGTAACATTAAACAAATTACTTTGATTACATATTTACACAAAGCTGTGGTGTAGTATCTGACAAGTCTGTTCTCATTCACCTCAAGTGACGCCTAAAACAAAACAAAAGAAAAGAAAACGAAACAAAAAGCAGAAATAAAACTTCTTGGTATGAGCTGATTGACAATGGACAGTTTTACCCTCAGTATGATGGGTCTGGATCCCCTGAAGTAACCCAAAATTTGAGTTTACCGTTCGGTCCAGATCCAAAATCAAAATTCGAGTTACTTTAGGGGAACCGAATTCCGGTATGATATGGTTATTTTACCAAGCTTGGTTCATCTGGTATTAACAATTAACAAAAGAAAACGCAGAAAAAACAGGAATAAAACTTCTTGGTATGAACTGATTCAACAATGGACAATTTTACCCTTGGTATGATAGTGCTCTTTTAACCAAGCTTGGTTCATCTGGTTCATTTGGTAGTAACAATTAACAATAAATGGTACCTCAATGTTTCTTTGGTACGGCGTCGGACCTTGCATCGGATCGTTGAAAGGCCGAGTTGCTGATGTGCCTCATACCGGTGAAAGTATTACTTGATGCAATCAATACAAGTACCTAACAAATTACTTGGAGACCAAATTTTACATTTTTTAGTATTTTTTTAGTATTTTTTAAAATAGGTAGAAAATCACTACTTTCGAATGGTTTTCTAAAAAATCATAAAAAAATTCTAAAAAATGTGAAATTTGATATGTAAGTACATTTTCATATGAAAAATCATGTTGAGCGGTTCGGATCGACTGTTTAGATATTGAAAACAGAGATATGGATCCATAGCCTCACTCATAGTTGCTATGTATTGTTGTATTTATGCAAAATATTTCTTTTTTATTAGGGGGTGTATGTGATATTTTTGTCATTTGTGAGAGCACACAAGAATTTGCCTCTAAAGAGAGCTTCTGGAACAAAAGAAAACTAAAAAAGAAGTAGAAATTACTGCAATTTTTCTTTTGTTAAATGACATTCTTGCCCTCACCATAGTACACTCCATCAACTTCAAGCACATCTATCTGCATAGTAAGAAAATGAGATAAAAATGTTATTAAACTATAGTTTAAACAAATAAAAAGAAATGATATTTACTGCATTCTTGCCCTCACCATAGTACACTCCATCAACTTCAAGCACATCTATCTGCATAGTAAGAAAATGAGATAAAAATGTTATTAAACTATAGTTTAAACAAATAAAAAGAAATGATATTTACTGGTAATGGTCGAGTTCAGTACCAGCATATACTGGCAACCCAATTTAAAAGCACATATTGGCAACCCAATTTATCAGTATATATTGGCAACCCAATATACCAGCATACACTGGCAACCCAATTTACCAGAATATATTGGCAACCCAATTTACCAGCATATACTGGTAAATTTGGGATGGTAATGGACTACTGGTATACGAAACATCCCAGGCAGTTAGATTACCTAGTAAAGAAGCAAAACAAATGAATAGAAAGATTGAAATATAAATGGAGTCGTATCATATGCACTAACGGGTACTTGGAGCCCGATAACCCGGATGCTATCCATTAACTCCTTGACCTTCTCTGGGTTATTAGACCGAACTCGCATCAGCGGCCTCCTTATCTTGTCCAGTGGTATCTCCATTACAACCGGGCCTCCATTCGACCTGGGTTTTGACAATGGCACCCCTCCAAAATAGATATTTCCTTTTTAGTATTATTTTTCATGCACTTGTTCAATTAAAACCGAGAAGATGCAAAAGATCAGAAGCCCCAAAATTATTTTTTAGGAGGTGGGTTATTCATTTTGAGTTCAATTTTGATTAAATTGAACTGTGAAACTTTTGATCCATTAACTTCCATGCAACCTTATAGTGAATAATTAAGCTGAGTTAACAAAAATGGATTGGCTTCTCATACCATGATATTTTAATTTGTTGGGTTTTACAATTAAGTATGGATATATATATAATAAAATTGTAACAAAAGCCCATAAATAAACTAACTGGCAAGAAAATAATTACAAATAAGAAATAAGTAAGTAGCAAGAACCCTAGCTAGAAAAGAGTATATAGGTCGAATGAATCGTTGAGAATTTTCAAGTAATAAGAGATGTATATACCATTGGAACAAGCAACGATTGTTGGGAAGGTGCGAGTTCGGATTGGAGGGGAGAAATGGAGAGAAAGCGTCGCCATTTTCGCTTGATGTTTTAATTTTATTCTGATTTTTTCCTTATTTTATTTGCTTTCGTTGATCTGCAGGGAAGGAATGTACCCCGAGATTTTAGGATGTACATTGAAAACTATAGTTATACATGTTAAAAAAAAACTAGGAAATATTAACAAAAATAGATAAGTATTACAAGAATAATATTTTTTGTTAAAAATAACTCATTTAATATCTTTATATATACAATCACACGATCACATACTTAAAGATGATGTTTGGTTGAGAAGTAAAGTTAAGGAGACTTAAATTAGTTATTCTGATTTAAATCGGTCTAAATTATTCATGTTTAATTGAGATCTGAAAAGAAAGTAAAATTTGCAAAAAAATCACTGACAGTTGGTCGATGACTCAACACAAAATTAAGACACCTCAGGAGGTGTGATTTAGTAGACAAATCTAATTTTAGACTTATGCTTAGTTAAACTAGTAATGCTCGTATGATAGAATAACTAAGACCTAAACTTCTTATTCTATGGATTAGGCCTCAACTAAATGTGGTGAAACTGAATACGTTTAGTAAGAGACAAAGATGGATTAAGTAAGAGGTGGATTTTTTTAATAACATAGTTACAAATCGAAGTTTTCGTCGTGTTCCACAATTTAAAATTGGATGTAATTTGAAATTCATGTAAAAAAAAAAAAACTATTTTTTTATTCAAAAGTCATTCTATATGCATTGAAGATTGAACAGGTCTGATAAATTATGAACGTCCAAAAAAAAAAATATTTTTTTATTCAAAAGTCATTATATATATACTTCTTATCAGTGTTGTAAAAAACGTCCGTTTAGACTGATTAATTGGCCGATTAGTCGTTTGCGGTGACCAATCGTCAAAGAATTTCCCGATTAATTGGCCGATTTTTTCCAATTATGATCGATTATTCCTGATTATTTCCGTTTAATCGCTTGGCGGTACCCTGTCCGTCCGACGAGCGCATACTGTTATTTACAACACTGCTTCTTATTCATTTGATTGCTATTTGGGCCAGCCAGAGGTCTGAAGCTGAGGCCCCACCAAGAAATCATTAGACCTACTTGGGCCAAGGACTAAATTATATATAAAATACAAAAAGAGGTGTTGCTTACTTTCATGAAATATTTTAGAGGTAAGGGAATTAAACAAGATAAGGATAACGACTTAACTTATTTGCATATTCACCACTCAAATGCTACAAGTTGCATGCCTAGTTTCAAGTTGTGAAGGTCCCTCAAAAGAAGAGGAGAGAAATAAAAAAGAAAAAAGAACAAAACAAAGAAAGGAAGAAAGGAAGAAAGGAAGGAAGAAGAATTTAATGGAAGGAGGGGCGATAGCGCTTCCTGTTCTCGGCATTGTTGCCGCTGCTGCCGCTACTTTCTATGTCATTAGTTTTATGGAAATCCGTGAGGTAACTTCAACATTTTTTTTTACTTATCCTCGTTTATTCAAACAAAAATGACAATAAATTTGGCTTTTAAACAGAAATCATTTGAAGCATTAGATGATTTGGATGATGACTGTAGAGATGAGTTTGAGTCGAGAGCGAGATGGAGGGACCGGAGAGCTAGAACAAAGGCTCAGAGGAAACCCAAGAAATAATAGATGTGTAGTGTTTTCATTTTTTTTTTTTTGTTGCATTTTTTTTCTATTCTCATTAATTGGCAACAATTATATGTTGCTAAATCATAACAAAGGAACCAAGTTTTGTATTAATATCCTTAATATATCTTATTTTTTTATTTTTTTAGTGTGGGTTCAATGTGTTTCAACAAAGTTAAACACGATTGGAAAGGAACCACCTCATGTTTGACAATATTTTTAAAATTAATTCAAATAAAACTAAAAAAAAATTAAGAATAATTTTCATCGATTATTATTGACAATATCTTTTAAATCAATATAACTATATATAGAGACAATATTACTTGAATATCGCCTAGTATAGTATGTATCAAGGATTGGTTTATAATTAAACATTCATAATAACTTGTTGTATGAATAAAATTTATGTCATTTTGCTTTATAAGTACATTTATAACTATAGATTAGAACATGCCTTTTTGTTTTTATTTTTTTCGTTTCGCCAGCCAACAATTAATTAATTTAGGCATATACCTACATGAGGAGGCATTAAATGTCTCGTGTCTTTTATGTCTCATCATGCTTCACATTATGTATCTTTGTTCTCAAAATCTAACAGTTGATTCGAACCACTTAACATAATCTCCGTATTAAAATATGCTTGGAGAACAAATTTTATATATTTTTTTAAAATATTTTACTATTTTTCTAAATAGATACAAAATCAATAGTTTTGAACAGTCCAAAAGCCATAATTTTGTACCTATCTTAAAAAAAATAGTATTTGTCTTTAAAAAAATATATAAAATTTGATATCTACGCACATTTTAATATTAAAAATCATGTTAAGCGGTTCAGATGGATTGTTTGAACTTTAAAAATAAAGATAAAGGATGTGAGACGCGATGGTCGATGAGGCATGAGTCTGGTGGTAAATTTTACAGTGTCGATAGCATTTTAATCTAAACTATATAGAAAAATCATGTCTAAGCACAAAATTTTGAAAATAAATGAGAATCAATTGACCCCATTCCCTCTTACTGAATATCTCTCTTTCATTATTAGCTTAGTTACATACAGTTTTGGAACAGTATGAATTATAGATATATAAAGATCTATAGCTTGCTGATGTACTTGCGAAGAGCTTGGTCGGCATCCTTTGCGTGCTCTGGCACCGGCAAGTTCGTTAAGAGAGTCACCTTCGACGACGACAGCTGAGCTATCTTCTCATTTGTTGAACCATCTATCTTCCACAACTTCACCTCCCATACCTGTTGAAATATGCATGATAGAGAGAAGGAACTAAGTAATTATTAGTTGGTGGACTGATGAGGTTATGCATATGGTAATATATATATTACGGTTCAAGCTGTGCTATACATTCGTATCATTATTTTATTGAATAGAAAATGTACTTAGAATCGAGAATTTGACATTTTTAAAATTTTATTTACAATTGTTTTGGATAGATAAAAAAATAACTTGATTTAAAAATTCTGGACCATTTATTTGAAAGTCGTGATTTTCTACCTATTTAAAAGAAAAAATAGTAGAAAAATTCCAAAAATTAAAATTAAAATTCGATATACAGGTATATAGAGATGACGTTTAACTATTTTAATCAAATGTTTCAAATTTAAAAATAAAAATATAAATTCATAATACAATTCTAATATTACCATAGCCACACACTCTAGTTAGTGGTTATCATTATATATATTAAATTCAGACTTAATAAATAAGTGGAAAAAATGTGTCGTGCCGTGTCGTAACACGCCGTGACTTTGGTCTCGTGCCGTGTCGTGCCGTGATCAAGTTAATTTTTCACGTGTCGTGCCGTGCCGTGACCAAAATGTCAAGGGGTGGTTACGACACGCGAATGATCATGCCACGTGAGTCACGCCGTGCCTAAACGTGCCGTGACCATACGTGACTCGCGTGACCATTTAATCATACACAACAACAAAGTAGGCACTTATCGCGAGGGAACTCCGTCGCAAAAAGTATCGTTGCGAAAAGTAGACACTTATCGCGAGGCACTTTTTGCGAGGGAGTACCGTCATAACTGTGCTTTTTCTTTTCGCAACGATACTTTTCACGACGGAGTTCCCTCGCGATAAGTGCCTACTTTTTGTAGTGATAATTTAGGTTAGTTTATTCATGATTCACCATTAAATCAATATCTAATGGTCCTAATTACACGTGACTCGCGTGACTACATGTCGTGCCGTGCCGTGACTAAATCGTTCACGTGCCGTGCCGTGCCAAAGTTTCAAAAGATGAGCACGGCACGGAACACGCAAATCACGGCATGTAACTGACACGCGTGCCGTGCCATTCAGTGCCATAACCGTGCCGTTCCGTGACAGAGCCGGCTCCGCCGTGCCATTTTTCCCACTCTAATACCAGGTGCAAAGTCAGGTACCAATCAAACCCTACCTACCTACCTCTCTCTCTCTCTCTCTCTAACCTCTTTCTTAATTGCCACCATCTGCAATTAATTTGCTCTCAGTGCAGATAAAAAGATTAATTAATATATAAGGGAGCAGGTAGGCCAATTAATTAATTAGACAAAATCAACAGATTCTTTGCACGGTTGCACCCCTACTTAATTAAATTCAAATTAATTCATGATAAATTTGTTTTTTCAAAGAAGGAAAAGAGATATATAAAAGTAGAGTAAAAAAGTTAACCCAAAATAAAAATAGAGAATAATATAAATATAAACCATGCATTAATGAAAGCCCGGATTATCAATTGTAGATGATGAGAAGGGACTAACTGAATAAGAAGGGGGGGAATTTTCAGGTATACCCCTAAAAAATCTCGATATTACGAATTGCACCCCTAAATTCATAATATCATATTTACAAAATGGGTACTTTATAAATTTAAAATTAATTTTAATAAAAAACTCAATAAATTAGAAAAATTTGTGATTTTTTGAAATTTAAAAAGGATAAATGTAGTATTATAAAATTTAGAGGGGCCTACGTAATTTCGAGGTTTCGAAGGGTATACATGAAAGTTCTCTTAAAAAAAGGAACAAGATTGTAACGTCTTTAATTGTCTCTTTGATGTTGACCATTTTTGGTTTTGTTTTGTTATAAAAGAAAAAGAAGGGGGGAAGACAAAGATAAGGCAAATTAGTAAAAAAGAGAAATAATTGAAGTATACTGTATACACCTAGCTACCTGTGTAGTTCTACCGACATGCACCGGAGAAGCCTCGGCAAAGACGAGATCGCCGAGACGGGCACTTTTGTAATGATTGATGCTGAGTTGAACACCGGCAACTCTGCGAAAACCCGATGCCATGTGGGCCCCCATGCTCGCTAGACCTTCCGCTATCATGGCCGATACACCTCCGTGCAACACTTTGAAAGGCTTAATTTGTATATATAGTTGTTAATTAGTATAATTTATGAGCGTTAGAGAGCATGAGAGGAAGTGTGTGTATATATGAGAGCTAACCTGGCAGCAGAGGTGTGTGATTTGGAGGCGACCGGAGACGAGAGAGGGGGAGAGAATCTCTATTTCGAAACCGATGTTGTGTAGCGGCATGTCGAGCTCAGCCGTCATTGGTTTCCTCGACGATGTCTCCTCCATCGATCGATCGATCAATCAGGTCAGGCCGTTAATTAATAAATGAATGAATTTGCTTCTCAATCTGATATGAATATGAGTATGAAACTATGAAGATGAAGTCAAAAGTCAAAACTGGTTGCTGCTGCTTTGTGAGCAAAAGAGAGAAAAGAAAAGAAGAAGAAGAAAGAAGCAGAAGAAGAGAGACTAAGAGATGGATGAAGGAGTGACGGGGTCTCTGGTTGGTTTGGTTGGGTTCCGATCCTCTCTAAAGTAATCTAAATTTTTATTTTACATCCGAACCGTTCGATCAGAATTCGGGCAACTTGTCAGAGCAGATCCAGCGGTTTGGATCCAAACTTGAAATATGAGTTACTTTAGTTAATCCGAATCCGGGTCTGGTTGGTTAGGTGCGAGTGAAACACCACGAAATTATTGTGGGGCCTCTCTTCGTTTCCTCCACTTATTATTTCTACGACTCTTTACGTATAATCTGCTTCCTCTAGTTAACGGCTAAACGCCTTAACTGTTAGAAAACAAAGAAAATCATTTACGCATATCCACGTCGCGTGACTAGGCCACTGCTATTAAATATCATATTTTAAAATTTTCGAATTAATTTAATATAAAATCAAGCCGTCAAAAGTTAAAACAATTAAAAATAAACACATTATATTAATTTATAATTTTCTTTACCACTTGTACTAAATTAAGTCATTTTTTTAATGTGTTTGCTACTATGTTACTAAACAATGCGCCTTCGGATCTCTACCTCATTCTCAGTTTCTCACCCGGATCCGATATTACTTTATATGTGCCCGGTCAAATTAAAGCTCAATAAATTAAACTAAACTCCAAAATTAAGCTTCATTTAATTAACAATCCATCAATAAGAAAGAACCCTAGTAGATGATTTCTCAAACGAGTAATTATTGGAATTTACCACCCACATAATTCAAATTTGCCATTCCCCATCTGATGCTTCATTTCTGACACTCCATTTTTCGAATTAGCCACTCAGATATTTCAAATTTACAACAGTCCATCTGATTCTATAATTTCTGACATGCTCGTCTGAATATATATACTGGTACCATAATTGTTTCTTACAATACCAGCATATTTCATGTCACAAAAAACTTCAATCTATCTTAAATTTGATAGACAATTGCCCAATTTGACAAACAAAAAATGTCCCAATATAAAGCACAATTACTACAATTATATCCCACATATTTCAAATTTGCCTTTGGCCCTCTGATATTTGTAAAATTGAAATATCTTGTACTGTCTGAATATATATAGAGGGATGCTTCTATGCACCTAAGGACCTATTTGTAAAATGAGCATATTTTCATTTTCAAAGTTCAAACAGTCGATCCGACCGTTCAAAATTATCTCCATATTAAAATGTACTTGGAGGTCAAATTTTACATTTTTTTCAATTTTTTTACTATTTATTAAGTATTTTACAAAACTAGTCAAATTCAAACCATTGAATTTTGTACCCATCTTAATAAATAGTAAAAAAATTCAAATAAATGTAAAATTTGACCTCCAAGTACATTTTAATATGGAGATAATGTTGAACGGTCGGATCGACTGTTTGAACTTTGAAAATGAAAATATGCTCATTTTACAAATAGATCCTTAGGTGCATAGAAGAATTTGCCATATATATATAGTGGTAAAAAATAGTACTGGTACTGTCTACAATACTGTTTCTAACAATACCAGTATATTTCATGTCACAAAAAACTCAATCTATCTCATACTTGATAGACAATTGCTCAATTTGACAACACAAGAAGTCCAAAATATAAAGCACAATTAGTACAATTTCAAATTTCAAACTAACTGCAACAAGTTCAACTTCAATTAGAAAATTAAAAAAGAATTACAACACAAGTTGTAACAATAGAACGAGAAAGTAACTATTAACTAAAAGTTATTCTCCTTAAGAGGTGATCTGGTACCAAAATGTGGTTCAAGTGACTTACACTTTTTCTCATGCATAAATTCACCTTCATTTCTCATCTTTTGCAAAATCCTCTCAGAAATCGCCTTAGTTTCTCCATCTGCACAGAGAAGTGATCCAATCCCACAATTTAGTTCATGAATTTGCAATACTAGGGTTTCCTTTTCTCGCATTAGCCTCTTAATATCATTCGAAAATCGAACTCTTTTCGCCTCGTTTTCTAATCTCTCCCTCTCCAACTGGTCTTCAAATCTATCCATTTCCATTTCCAAATCACAAAAAAGCCCTTCCCGAAATTCAATTTCATGCTTTTGGAGAAAGTAATTTGTGGCCATTTCCTGTAACTCAAATTGTAATTTTTCATTTTCTGAAATCGAGTTCTCTAACTCTTCTACGAGAAATTCAAGGTTCATTTCCAGACCTGAAACTTCATTCCTTTTTTCTTTTGCAAATTCAGTACACTTTTCTTTCAAAGGATCAAGTTTAAATTTGATTTCCAGCAATTTCTTTGCCATTTCATTTCTGATTTCAACAAATTTCGCTTTCTCTTCTTCAAAAGAACAAACCTCAGATTCCAACCTCGAGTTTTCTCCTCTAAGCTCTTCAATTAGTCCTTCTCTCTCTCTAATTTCACAAATTAACATCTCCTTTTCTCTTACTAATACCTGTTCTCTCTCCTTGCATTCTCTGAGCTGTTCTGCTATCCTTCCTCTCTCTCTAACTTCACCAATCAACATCTCCTTTTCTTTAACCAGAGTATTAAGCTCCTTTATCACCCATTCTCTCTCTTTAACTTCACAAATCAGCCTATCATTTTCTCTCACTAAAGTCTCTTCTCTCTCCTTGCATTCTCTGAGCTGATCTGCTATACCTTCTCTCTCTCTAACTTCACCAAACAACATCTCCTTTTCTTTAACCAGAGTATTAAGCTCCTTTATCACCCCTTCTCTCTCTCTAACTTCACAGATCAGCCTATCATTTTCTCTCACTAAAGTCTCTTCTCTCTCCTTGCATTCTCTGAGCTGATCAGCTATACCTTCTCTCTCTCTAACTTCACCAAGCAACATCTCCTTTTCTTTAACCAGAGTATTAAGCTGCTTTACCACCCCTTCTGTCTCTCTAACTTCACAAATCAGCCTATCATTTTCTCTCACTAAAGCCTCTTCTCTCTCCTTGCATTCTCTGAGCTGATCTGCTATACCTTCTCTCTCTCTAACTTCACCAAACAACAGCTCCTTTTCTTTAACCAGAGTATTAAGCTGCTTTATCACCCCTTCTCTCTCTCCAACTTCACAAATTAGCCTATCATTTTCTCTCACTAAAGCCTCTTCTCTCTCCTTGCATTTTCTGAGCTGATCTGCTATACCTTCTCTCTCTCTAACTTCACCAAACAACATCTCCTTTTCTTTAACCAGAGTATTAAGCTCCTTTATCACCCCTTCTCTCTCTCTAACTTCACAGATCAGCCTATCATTTTCTCTCACTAAAGTCTCTTCTCTGACAATGAACTCTTTTACCTGTTTAACTAAGTCATTTTTCTCTTTAAGTTCACCAATCAACATCTCCCTTTCTACCAGCAAAGCTTCCTCTCTCTTCCGTAAATTATTTACCTCATCTCTCTTCAAATTCTCAATTTCAATCTCTTCAACTTTCTCTTTTGCTTCCAACTCATTCTGTAATTTCTCAACAAGTACTTCTGTCTCATCTAGATCTCTCTTCAAATTATCAATTTGAACATCTCTTTTTCGAATTTTGTCAGCACATCCCTTGTGGGCCTTCTCTAAAACCCTATATTTCTTTGATTTCTCAACTCCTCCAATCTCAACCTCTCTGTACTCTTTCAAAGAAGCCCTCAGTTCCTGGTTTTCTTGCTCATTGTGTGCCTTCTCAAATTCAAGTTCTTTAATTTGCAAGGACTTATCTGCTAAAATACCCCTCAAAGATGCTATCTCCTCATCTCTCTTTGCTGTCACCGATTCAACGGCTGATTTGGCCGCCTCAAAATCAGTAACCAGACTATTGTACTGATCTCGAGATTCGTGCAACTCAACTTCAAGCAACTTCCTTTTGCTCTCTTCTCTTGCCAGTACCTGGTTACATATCTCTAAACGGGTACGCAAATCCTCAGCCAAACGGGTTTTCTCATCCAAATGTGACTCCAAATCGCTGATTTTTCCGAAGAACTCCAATTTCTCCGCTTCCTTCTCTCTTTTGAGTTCTTTAAACTCAGATTGCTGTTTTTTATGCGCCTCTTCTAAATGAGCAAACTGTTCACATTTCCACTTTAACTGATTTTCGACCTTGTTTCGTTCCTCTTCAAACTGTACCAACAATTGCTCTTTAAATTTTGCCTCTTTACCAGAATGGGCCCACTCCTCAGTCTCCTTTATCTTCTTTTGAGACTCAGCCAGAAGCAATCTCAGCTGTTGGATCTCTTCTCTGCACACACCAACTGCCCCTTCTCTCTCTTCTCTAATCAAATTCGCTTCATCTAAGGATGAAACAAGGTCTCTCTTTTCAGCCTCCAATTTTGAAATTTGTTCTTTCAGAGTGGTTTTTGATTTCTCATGGGTGCAAATTAGGGTTTGCATAGCAAATTCTTTCTCTGACAAGGCAGCTTTCAGAGAAGTGACTTCTTCATGAACCTGTTTTAGGGTTTCAGTCAATTCAGATTTGACCCCGGTTTCCATTATTCAACTTGAATCACCTATGTATAAATTGTAATCAGGAAGATGTGATGTTAGAAAAGCTCAAAAGATTAAATAAGGTTTCACATAGTTTTCTTTTCTTTTGATATGTATTAACAAGAACTGTAAATAGGATAATTGTAGAAAAAAAAACTAGTCAATTTGTAAAATGGTGAATTTGTTATGTAAATAATCTGGAAATTTATGTTATAACTACCTAGGCTAGCTTTCATCAAATTTAAGAAAAAACAAAAGAAAATGACCTCAAAACCTAGATCCAGAGTTGGAAATCAAAATGACAAATACAATCTGTAGCATAGACAAAACCCTAACACAGATAAGGGGTTACTCAGACTAATAAGATACCAAACAAATTATTAATCTCGCAATTATGAAAACGAAACCTACAAGCAGCAATTAGTAGATAGATGCAAAACTAAAAACTAATTAACTAAACCCTGGCGATTAAAACCCTATATTGAAAAAAAACAAAAGAAAATGACCTGAAAACCTAGATCCAGAGTAAGAAATCAGAATGACAAATACAAAGACAAAACAGATAAAGGGTTAATTTCTGATTCTATAATTTCTGACATGCTCGTCTGAATATATATACTGGTAAAAAATAGTACTGGTACTGTCCCCATAAGAAAATGACAAATAAATCATGACACAAAATCGGTCAATTCAGATTTGACCCCGGTTTCCATTTTTCAACTCGAACCACCTATATTGAAAAAACAAAAGAAAATGTCCTGAAAACCTAGATCCAGGGTAAGAAATCAGAATGACAAATACAAAGACAAAACCCTAGCGAAAGAAGAAAACAGATAAAGGGTTAACTAAACCCTAGCCTAGCGATTAGCGAGTGACAGAAATAGAAAGAGTTAGTAGTACCTCAGATTATAATCAAGGGCATTGATTGAGGAGAGCGCGATTCGATTCGAGATCTATCTACTTTTATAATGAATCAATCAATGAAACCTCTTTTGATTTTTCGTTCTCTCAGTTTTAAATGCTGCAACGGGGGGAAGAGTGAAGAGGAGGAAGAGGGAACTTTCCAATTTCGAAATGGAGAGTCTCTTTTAGTCTCTGTCTCAAGAATTCAAATCACCTAAAGTAACTCAAATTTTGAGTTTTTATACGCACCGTCAGATCTACTTAAAATTATGATCAAACGGTCTCTATATAAAGACAAAATTTAAGGTACTTCAGAGGATTTGCACTCGGTTTCAATCTCTAGAGACACGGCTAGAGATGGAGAGATCTATCAAAATTAGTCACAATCTCAGAAATTCATATCACCTAAATTATCTCAAATTTAAGTTTTGATCCACACCGTCAAAAAACCTTCCTATTTTATGAATATAGAAATAATTTTAAATAATAAAAAAGTCTATTAATTGCAATTATTTCCATTCTAAATCACTGTTTTTTAACTGTTCTTTTATATAAGGTACAAAATGACTGTTTTTATATAATTTTGGACCATCCAAAACAGTAATTTTTTACTTGTCTAAAAGAATAGTAAAAAAATTTCAAAAAATATAAAATTTGATCTCCAAACACATTTTAATATGGAGATCATGTTGGGCGGTTCGAATCGATTGTTCGAATTTTGAAATTGCAAAAACTGACTCGTTATAACTTAGGCTGAAATTATAACGTTATAACATTAGTGATCAAGCTCATTTTGATAGTGAATTACGTAGGATTTTGGCTTAGGTTTTGCCTTACTTTCTCACATTTATGTTTAATTATTCCGTGAAAAATGTTACTGTTGCCCTATTTTATATTTTAGTGCAGAAACCATATTTTGGGGCTATGTTACATCATTTGGAGTAAGAATCGGGTCGATCGGAAAAGCGCAGCTCATCGACTAAGGCTCTAGTACGGACCGTATTAGCCAATACGGACGAGAGCCCCAGTACGGACCAAAGATGGCCGAATACACATGAACTTCTGTAGCGACACAGTGGGAGTAAGGTCCGTATTAGCCAATATGGACCGTACCCAAGGCGCCCTTTGGTGAATAACTACAACAGCTATATCCATATCAGATAACTTGGACTCCACTCATCTCCAGGCGCCCCTTCACTCCTATATAAGCCTTCTGGACTGAACAGAAACATATATTTGTATCTTTGGTTTTATATTTTCTTAAGTGAGAAGAGAGGAGTGTGTAGAAACTATGTAGGAGGGTACTTCGTGTATGGTTGTATCTTTCTTTTATCTCTTTGTAAACATGCCGTTCAGCGGCTAAGTTTAGATTCTTAGGGTTGGCAGTAACCTTGTTTACTCATGATGCTTTGTCGTGCCTTACCATGAGGACACCCAATATGACCAAGATAGTAGGGCGACGTACCCAATAAGTGAAGTTTGAATTCTTTTGAGCTAGTCACAGATCTTCTTGCACTAATCAAGATAAGCCTTAACGGGATCTCTTGATTAGTAGGGTGGTTGCTAGGCGAAAGCGATAATAACTAAATTGGATTAGAAACTCTCATACAACAACTGAAAACCAACATTAAATAAATAAGGTAAGAATCAAAGCGGATTGAAGTAACAACGGTGTGTCAAAACCCTAGAAATTCACATCTCTATCTTTATTTTACTTACTTTTAATTTTCGCCAAATACATTGATAAAAAACAACAACTCTTTGATTTCAGATTTTGTCTAGCCTTTCGAAAGATTGTGATTTAATCACTCAAGACCTTAAATCTTATTCCCTGCGGATCGACACTCATTTATACTACTCGATAAGATTATGCGCTTGTAATCTGACTCGATAGCAAACCGGGTTATAAATTTTATTAGCATGTTCACATTTTACACCCATCAATTAGACGGACTATGTTTTTAAAGTTCAAACAGTCGATCCACACCGTTCAATATTCAATATATATTAAAATGTGTTTGGAGGCCAAATTTTACATTTTTTTGAATTTTTTTACTATTTATTAAGTCAGTTTTAAAATCATTGTTTTCAATAATCTAGAAATTTTTCACTGTTTATTAGAATCAGCAATTTTAAAGCTGACTTAATAAATAGTAAAAAAATTTCAAAAAATGTAAAATTTGGTCTCCAAGCACATATTTATATAGTGATTACATCTAACGGTTTGGATCGACCGTTTGGACTTTAAAAATTGAAAAACCAATTAGTTGCACCATTAAATGGCTGGTTTAGACATTTTTAAAATACCAGCAAAGCTGAGTATAATTAATATTTTGTAATTAACTTTGGATATTAATAAAAAGCACGGGGAGAGGCGCTGGGGGCAAGTGAAAAGAATTGGATACGTGGAGTGAGTGGACTGTGGAGTAAATTTTAGCGAAAAATTTGTGTGATGAGAGATGGGATCCGCGTGATTTTTGAAAACGTCAAGTAAAAAGTGTTGTTACTCTATACTTGTATTCTATAGCTTACCATAATACATTAATACTTGTCTGTCTTGTGCTTGTGTAGCACAATATTTATTAATTAATTAATGACATTATATATATATATATATATATATATATATCTCTATGTATTGTATTTGTATATATAGCATGCAGTCAGATGCAATTAAATAATTAATTAAATATTGAACTCAGATCGATGAAACATTATCTCATGTGTTAATACTTACTACCAGATGGTTGGTAGTGGCGGTTATTTAATACAATCAGTGTTTCTAAGAGCATCTACATCTCTGAAACTATCAGAGTTTCTAATCTGATGTGACAGTTTCTAGACCAGTTTCTTATTTAGCAACTGTGCTCAATAATTTCTTAATAAGAAATCGTTTATAAACTGTGAGTTGACAAAATAATTGGCTGATGTTCGCTGAAAAAAAAAATTATTTTATTTTATTGCTGATGTGGCATTTTAGAAACTCTTAAGATTAGTTTCAGGGATGTGAACCCTTAGAAACTCCATAACCTATAATTTCTAAAAATTAGTTAATAGTTACTTAGAAACTCTAAGAGTTTTAGGGATGTAGATGTTCTAAGTCCTTTTTTTTTTCTCGGAATTTAAAATTGGTCCCCTTTTTGTTGGTTGGTGTTTTAAGAGATGGACCTGCAATTTAACTTACGTTGTACCAAGTCTTGTTTTTTTAAGGTAACGTGAGACAAGTATTGTGTTCAAATAGTCGGTTCGGTTAAAATAATAATTAAAATTATAAAACTAAAATTTTATTAGGTTTTAGAAAACATAATCAAACTTGTCAACCCAAACTAAAAAACAGAAATACATTTCAAATATCTTAAATTCAATACATAGAAAAATACATATAATGATCATAGAAATAAATATGAAGATATGCATCAGTAGAATCGAAATAAAAATATGTTTAATAATTATAAAAATAACTATGAAAATATATATCTGTTGAATCGAAATAAGAAAAACTACATCGAAACAAATATAAAAAATTGAAGTAATTAATGCAAGTAAATATTAAATAAATTTCGATTTGTTTGATCAAACTAAAATAAGATATATTAAAATAAACTTAATTAAATATGAAAAATCATAATAATTCAGAATTTCAACCGAACTGAATTATTTAAACCGAAAAATTATACTATTTAATTCAAAATTTACCAGTAAAGTTGAAAATAAACTAACCGGATCCAACAAACACAACCCTTACGGCCTTACCACAAGATATTTATTGTTGCGTTGAATGCAATGCAAGATTTTTATCCGTAGAGAAAATGAGATATGAAACTGTCCTTTGCATGATTGCTAACCACGCATTTTTGTGTAAAGATATTAACAGAGTAGTTTTTACTTCATCCAGCGCACGGACTATAAAATTAAAGCAGCGCTGCATATGGTTTGTGCGCTGCATGAAGTGACAATTACTCTGTCAAAATCGTTACCCCATCTATATGAAACTTTGTCCTTTGCATGATTGCATCCATCATCAATGATCGTCTATGAACCAAACCAAGCATTTTTTGCGTAAATATTTTAACAGTAGTTTTTACTTCATGCAGCGCACGGACTATAGAATTAAAGCAGCACTTCATATGGTTTGTGCGCTGCATGAAGCGATAATTCGTCTGTCAAAATCATTACCACATTTATATGCATAGTGACAAATCAAAAGTTCGGTTTCGGTTCGGCGAGGTCAAAAATTCGTGATTCGGCTATAATTCGGGAATGATTCGGTACAACAAGGAAGGAAAAAAAAAACCCAAAAAAAAACGTAAAAAAAAAAAAAAATTTTGGCATTTTTTTCGCGTTTTTATCGCGAATAATTCGTAATTCGCATTTTATACGCGATTTATTCGCGAATAAAACGTATTATACGTTTTTCCCGTATTAAACGGAGTTCGGTGCGGTTATGTATAAAAAACGAATTATACGCGAATCGCGTATAATTCGCGTATTTTGCATGATTGCATCCATCACCAATGATCGTCTATGAACCAAACCATGCATTTTTTGCATAAAGATTTTAAACAGAGCAGTTTTAGCTTCATGCAGGGCACGTACTACAGAATTAAAGCAGCGCTTCATACGATTTTTGCGCTGCATGAAGTTATAATTGTTCTGTTAAAATCGTTACCCCATTTTTTTATGCACAGACGTGTCACCCTCCATCATCATAATATATAATCGTATAATCATATAATCATATAATCATATAATCATATAATCATACCATATTATTATTATAATTATTAAAGCAGAGTTAGGGTGTGATGTGCTCACCAAGAGGATTTGGTGAGCACAACTCTAAAAATATATCGGATCGGTTTCAAATGGTGAATTTAAACCGTTAAAATCTATGTACTTCATGAGTAATACATGTACATGCAAAATTTTAAAAGTTTCGAATTTATTTGCTACAAGATCAAGTGATCAAAGAAATAATGAAAAATAAATATATAAAACAACTTATAAAATAAGTTATAAAAGATTCATTGCTGTGACTGCTTGATCTTGTAGCAAATAAATTAGAAATTTTTAAAATTTTACATATATCACTAATGAAATATATAAATTTTAACACTTTAAATTCACTGTTAGAAACTAATTCGATATACTTTTAAAATTGCGCTACCCAAACAGACTCTGTTGATGTGGTGTGAGCACATCACCTAGTTTTGCTCTAATTATTATATGCTCTAATATGATTCGATACGATACGATACGATACGATACGATACGATACGAGGGGTAAAGGCGCTCTGCCAAAGAAACAAGGAGCAGCTAAACTAAAACAATATTATAGAAATGGGTTGTCTCCGGCGAACTCGGTGGGCTGCGACGGCGGCGGCGGCGTGGGTGCAGTGCGGTGCGGGAGGATCGTACTGCTTCGGTGTCTACTCGGAGGCGTTGAAGGTCTCTCAAGGGTGGGACCAGTCATCTCTCGACCGGGTGGCCTTCTTCAAAGATATCGGTGCCAACGTCGGCCTTCTCTCCGGCCTCCTCGCATCCTCCTCCTGCTCTTCTCTCGGACTCCACTCACCCTTTCTGGTACTCTCTCTCTCGCTCTCTCGCTCTCTCTCTCTCTCTCTCTCTCTCTCTCTCTCTCTCTCTCTCTGGCTCTCTCTCTCTCTGGTTTTTGGGAGAATTTCATGTATACCGCTCAAAAACTTCGAAATTACGTATTTGCGCCTCTTCTAAATTTCATCGTATCAGAAACATGATATTAGAAGACAGGGGCGGACCCAGTGTACTCCAGGATCGACTCTGCCCCCCCTGGATTTTGAGTTTTAGTGGAAATTTATCGGTTCCGATGGACTCTACCCCCCTGGAATTTTTTTTGCCTTCCTCTAGACGTTTGATTTGTATTTCAAGTTAAATTTAGGGTTAAAATTGAAATAAATCTGTTGAATTTTGATTGGTAATTAGAATTATAAGTCAGAGCATCAGAAATTACAAGTCAAAGCATTCGAAAATATAAGTTAAAGCATTGTTTTTTGTCGAGTACTCAATTGGTTAGTGGATTTAAACCCGATTAGATATTTAAACCCAATTCGATATTTTTTTGTCCCCCTACGAAAATTCTAAACCCGCCCCTGTTAGAAGACTGACAATGTATTTTAAAATATGCTACAGCTACACATTTTTTTTGAGGGTATACATGAAATACATAATTTCAATGTCTTTGAGGGGTAACATGAAATCCACCCCCAGTGTTTTGTATTACTTTGATTCTTAAAATTGAAATAAAGAATCATAATAAGAAGAAAACAATTAATTGAACAGGTGCTGCTTGCCGGTGCGGTGCAGTCCTTTGCTGGATACCTCCCTATCTGGCTTGCTGTCACAGGCACCATATCCCGACCTCCGGCCGCTGTAATCTGCATGTGCATGCTGGTAGCCGCCCACGCGCAGACCTTCTTCAACACGGCAGATGTCGTCACCTCCGTCGAAAACTTCCCCGATCGCCGCGGCACCGTCATCGGCATCATGAAAGTATGTAATTGTAATATATATATATATATATATATGCGTATTCCTTCATTTTAATTATTTCCTTACCTGAACTGGTATCTGAAATCTGGTACCAACATAAACCTTTTTATTTCTGAATTCTAAATATAATATATGGTCTTCTTAGTTTGTCCCGATATAATATATGAAGTTGGGCTACGGTGCTATGAATATATAGTGTCATGTTGTGCTACTACTGCTATGTGTTTTTAACGGTCGGATGCACTTTAAGATTCGTGCAAAGAAATTCACTTGATGAAAACCAGAGGGATCTTCACTTTCTAATTTGCCGTCACTGTTTTTCATCGAGCCAAGTTTCTTTGCATGAGTCTTAAAGCACATCCGACCGTTAAAAACATGTTGAGCGAGGCTACGGTACTATGCATAGCGCATATTGGTGTGTACTATGGATCAATATCTCTATTTTCAAAGTCCAAACAATTGATTTGAACCGTTCAACTTGATCTTCATATGAAAATGTACTTGTACATCAATTTTTACTATTTTTTTTAGATAGGTAGAAAATCACTTGATTTAAAGATCCTAGGCCATTCAAAAGTTGTAATTTTCTACCTATCTAAAATAATAATAATAATAATAATAAAATTTAAAAAAATATAAAATTTAGTCTGCATGTACATTTTCATATGGAAATCATGTTGAACGGTTCGATCAACTATTTGAACATTGAAAAAAAATAAATTGATCCGTAGTACAGACCAATCTGCGCTATGCATAGTACCATAGCCTCACTCATTCTAATATATGTTTATAAATGCCTATTCCTTCATTTCATTTCCTTACCTGAACTGGTACCTGAAATCTGGCCTTGTTAGTTTGTCCTGATATAATATAATATATGGTACCAACATAACCTTGAATTCGCATCCTCTAAAATATCTCAAACTTTGAGTTGATCTGTGGAAAATCTGGACTGTTTAAATCCTTTCTGCACGAATTTCAAAGCACAATAATACTGACCCCCTGCATTCCGAATAGGCACCGAAAAAAATTTGACCTGGCTTTATATAAACTGAAAAGTTTGAGATATCTCGGAGGATACGGACTCCATAACCTTTTAATTTCTGATTCTAAATATAATATATGGTCTTGTTAGTTGGTCCTGATATAAAATAAATTAGAAACCTATTTTTAAATATGGTCAATTAGAAAATTGCTAACCTGATATAATATATGGTCTTGTTAGTTTGTCCTGATATAAAATAAATTAGAGGCCTATTTTTGAATATGGTCCATTAAAATTTTTGATAACCTGATATAATATATGGTCTTGTTAGTTTTTCCTGATATAATATATGGTACCAATATATGTATATTTTTTATTCTGAACATGAATTTATTTTTCTTTATTCAGGGATTTCTGGGTCTAAGTGGGGCAATACTGGTACAGCTATACCGCACGTTTTTTGATGCAAACCCGAGCTCCTTTATCCTTATGCTAGCCATTCTCCCGTCTTCTCTCTCCTTGATTTTAATGTATTTTATAGACGTTTGCCCCAAAACCGACAGCGGATCATATGATAACAAGTTTCTAGATGCTTTCTCTCTCATTGCACTCTGCCTTGCCGGTTACCTCATGCTCGTCATAATTGGACAGAGTTTATTTACTTATATACCCTCCATTCTACAATTTGCAATTTTTGGGGTTCTTATGGTATTTCTAGGGTCTCTGTTTGCAATTGTTACGAAAGCCGATAAAGAATCGAAGGTGCTCGATGAAATTACGCGTGATGAGAGAGTGTCTTTGGTTGAAGATAATAAGAACTATGGTGAGGTTGCGACATCAGGTACATGATATGTAATATACAGCATTTACTGGTAAATATACTGGTACCGGTATACTTATCAAGCAAACCATTCCATTCTTTACTTATTTCAATTTGGATTTGGTTTCAATCTTGTAGACTTAAACTGAAAATTTGAGATATCTCGGAGGATACAGTACCAACATAACCTTTTTATTTCTGAATTCTAAATATAGTATATGGTACCAGCATAACCTTTTTATTTCTGAATTCTAAATATAATGGCGTTTACTGGTAAATATACTAGTGACTAGGGATTCTTATTTCAGATCACAGTACTGGTACCAATACCGGTACTGATCAAGCAAACCATTTCATTCTTTACTTATTTCAATTTGGGTTTGGTTTCAATCTAAACCTTGTTACAAAATATCTTTTTAACTAAAATTTGATGCAGGGAGTGGACTTGAGCCAAGAGAAGAAAATCTAAACCTGTTACAAGCCATGGGCAAAATTGACTTTTGGCTCCTATTCTTTGCTATGTCATGCAGCATGGGTTCAGGTCTAGCAACTGTTAACAACATAAGTCAGATCGGCTCTTCAATCGGTTACACTGCCTCGGAAACCGCAACCTTGGTATCTCTTTGGAGTATCTGGAACTTTCTAGGCCGCTTCTCTGCCGGTTATGTGTCAGATTATTTCCTTCGCAAAAAATGCATCGCTAGGCCGTTTTTCATAGCAATAACTCTAGTTTTGATGAGTATCGGCCACTTCATTATTGCTTCAGGTATTACCGGGTCGCTCTATATCGGGTCGGTTTTGGTTGGGGTGTGTTATGGAGCTCAATGGTCTCTCATGCCAAGTATCACGTCAGAGATTTTCGGGTTGACCCATTTCGGCACGATTTTTAATACGGTGGCAATTGCAAGTCCAACCGGGTCATATGTGTTATCGGTACGGGTTGTGGGTTATGTGTATGATATGAAATCCGTGGATGGGCATGCATGCATGGGGAAACATTGTTTCGCACTGTCTTTCGGTATTATGTCGTGTGTTTGCCTTATCGGGTCGGGTTTGGCTTTCTGGTTATCTTGTAGGTGCACAAAATTTTATAGACAGGTTATATACGCAAGATTACAAGACAACTCACCTAGATAAAACATTTAAAGAGTAAATGTAAATTTGTTGTTGTTGTTTTTTTAATACATACTGGGGAAGTGTATATATGTGATATTTTGTGCTCAACTTCCATGAACTTTGTATAGGTTTTGTCATTATTTTTAAAAAGAAGTAATAAAAATACGTGATTGCTACTGTTATCTGGAGAAAGAGGCACCGATCGCTACATAATTGAAGGTATAATAGTTAAGACTGTTGTTTGTGTTACTGGTATTTTTTCTGATCATTGTATGGCCATCAGTAGAAAATTTGGTGAGTAACAATTTTCTGATCCAGTTATTGATTCATTTATTGTTGTTCTTTTCAGATTTTCTGTTTTTCTGTTTTTTTTTTTTTTAAATTGCATACTGGTAAACGGTTCAGTTACCGGTATGGCACTGTTTTGTTGTTTTTTTGTTGTTGTTTTGTTGTTGTTTTTTTTGTTTTTAGCACAGTTGGCTCCGATTGAGCACGTATGCGATGTGACATGGAATGGGCTAATGCATTATCTGGCAGCAACTGCCAAGAATTTTCAACAAAAATTTCTGATCATTAATCGTATTTTTCATTAGTATATACAATGATGGTCAAACTCCATTAATTATAAATTAATATGATTCTCATTCTAGTATCCTTCTAAACAGAAAACAGAAATCGGATCAAACTGGAGATGATAGGTTATTTAAGTAAAAACAAACACAGGGGCATATTTTTTTTTATGTAAAAGGATAATAAGTAAAATAATATGTTGAATAATAAGTTAATTTTCTTATAATATCCGAATTATGTATTCGAATTATATTTGTATTCGTATCCATTTAATATCTGATCTATATTTATATTATCCGTATTAATATCCGTATCCAATTAATATCCGGTTACGCCCGTATCCGAAAAATAAAAATGATATGATTCTGTATCGGATCCGTTTGCGCCCCTAACTGTTATGCTGTTTCCTGTTTTGATACTATGATAGGAGAGGAGAGGAGAGGAGAGGAGAGGCTAAAAGCTAACGGCTAAAAAAATATCTAAAAAGGTATGGGTATAATCTGTAAAAGTTGCACCCAGTATTCCTACGTGTCCCCGGATGGGGTATCTCCAACAGATATTAATAATCTTTGTTGATCTGAAAAAATTATTAACAATAACATCTGACCATCAGAATCAGATCCAAGTGTTTTTTTTAGAGAAATTTTATGAAATACCCCACCTGCTGAAAATATCAAACAAAATACCCCTCCTTCAATTTTTTTTTTGACAAAAATAACCTTGTGGGACCCACATTTCCCTTCCCTCCCTCCTCCTTTCATTTACTCCCACTAAGAAAGAGTGATTAATTAATTGCTTTTATTGTGAACCAAATCTGTCTCCTTTAAATCCACTCATCAATTCTTCCTTTTCTTCTCTTCCAAATTCCGTTATAGCCATTATATTGTTAGGATCCCTGCTTAAAATTAAATTAGCACGGCTTAATTAAAAGCACCTAGATAATATTTTTTTTTCAACTGAAGTAATTTTTGTGGCCAGTATGAGTATTAAAATATATAAAACCTGATGCTAGTGTAGACATATATATACAGGTCATTTGCATATTCATAGAACAATGCTAGCTGCGTGTAGACATATAACAAATAACACTGCTTTCACCTTATTAATTAACAAATACCAACTAAATTTTTTTCTGTACATATTGCTCTGCATATAGACATATATATGACACTGTTGTTCATCTTGCTCTAGAAAATAAATCAGAATAGTTGATTTTGTTTTATGTCACGAGAAATATTTGTTTATTGACATTATAAAATTTCCAGTCCGTTTGATTTTAAGAGATGAAAAATGAACATACAGAGAATTTGAAACAAATTCCAGTCGACACTTTAATGTGTTTTTATAGAATTTTAAAATTTATAATTTTGATGCATATGCTTTGGTGGTGATATTAACAAAATTAATGATTCATTTTTTGTCATGTGAAATTTTACCGACATTTTTATTAATATCCAAAGTTTAATAGAAATTATTAATTATGCTCAGATTTCCGAACTCTTGCTAAAAATGCCCAAGCCGGTCAGAAAATGGCCGACTTACTCTATTTTTTTTTTTTTTAGAGAGACACTATGAAGATCAAACTATTGAAATCTAACTCTGAAAATTTGAAATTTTTGTTTAAATTATTTGTTATATTACTTCTTTTGATGTATAATTAGCATATTTATACTAAAATACGCTAGATTAATTCAAATTATGTTGAATAACACTAAATTATGTTAAATTATGCTAAATTACATTAATTACGCTAAAATACGGTAAATTACGTTAAATTACAATGAATAGGGACGATATCTTCACTGAAAAGGCGAAAAACGACGATGAAACTTCAAACGGTCATAAAACAGCGCTCGAGTATCCGATTTCAGCAAATGACCACTTTTCGGAAAGCTTGCGAAAAGACGCATGCGTCCGTGCCCGTGATGTCGGATTCCAAAAATCAGAATCACCAAAAAACAAAGGGAAGAGCCTCAAAACTTGAGTTGAAGTTTCCGATTAAGATTTTCATTTCTATTATTCAATCCAAGTAGCTCAGTAAATTAGTTACATAATAAACTTGTAGAATACCAATTTTTACTATTTTTGAAATTTTTTTACTATTTTTTATGATTCATGAAAGATGAGCAAAATCAGTTTACTATAGCGTAATTTTGTGTAGTTTAGTGTAATTTACCGTATTTCAGCGTAATTTAATGTAATTTAGCATAATTTAACATAATTTAGTGTTATTCAACATAATTTCAATTAATCTAGCGTATTTTAGTATGAATATGCTAATTATACATCAAAAGAAGTAATATAACAAATAATTTAAACAAAAATTTCAAATTTTCAGAGTTAGATTTCAATATTTTGATCTTCATAGTGTCTCTCTCTAAAAAAAAAAAAATAGAGTAAGCCGGCCATTTTCTAGCCGGCTTGGGCATTTTTAGCAAGAGTTCGGAAATCTGGGTATAATTAATAATTTCTATAAACTTTGGATATTAATAAAAATGTCGGGAAATTTTATATCAAATTATTAATGTCACAAATTAATAGTACTTCCATAATGTTCGTCATAAAAATTGTAAATGGATATCTCCTCTCTTATTTCACCAGATATAATCTGACACGTGGTTTATAATGTTTTATATAGCTAGGATGATTGAAAATTTCTCTCAAAAAAATATATCATGGGGTTCAGCTCCTCACCTCCTCACCTCCTCTAGTTGTATTAAAATTGTTGATTGATAGTTTGTGTTTTAAAGAGATTTGAAAGAGAAGAAGAGGAATCCATAAGGGGATTTAATGGTGGCAGATTTTGGTTTACAATAAATGCAATTAATCATTCTATTTTAGTGGGAGTAAGCTAGTGTATTGAAACGGGTTAGGGTCGGGTCGGTCCGGTCCAAACCCGCCCGGTCCCCGGGTTGACTCGGGCACGGGTTAGCCCGGGTCAACGGGTTGAGTCAGGTAGGGGGGTCGGGTTGGGGTTTGAGTCGGCCGATCCTTACCCGGCCTAAACCCGGCGGGTTAGGTCGGGGCAGGTTGGGTCGGGTCGGGACGTCGGTCTGGTCCGGGTAGGTCCGGGTCGGTTCATTTTTTTTCTGTTTCCTGAAACATTTTTGGCTGTTTTTTTTTTCAGTTTTTTTTTTCCTTTTTTTTTTATTTGAACTCAATATATTTTTGTTATAACAAAATCAAATTAAGTTAAAACCGAATTTTATTAAAACCGAATTATTCTAAAATCAATTTATTCTAAAATCGAGATATATCGAATTAGTTTAAAACATAATTATTTTTTATCTTTAAAACCGAATTATTTTAAAACAAAAGTTACCCTCCTCCTTTATTCCGGGCTTGGGACCGGCTATGTAAAATAACATAGGCGGAGTTCTAACTTTTTTTTTGTTAGTAATTATTCTTTAAAATGAAACAATTGAAATATTTAGAAATTATAATTTAAAAAAATAACAATAAAGATTAAAAGAGGTTAGAATTTTATACCGACACTACCTATCTAGTAGTTGTTGTGCATATACCATAGGTCGCTCTCTAGGGGTGTCAATGGGTACGGTACGGGTCGGGTGGAGGTATTTTCATACCCATACCCATTAAAATTGATCTTACCCATACCCTACCCTTACCCATTAAAAATTGACCGTACCCTACCCTACCCTTACCCGTTAATATTATCGGGTAACGAAACGGTAACGGGTGAATAACGGATAATACTAATATATTAATTAATTTTATTATATTTTACAAATAGAACATCAAAAACTCATTCATTTCACACATATGTAATTGCATTACTAATAAAAATAAAAAAATAAATATGCAATCAATTCCAACTAAATTATTTTTTAACATTGCTTTATTATATATATTAAGTTTCAAATCAGTTATTCTTATTATTATCTCATTCTCGGATTGAGGCAGCAGGTGGAGTAATATGCCATGTATTAGAAAATTGGGTATTAGTACTGTATCAAGAAAGTTGGTCCAGATTTTTGAATATATCCATGAGAAATGGGATAATTGAATATATCTGTGAGAAACGTACCTAGCCCAAATTTTTGCATATTTTACCTTCCATTCATACAATGGAGTAAAAAGGAAATAAAACAAGAAGGAAAGGAAAAATATATCAATTATCAAAGATTCAAACTTGGCAATAGAAAAACGAACAGTTTTAGAGGCACCGAAATGGAATTATGGAAGAATAAATCTGTATTGAATTGAAAATATATAATTTTAGATTTTATAATTACCCTATAGGGTAACGGGTACGAAACAGTCATTACCCATACTCATACCCATTTGGTTAACGAAAAAATTTCTTACCCATACCCATACCCAATAAGTTAACGAAAAAAAAACCTTACCCATACCCGCCTTATCGAATACGATACGGGTCGGGTAAACGGCTACAAAGGTACCATTGACACCCCTATCGCTCTCTTGCTCATCGTCCGAATCTTCGTTAGGTTCAGGCCCCTCGGTACTGATTTCTTGAGTTTCGACACCGGATGATGACGCTTCCAATCCCATGGCATGTTGCGTGCGATTTTCAGCATCAATCCAGTCTTTCAAGCACACAAGTCTCTCGAAAACATGTTGTTCGCACAAAAGTGTATCACAAAGTTTCACTACAGCAAGCTGTAGCTTTTAACCTTGATTTAACTTCCGACTAAGATTGCAAGTGCACAATTCTGTCGTATAGTCTAGTCAGGTATCGATCCACAGGACGGTTCAAAATCAAATCTGGAACTCTACTTAAATCAATTAGGTACTAGAAGTTGGAAAATGTTAGTTTGTTTGTTTAATTTCCTAAATTCAATCAATGACAGAAATAATTAAATTGACAGAAAGTAAATTTTGGTTTTTATCAAATAGAGAAAAGCGTTTCCAGGGTTTTCGATTTCATTATCAACCTTGCCTCTCGGTACCCACACGACCCGCGTACTTTCACACGCGACCCGCATGGAACACGCGACCCGCGTACTCTTATACGCGGCCCGCGTGGACCTCGAGTGAATGCAGCAGCTGTCTGTTTATGCGTTGTTCTTTAGTGTAAGGATTCATTGACCGAACCTAATGTTCCTAAACCTCAACTCTCGTTTGTTGGCTTAATAAACCTGGTATCGGAAATGCAATTTCACCTTCTTAGGTTTTTAATCTAAGTTAATTGTCTGGTTTACTAAAGGTAACAACTACCTCTCGATAAGTGGAAAAGTTCACCTCTCAGTTACTTTTTGGTCTTGCCTCACGGCTCGTAAACCTACCTCAAATACTAAGTCTGGTTGAAAGAAACATCAGGGCCAAATTACAAGAAAGATGCTATAGACATCTAACAGTAGACAAACAAGAATCATTCAATTAACTTCAACAAAGCAATTAAAATACTACTCAAACAATTAAACACTAACATTCAACACAGATTCAAACAACATGCATACAAAACAAAGTATCAAACTACATCGTAACCCTAGAAACTAAGAAAACTACTCACACATAGTCAAAGAACAAATAACACAAATAAAGATAAAGGAGTTCATAGAAAAACTAGAAGAACGATGAAGATTCGTCGCAAAACTCTCGTTCCGCTCCTCTCTTCTTCGTCTCCCAGCCAGCCGTCTCTCCTAACCCTAGGAATTGTCCCTCAGATACATAATGCCCTCTCAGGTGCAAGAAATTCCCTCTTATAGCTTTTCTGGCCGACCTTTCTTCAATTAGCCTCTGTTTCCAATTCTGCTTCTGTTTCCGGAAAAGTCTGACGCGGCCCGCATGCCTTTGGCTCAGATTGTAGATCTTCTTGCAAGCTTTTCAAAAAGTGGTCATACACTGCTGAAATTTTAGGGTCTGACGCTACCCGCGTGGGATCTGACGCTACCCGCGTGTAGGGCTCCAGAACTCATAATCTTCCCTAATTTCGCTCGTTTTCTGCAAAGTAAGAATGAAAACACAGCAGTACCACATTCTATAGATATTCAATAGATATTCAATGTAAAAGACACGATTTGGTGGTTTAAAACACAGATTTTGGTACAGAAATTGGTCGGATTTATAGGTCAAATAATGAGACATCACATGTGCACCCAGCTTACTTCGTTTATCGTTGAGGATCCTGTTCGCCAAACTAAAACAGGATTCGGAAGGGACGGTTGACACGGGCACGGCAAATATGTCGCGGGCCATCATCGCCAGTGTTGGATAGGCAGTTGCATTCCTCCTCCACCAATCCATGAAGTCAACTCCTTCATTTTTGTTGGTCCCCAAACAGTAGCTGATTAACTCGTTCGTGTTACCTTGGGATCCCGTCGGGTCGTCATCATCCTGGAAATCGCCTAACAATCCAGTACTGCTGTGTGTGGATAAACTATTAAAACAATAGAAAAAATTAGTGGACAAATAATGTAGATATTATAAATAATAAATATTAAAAGCATATGTATATTTATATTCTTACCTCACGCCACCGGTCAAAGGCGGTTGGTTGGCATTTCTTCTTTCGCTGTATATGGCAAACATGTCCTCCAATGCCCGTTGTACGCGGGGATCCTCGTTCCTCCAGTCTAATTGATATCTCGCAAACTTATCTATATTTTGACCTTAAAATTGTACCAAACTTGTGTTTAAACCCATTAAATCAGTTGTATTTCATTGAATATCTTTAGAATGTGGTACTGCTGCAAGTTTATTCTTATTTTGCAGGATTCGGGCGAAATCGAGGAGAAATCTGGAATTAAGAAGTCTCTACACGGTCCGTGTCACATTCCACACAGGCCGTGTCAACCTCGACTCGACCACTGACTCGACCACAGACAACTGCTGACTCGATCACTGAAGGAGCACAAGTTACACGGGCCGGACAGATTTGACACGGCCCGTGTCAAGCATTTCCGGAAACAGATCCAGAAATCTGGAAAGAAGGCTAAGGAAGGAAGGTCGACCAATTAAGCATATAAGTGGGATTTCTCTCCAGAGAAAGGCATTCTGGAATAGAGAGAGCATATTCTAGGGTTTGGTTTGGCGGTTAAGCTTGGAGGCGAATTGGAGAAGCGAAATATGCGTGTTTTCGATTGATCTTCTTTGTGCTTTGGGTTTTTTCATGATCAACTCTATCTCTATTTGTATTTTCTGTTTTAGAACTATGTGTGAGTAGTTTCCTTAGTTTCTAGGGTTTTGATGTAATCGAATGTTTTGTCTTGCATGCTAGTTATTGAATCTTTGTATTGAAATTTGTGTTTGATTGATTGAGTAGTATTTTAATTGCTTAGATTAAATTGTTTGATTTATATTGGTTTACAACTAGATGAATGGCCACATCTAGAAGGTATTTTAGCCCTTAAAAGTCTCTCAACCAAACTAAGTACATGAGGTAGGATTTGTGACCCGAAAGGCGCAAGTAGTAACCGAAAGGAGAAAATTACTCCCTATCGACAGATAGGAGTTACCTTTAGTATACCAAACAAGCAACTAGGTAATTCGGACCAACATACAAAAGTTGAGGTCTAGAACCCCACGAGGGCAAATATTGCAATTCCATACCAAGTTGATGAACCAACAAACGACAGTTGAGGTTTAGAAACATTAGGTTTGGTCAGTAGAACCCTACACAAAGGAACAACACAAAGAAACAGTAGCTACTGCATTTACTCGAGGCTGACACGGACCGTGTAGGAAATGACACGGCCCGTGTACACTGATACGGCCCGTGTAGGAATGACACGGCCCGGACAGGACAGCTTGAGGCAAAACTGAGATGAAGTCATAACCCTGGGAACGCTTTTTATTATTGATTAAAACCAGTTTAATCTACTTTCTTGCACTTTATTTCTACTATTGAATCTGTAGGAATTATAAACAACCAAAACCAACATTTTCCAACTTCTAGTTTTTAATTAACTTAAGTAGAGTCCGGTTAAGACTTGAACCGTCCCTGTGATCGATACCCGACAATATACTACGTGCTAGGATTGTATACTTACAGTCTGAACCAAAAGTGTATTTAAGGTTAAAAGGTACAGCTTGCTATACTGAAACTTTGTACTATACCTTTTTGGTGTAACACTAATTTTAGATTTTTCTTGTAGGTTTAAAGTATTTTTACCGTGAACTTCTTCTTGTATGTCGGATGGAGGCAGTTTGCGAGAACGGTCAAGAGGGGTACCTCTTCCCAATATTTAAGAAATTTTACCTTCATGGCTACTACGATCGGATGGAGAGGGGAATCCTCACTATCCCTATCTTTCATATCACAGTACACATTGGAAATATAGTAGAGATGGTGCAGCAACTCATGTGCCGTCGGTGTGTACGAGCAAGATAATTTGACGGTTGCGGTGAAAAATGTTCCAAGGAATTGTGCAAGCATTATTATTCGCTGCCATTCGGGGTCGGTGAGTTCCAAAGCTTGTCCTTCATTTGTCGATCTCAACATCTCCCCTATAGCCGCCTTGTAAGGAATACATCGGTGCAGCATCCTATAGGTGGAATTCCAACGGGTGTTTATATCCCAAGGTACCCTCATTTTGCCCAAACCTATTCTTTCACACAAAGCCGCGAAATTTTGTTTTCTTTCTTGGTTTGAAAAAATATGGGCAATACCTCCCTTAAATTTAATTATCAAGTCCTTTACGGCTTCTACTTTAAGGCCATATTTTACGGTAAGGTTTAGTATGTGGCAAGCACACTTTTGGTGAAACAGTGCACCATTCATGATTGGGTTTAGGGACCGGATGAAATGATCGATGGACGCTACATTGTTGCTAGCATTATCGAATGAGATAAAAAAAATCTTGTTCTGTAAATCCCTTTTGAGATTATATTCTTGTAAAACCTCAATAATTGATAGGTAAATAATTTGTGCAGTGTGCGGGAAATCTAACACCCGAAAACTTAAAACCCTTTTTTGTAAAACCCAATTCTCATCGATCCAATGATCGGTAATACAAGAGTACCCAAGGCCATGTTTACCGGCAGTCCATATATCGGAGGTAATGGAGACATTATAATTTGCATATCCAAATATAGCCCGTAGGTCGTTTTTCTTTTGGATAAACTGGTTTTTAATTTCACGTACCATTTTTCTATGATGGATTCTCTTGTACAATGGTTGAGCACACCCCCAAATTACTAGCCGGGCAAAACTACTACAATTACCCATACTAAAGCAAAAGCCTATGCCTTTGCCTCTGCCTCTGCCTCTACCGAATTGAACAAAAGCAAAAGGCAACAAGAGGCCTTTGCCGAATTTCAAAAGAAAAAGAAAAAAAAAAGAGGCATCAAACCTCTGCCAAATTTATAATTTTCAACAAAAAAAAAATGTCTAAGTCTAATTTGAACAAAAAAAATATAACTCTAATTTTAAAAAATCTATTTAAAAAAAATAAGTCTAATTCAAATTTAACTTGTTCTAATTCAAATTTTATAATTCAAATTTAAAAAAAAATAAGTCTAATTCAAATTAAAAAAATCTATTTAAAAAAAAATAAGTCTAATTCAAATTTTAAAATTCTAAGTCTAATTCAAAATAAATATAACTTGTTCCAACATATTTATCTAACAAATCTAACTTATTTATCTAACTTACTTATCTAACATATTCCAAATTTTAAAAAATCTAATCTAACATATTCCAAATTTTAAAAATAAAATATAACATATTCAAAAAATAAATGTATCCTATTTAGAAATAAATCTAAAATCTAACATATTTCAAAATATTCAATTTGAACAAACAAATAAATATAACTCTAATTTGAACAAACAACTATAACTCTAATTTTAAAAAATATTCCAAAATATTTCAAAACAAATATAACATTTATTTGAACAAGCAAATAAATCTAACATATTTCAAAATATTTCAAAATATCTAACCTATTAAACTCTAATTTGAACAAACAAATATAACTCTAATTGAAAAAAATAACTCTAACAAATTTAACTTATTCAAAAATCTATTTTAAAAAAATAAATATAACTTGTTCTAACTTATTTTAAAAATCTATTTTAAAAAAATAACTCTAACAAATTTAACTTATTCCAAAAAATAACTCTACCAAATCCAACATATTCAAAAATAAAATATAAATCTAACTTATTTATCTAACAAATCTAACTTCTATTGAAAAATAAATCTAACTTATTTGAAAAATAAATCTATTTATCTAACTTCTAAAAATAAATCTAGCTTATTTATCTAACAAATTTAAAAATAAATCTGAATTTAAAAAAAAAATCTAACCTTTTAAATATAAATCCGAATTATTCAAAATTACTAACAATATCTAACAATTAGTAAAAATTACTAACAATTACTAATAATTAGTCGAAATTACTAACAATTACTAAAAATTACTAACAATTACTATAAATTATCTAACAATTACTAACAATATCTAAAAATTACTAAAAATTACTAAAAATTACTAACAATTACTCAAAATTACTAAAAATTACTAAACATTACTAACAATTACTAAAAATTATCTAACAATTCCTAACAATTACTAAATTAACCTATTTAAACTAATTCTAATTATCTAACTATTACTAAAAATAAATCTAACCTTTTAATCTCCTGGAAAAATCTTGCGGGAGGTGCCGAACTTCGTAATTCCTCTACTTTCGTAATTCCGTTTGCGTATTTGTAGAATGAAATAAATTGCAATCTTTTTTTTAAACAATAAAAATAAAATTTGAGAATAATGAAAATATTGAGAGTATGAGAATATGAGATTGAGAGAATGAGAGATTGAGAATAATGAGTATGAGATGTGAAAATGTACGAAGAATGGGGGTGTATTTATGGAGTTTTTTTTGGGGGGGGGGGGGGGGGAAAGTTTACCGTTTTTTTTAAAAAAATTTGAAAATTTCGTGGGGGGTCGGGTCCCGCCGGGTTTTGGGGGGGTTAGGTCGGGTTAGGGTCGGGTTTTGGGCGGGTTAGGGTCGGGTTCACCCGGGTTAGGTCAGGTTCACCCGTGTTAGGCCGGTTTGGGGTCGGGTTTAGGATCGGGTTCGGGCGGGGCGGGTCGGGTTTAGGCCGGTCCGGGTCGGGTTCGGGTAGGCGGGTTGAAACGGTGGGGGTATGGTCGGGTTTCGCCCAGAAAACCGCATCCGATCCGTTTCAAACCCGACCCAGCCCTTTAGGACGGTTCGGGTTGGGTTCAGGGTCGGGTCCGGGTCCCGGGTTTGGTCGGTCCGGGTCGACCCGGTCGGGTATAATCAATACACTAGAGTAAACGAGAGGGAGGGAGAAAAATATTGAGGAAGGGAAAATGTGGGCCCACAAGGACATTTTGTCAAAAAAAAAAAAAAATGAAGAATGGGTATTTTGTTTGATATCTTCAAAAAGTAGGGTATTTTATAAAATTCCCCGTTTTTTTATGGTAAGTTCATTTGATACCTTTGCTATTTTTTTTTTTTGGTCATCCATCAATTAATCCTTTGTTTATTCTACACGTACCGTTGAGTTTTCAAGTTATTTCATTAATACATAAATCACTTTTTGTGTTAATTTTTTTTTTTTTTCTAAAATTAGTTGACAGTTGTTTCGAACAAAATCCAGCAAAAAAAAAGGGCAAAATAGCGCATGGAGTGTTCTGTCCTTCTAAACAAAGCTTTGGTTCCTTTTGTATATAAATTCATATAATTAAAGCTAGGGATGGATAACGCGATCGATCCTTGATGGCTTCTTCAATGTTGTTTAAAATAGTTCTTATTAGTTTCTTGGTCGTGGCAACGGCTAAAAAACACACACCAAAAGAACCGAAAGCACCAAAAAACGCAGCACCACCGCCACCTGATGTCTCGACAGGCTCAAGTAACTCGAGTGCCTCAAATGCCTCAAGTGACTCAGCTGGCTCGAGTGTCTTTGACGTCACCAAGTACTCAGCATCGACTAGTGCAAGTGCTAGTGCAAACAGCAAGGTACGTACGTAACAGGTTAATTATTTTTATATTAATTAATTATAATATATTAATTTTTACCATTACAATATATATATATATATATATATATATATACATAACCTTAAATATTTGTTTTCACATGCATGCATTTTGGTAGGCCTTCACAGATGCATTTAAAGCAGCGTGCGCATTCAAAGGACGATCGACTATCTTGGTACCTTCAGGCAGCTATCAGCTGGGTCCAGTTTTGTTTGGGGGTCCGTGCATTGGGTCGCATATTACATTCGAATTCAAAGGAACGCTAGTGGCTCCACAAGACATAAAAGCCTTTTCAGGTGTTGCTTGGATCGAGTTTGATGCTCTTCACGAGTTGGTCGTGGAAGGAGGTGGCATCATCGATGGTCAAGGTACTGCCACATGGCCTATGCCCGGCAAAAGAAAACCTATTGTAAGTCCTAGCTATACATTTTCGATCTGGTGTTGCTTTTCTTCATATATCCCAACCGCTCAAATACTTTCAACAGTCAAGATTAATTTGAGGTGTGCATATATGCGGGTCCCTAAAGAGCAGAAAATTCGGATATATTCCAAATTAAAGAATAGCATCTATATATCTGGATCGTGGAAAATATATATTCTGGGAGATAGAAGAGCAGCGGATTTGATTCCACATTTTCTAAAGATGATATATATTAGAATAAATTAAAAACTAGCTACCGAGACAGCCAGATGATTTTTTCATATTTAATCATTTTTAGAGCTAAGAGCAAAATTGGACTCATTAAAATTTCAAGGGTTAATTAATTTGCATATATATAATTAATCAACATTAATTGGATCTTAATTTATTTAATTTAATTACATGCATGCAGAATATGCGTTTCATGAAGTGTTACAACGGAAAAATCACCGGCATCACATCCAAGGACAGCAAATTTTTCCATTTCGCTCTCCACAACACGCAAGGTCTCATTTTCGAAAACATCAAAATCATTGCACCGTGGAACAGCAAAAACACCGACGGTATCCATCTCAGCATGTCCAGTAATATTACCCTCAATAACATGAACATCGGCACAGGCGACGATTGCATCTCTATTGGCCAAGGCTCAAAAGATATTACTGTAACAGGCATTAGTTGCGGTCCCGGTCATGGTATCAGGTATGTATAAGTATAATGTGCACCTATATATATATAAACCTTAACTAATAATACAAGGATGTATGTATGGATTAATATATATATAACAAGAACAACATTTTTGGTTTTGCTGAGCAGTGTTGGAAGCTTGGGAAAAGTCCCGAATGAAGAGGACGTCGGAAACATTCACGTGAAAAACTGCACCATTGCGCACACAACCAATGGACTTAGGATCAAGACTTGGCCCGGGGCACCGCCGAGCAAGGCTTATAACATAACTTTTGAGGATATTACCATGACCAATGTCTCCTACCCTATCATCATTGACCAAAAATACTGTCCAAATGGAGAGTGCACCAGCAAAAATGTACATACATACATACATACATACTTTCTCTCTCTCTCTCTAACTTTTACATGACATGCATGACTTACAAGCTGGAGATCAAATTAGTATTTATGGCAATTTGATATTGTGCAGCCATCTCTAGTGGTGCTGAGGGACATCCTATTTTGTCGGGTCAAAGGGACGTCAAACACTCCGGTTGCTGTGAAGTTAGACTGCAGTGAGAAGAATCCATGCCAGAATGTGCACCTACAAGATATCAACATACAAGCTTTGAAATCTGCTGGTGCCAAATTAAGCTCTGTTTGCTCTAATGTTCAAGGAGGCGTTAGGGGAACTCAACAACCCGATCCATGCCTTGGAAGCAGCGCTTCTCAAGATACAAAGTCCACAGCTTCATCGCTAAATGAAAGCGATTTATGAAATGATCCATCGATTTGATTAATTAATTACATGTTTAATTTTGAAACTGAGTTGTACAATTATATATGCATGAAGTCTCTGTGATAATGTAATATAATTTAGTCCACGATCGAGCTACTGGAAGAGCGTTAATTTTGAGAATAAATTAATATTAACTGCAATTGGTTACATGGTGTGTGTTTTCCAAGTCTGGAAACAATACACAGAGAAAAGAAAAAGGAAAAGTAAGTAAGAAGGAAGAATATTTTTAAAAATAAAATACAATCTAAACACTAAAGAGATGGTAATTTATTGACTCATACTGAAATCTGAACATGTAATTAATATATCCCTTGAAAATGCATCATTAAAGGATAATAGCATGTTGATTTTGTATGAATTCTGAGGAGATAAACTTTCTTATTATTGAATTTCATGATACAAGCCCTTTTATGCTACAAGAAATAATATTACCGTTATCTCTCTATTCTACTTTTGGTACCTATACAGTAGAGTACCGTTTATTTCTTTTCCCTAAATAGTATTTCCTATTTGATCTAATCCTAGCCCTTTGATCAATGATGAACGACTGAGATCAATCCTACTCTATTTCTTCTATAATTTTAACACTCCCCCTCAAGCTAGGAATATATATATCATACAATCCTAGCTTGCTTGTAATGTTGTCGAATTGTTTCGGATCCAACCCTTTGGTAAAGACATCCGCTAATTGTTCATTGCTTTGTACATACGGTGTCTCTATTTCTTTGGCTTGGACTTTTTCTCTCACAAAATGGCAATCTACTTCTATGTGCTTGGTCCGTTCATGAAACACCGGATTTAATGCGATGTGTCGTGCGGAGTTGTTGTCGCAATACATTCTCATGGGTTGATTGAATTCGATGCCCATATTCTTGAGAAGTTGTTTGAGCCATACTAATTCACTTGCGGTTGAAGCCATGGCTCGATACTCCGCCTCCGCGCTAGATCGTGCCACGACGTTTTGTTTCTTGCTTTTCCATGTGACTAAATTTCCGCCTACAAATGTGCAAAAACCGGTAGTGGATTTCCTATCGAAACTCCCGGCCCAATCTGCATCGGAATAGCCACATATGACATTAGAATTATTGTTTTTCATTAATATTCCTTTACCGGGTGTTTTCTTTAAATACCTTAAAATCTTATTTATGGCCTCTAAGTGTGATGTCCTAGGTGAATGCATGAATTTACTAATTTGGCTTACCGAAAATGAAATATCCGGTCGGGTTACGGTAAGATAAATTAATTTTCCTACAATTCTTTGAAATTGATTTATATCATCTAACAATTCACCATCTTCACTATTTAATTTACATTTGCTATCAAAGGGTGTGGAGGCCGGTTTGCAACCTAATTTTCCGGTTTCTTCTAAGAGGTCTAAAATATACTTCCTTTGTGAAATAAAAAGTCCCAACTTAGAGTAAGCTACTTCTATTCCTAAGAAGTATTTTAGATATCCAAGGTCCTTGATATCAAATTTCTCCTTCAATTGGCTTTTGATTTTTTTGATTTCATTTATGTTGTTTCCGGTGATTATAATGTCATCGACATATACCAAAATTATGGTAGTGTGTTTACCATTAATTTTTGTGAAGAGAGAATGGTCCGAACTACTAATTTTAAAATCACATAAAATTAAATAAGAGCTAAGCTTGCCATACCATGCTCGAGGAGATTGCTTCAATCCATAGATCGATTTATTTAACCTACACACTAAGTTAGAATTGTTTTGCAATTTATGTCCGGGGGGTAGGTTCATGTATACTTCTTCTTCAAGTGTTCCTTGAAGAAAAGCGTTCTTGACATCCATTTGGTATAAATTCCAATTGTTATTTACCGCAATGGAAAATAAAATTCTAACGGTATTCATTTTGGCCACCGGTGCAAAGGTTTCATTGTAATCAATTCCGTATGTTTGGGTATAACCTTTTGCAACTAATCTTGCCTTATATCGTTCAATGGTACCATTGCTATTGTATTTAATTTTATAAACCCATTTACACCCTACCGATTTTTTTAACTTTGGTAATTGTACAATTACCCAAGTTTCATTTTTTTCTAGAGCTTTTAGCTCTTCTTTCATGGCTTGACACCATACCGGATTTGTAATAGCTTCTTGGTAGCTATTCGGTTCCATTTCTTTTTGGATGGTAGTCAAAAAAGCAAGATGTAAGGGTGAAATATTTTCATATGATAGAAACTCTTCAATAGGATATTGTACCGTGTAGGTTACATAATCCCTAAGTCTAGTAGATGGTCGTGTTATTCGTGAAGACCGTCTAACTTCTAAATTTCCTTCTATTTCATTATTATTATTATCAAGATTATTTGTGTTAGTCTCCACTTCAAGATTATCATCGAAAATATGATTAACATTTTGTTCACTTTCTTGACCCTCTACATGAGATATTATCGGTCTTACTTGTTCTTGTGTATGTGGGGTCTTAATTATTTCTTTAAAATATGGTTCTTCTTCACAAAATATGACATCCCTAGACATAAATAATTTTTTGCTAATAGGATCATAACATTTGTAACCCTTTTTGTAAGTAGAGTATCCCAAAAAAATTGCTTTTGTTGACATATGATCAAGTTTATCTTTTCTTTTAATTTTTACAAAACAAGTACAACCAAACACTCTTAAATGATCAAGATTTAATTTTTGTTGGTAGAGGATTTCTAGTGGACTTTTATTTTTTAAAATAGCGCTTGGTAACCTATTAATTAGATGCGTGGCACAAAGAATGGCATCCGACCAATATTTTTTTGGAACATTATTTTGAAATAATAATGCTCGTGTTATTTCTAATAAGTGTCTATTTTTCCTTTCCGATACTCCATTTTGTTGAGGAGTATTTATGCAAGTTGTTTGATGTATGACTCCTTTTTCTTTAAAAAGATTTATAAAATTTTGGTTTATAAATTCCGTTCCATTATCCGATCTAAAAATTTTAAGTTTACAATTGAATTTATTTTCTACAAGACATAAGAATTCTTTGAAACAATTAAAAACTTCATTTTTTGATTTTAATAAATATAGCCATGTGGATCTAGAAAAATCATCAATAAATATAACAAAATATCTAAATCCATTATAAGAATCAATTGGGGCCGGACCCCATACATCGGAGTGGACTAAATCAAACATCGCTTCACTTTTACTACAAGATTGAGAAAAGGGAAGCCTTGTTTGTTTTGCCAACTTACAAATGTCACAATTAATACATTTTGAATTTGAAAAATCTAATACACTATTTAGAATCTTGTCGGATGGATGCCCGAGTCTCCTATGCCAAACATCATAATTAATGGATTTTGCGGAAGCACAAAAATCTAATTTTTGCAAGTTGAAAAGATAATGCCCGTTTTCAAGAATTCCTTCCCCAATCTTCGTCCCGGTTACCCGGTCCTGAAATTCAACATTTTTATAAGAAAAAATTGCATTGCAATTGAATTCTTGTGTCAATTTTCCTATAGAAATTAAATTTATAGGAAACGCTTTTAAATATAATACGTTACTTATTTTATGATTAAAAATGTTAATTTCTCCTATGCCATCTATTTGTACTTTCGTACCATTTGCCACTAAGACATATTGATTATTTTTAGTCAAGTCTAATTTGGTGAAGAATTTTCTATTTCCGAACATATGGTTTGTTGCTCCACTATCTAAAATTATTTGGTCATATAAATTAAAATTTTTTGAGTGAGAAACAATACCACATGAGCTAGGAGCACCTTGATCTTTAAACCACACAGAAAATTGCTGAAATAGGTGCTGCATGGAATCCTGTGACCCGTCTGACCCGTTTCACATGAAGTTTGAGTTAGAGAGATTCGGTTCTGGTTGGACTTGAGCCATGTACCCAGTATTAGATTCAGGTTGAGTCCGCTGAAGCATGTAACCCGAATTGGGTTCGGATTGAGTCAGAGGAACCCCAGCCGCATATCCCTTCTTCTCTTTTTCTCTTTCGCCCCCTCTACTGATCCCGTCGCCGCCTCTGTTCCTCTCTTGAGCCTTCCATTTTTCGGGTTTTAGATGGGGATGAAGGAACCATCACCTCTCATGGGTGTGGCCTTCCTTCTTGCAATGAGAGCACACCCCTCCTTTCTTTTGATTTGGCCGAAATTGAGAGTTAGGGTTTTACCGGAATTGAGTAGCAAAGGCTTGGGTTTTGTGTCCCTCGCCGGAGGAGGCTTGTGGACCGCCCATAGTGAGTCTCCTTGTTTCTTCCCTTTGAATCATTGCAACAGCGGCAGAGGTTTTGGGAAGTTCGGATCCGAGTATGATTTGTGATCGGATCGCTTCATAACTGGAATCGAGACCCGCAAGGTAATGAAATAACTCATCTTGATCGAGTCTTTTTCGGAGCTCTATTGGGTCTGTTGTGAAAGGTCTGTAGATTAGAAGTTCATCGAATTTTTTCTTCATGGCACCGTAGTATTCTGTGTTGGTTTTAGACCCTTGCTTTTCTTGTTCGATTTCTTGCATGAGTCTGAAGACATGCGAGTGGTTTTGTTGTTGACTGAAAAAAGCTTGTATGTCTTCCCACAATTCTCATGAGGTGGAACTGTGATGGAATAAATCAGAAATTTCTGATTCCATGGAATCAAAGAGCCAAGTCATGACCCTGTGATCTGTGGTTTGCCATTTTCGTAGCGATTGTTTTTCGGTTTCTGTTTTGTTGTCTGGATTTGCTATCTTTGGTTTATTGCATTCTCCTATGATGAATTCGAGTTTTTCTCGGCTGCTAAGAGATAAGGTCACTGCCCTTGCCCATGATACATAATTCTTGCCATTTAGCAGATTATGGGTGAGTCTAGAGGAGTATGTAGCATCTGATGATTGCTGCCCTTCTTGACTCATTCTCGTTTGTTTATGGTTTCTGACTTTCTGTTATGGGTTTATGGTATGTTGGTTATGCTCTCAGTTTACTAGCATTTGGCTATCAGTATACTGGTAAATGGTACTGTTGCGATTTTTGGAGTTTATGAGATTATCAGACGAAGCTCTGATACCATGTTGATTTTGTATGAATTCTGAGGAGATAAACTTTCTTATTATTGAATTTCATGATACAAGCCCTTTTATGCTACAAGAAATAATATTACCGTTATCTCTCTATTCTACTTTTGGTACCTATACAGTAGAGTACCGTTTATTTCTTTTCCCTAAATAGTATTTCCTATTTGATCTAATCCTAGCCCTTTGATCAATGATGAACGACTGAGATCAATCCTACTCTATTTCTTCTATAATTTTAACATAGCACAATTGGTTTTTCATAATGAGAAAAAAGTATTGGTACAATGATACCAGGTTTACATTCAATCACAGGAAAAAGGATAGAAAAGGAAATCAATCAAGCAAAGCAACAAGAATTCACAAGCAACATTATATTCAGAGAAAAATGATCGATCCATCATTTATATAGTGTATGAATTAATCAACAAATTAAGGACAGCACAATTTTGCAATTAAACAAACAATTAAACAATCAGTGCAAAAAGGGGTTCAATGTCCATGCTTAATTAATTAATTAAGGATCGATATCTTAATTTGTTATTCTTGGAACTGTTATTTAATTTTAATTAATCAACATTTAAAATTGAAATTCTTAATTAATCAGTTTTCACGTTGTTTAAATTATATATACATGCAATTAATGTTTCCAAGATTTATTCAATTGTTTTCATGTTAACCATTTAAGTTTATTTTAGTTATTTAGTGATGTTTAATTCTTATTGAACCTAGTTTTAATTTTACTATTAATTAATTATGTTTAATAATTTATCAATCATTTAAAAAATCTGAGTTCTAACAAGTGTTATTTTCAATATTAATTTATCGTATGAAATCACATTGATACTTAATTTTGTAGAAGCATGGAGAGGCGATGGACATATAATTTTACAGTTCTTAAGTGGTGTATATATGAAATCCTCCCAAATTATTGGCATAAATTTAAGAGAGGAACCAAACATCAAACATCAAACATCAAACATTTAAGAGAACTGGAAACATCCAGTGTTAGAAGAACTTGAGACTCAAGTGTAGAGCATAATGTAGATGCAGTAGTACAAATCAGACGGTTTGATCCGCATCAAGATTTGTGTGTAAGATCGGCACAAATTAAACTTGATGCTGAGTTGTTGATCAAACAGCTCGGACATGAGATCTGAATCGATTACATTTGACTGTTCTTGTTGCCTTGTTGGTATGAATATGATGAAGCCTTTGGAGATTTGAATTCTTGTGTGGCCTCAGAGCTTCCATTAATAATAGGCCCAATGTTATGGTGGCATTTGATCTGATGGGCTGCGCGCGCCTTAGGCCCAATTAATTTCTCTGAGGATGTTCTGTAGAACAAACTTAGTAACTAATTAATTAAAAACAAATATGTACTAAGAGAGATGAGAGTTTTTTTTTTTTAGAGAAGATGTGTGAGACAAAAGAGATGCGTGAAGATTTTGTTTTAATAGAGAAGGTTTTGTACATAGCAAGAGTGTCCGGGTGCTGTATTTATGACCGTCTGGACTTTATGGACTGTAACGTCCAGAATATCACTTTTTTCTGCTGGAGTTTGCCCGTTTTGGACTATTAACTTCCTACTTTTACTGTTTTATTGCCGACAGGACGTTGTACAAACTAACGTCCAAATTTTTTTTGTTCTTTTATAAAATATCTTTGGCTGTGATAGACCACAACGGCCAGCATGAGGACCAGGCCGTGATACTATACAACATCCAGAGTTTGTTAATCAGCGGTAACTTTCGTTAAGCTGGTCGTTATGGTCTATAACGTCTCCTGGACGTTATGGACTATGAAGTTTTTCCTACATATCAAATTTTTTGCGAAATGCTTCCTCATTATCGATATTTTTTTTTTTCTATTAATAAAAAAACGGTAGAAAGCTTCCGGGTCCGGATCCCCTAAAGTAACCCAATCTTTGAGTTTTGGATCGAGACCGTCCGATTCGAATTCGTCGCTTGAGATCATCTCGGAATTTGAATTCGTCGTCGGGATGTGTGCGCTCACTTCGGAGATGAATTTTCGCGGATTCGAATTGGACGGTCTTGATCCAAAACTCAAAGATTGGGTTACTTCACTGGATCCGAATTCAAAGCTTCCTGTGTTGCTGCCATTGTCCTTTTTTTTTGAGGAAAACTAATGCCATTGTTCACATGCCTACGTATTGTTGATGAAGATTTCAAACTATTTCTAATTTTCTTGCCAGCTGCTCACGCCAAATTATTAATACTAAATGAATTTGTTTAAACATTAAATTAGTAAAATAACAACATTATACTAATTAATCAAAGAAAAATTACCAAAACTATCAAATAAATGGGATGTTCTTTCTGTAAAAACCCAAATTAATCAAACAAATCATGTATAATTAATTGCTAATAAAATAAAATTAAATAACTAAATTGCTAATAAAATCACATAACTAATCATGTATAATAAATCAAGACAAATTTAATTAATTGAAAATTACTAGATAACAATAATAATGCAACAATTCTGAAATTTTCGAATAATATATACTGACGACGTATCAGTATCATGAAATCAATTAAAGGTGTTACCTTAAAAATATTTATATGAAATTATAAATTAATCCAAACAATTTTATTTTATTCTTTTTCGATATATAAAGAATGAATTGATATAGTGTTTTTTTCTAACACAGAAATTCTGATCAATTAATTGTTTTACAAAATAATCTCAAAGTAAGATAGAGAAGCTGACATGTCAAATATCTCAGAACGTACACACAAGGCTGCACAGTTTCAATTCCTTTTCCCTCCCTCTTTTTCTATTGGGTCTTCTGTGATCAATTAACCCGCTGCACCTTTAGCTACTTGGTATTAGGAGCAGAAGGTCAACAAAATCGCACAAATTAAATTTTTTTTTTTTTTTTGATTGATTCATGCCCGTAGGCTACATAGTGACCGGATAAAGTAAAGATGCACCCTGTTACAATGTCTAAAACTAGTCCATAGGAAAAATTGGATACGTGTATCCAGTATATGAGCCCCCTATCCGCCTACCCTTTTTAGCCAGTATATCAGCCAACTCATTGTGGCATCTGCCTATGTGAAAACAACGAAAACCAGAGTTACACTTCATCTTTTTCCATATATCATATACTTCCTTTGATGCGCGCCAATCAACATCAATAGGGGGTGGCAGACCAGTGCAAACCTCAGCCAAGTATTTGCAATCCGTCAAAAAAGTAACCTCTGTGTACTCTTTGTCGAGAGCTAAATTCAGAGCATTGAGCAGTGCACATGCCTCCGCCTGGAAAGCCCCACATACCCTAGTTCTTTCAAACCGATACTCTATAAGCGTACCATTGAGTTGGAAAACACTGCCCGCTCCCCCAGTCCATCCAAACGCCCAAGACCCATCAACGTGGCATATCATCCCGTTTTCAGGCACAGTTTCTAGGGAAGTCCGATTGTCCTGGTCCCCTACCAGCTTAGAACCAACAGAAGCCGCTAGTCTGTTTTCCCATAAGATGTGCCTCCCATAATTCTGTACAGTGCCCAAACCCGGTACCTTCCCCTGAAAGACACAATCGTTCCTACACCGCCAGATCCCCCACATAGAAGCCACCACTCCAATCCACTGCTCAGCCGAGAGGCAGTTTGCCAGCAGCAGCAGGGCTTCTTTAATGTGGTCCCCCAAGCGATCAGTTGTCAGTGTCAGGTCACTAGCAAACCAGCAGCTCCTCGAGAACGGACACGTCAATGCCATATGTAGCACCGTTTCCGGCCCCTGACCACACAGCATACAGGTCGGATCCCCTCTTTGTAGACGGGAACACATAACTTGTCCCACCGGTAAAGCCTGATTGGCCAGCTTCCACATAAAAAGTCTGAGTCTGGGCGGCGCCTCCCCCTCACGCCAGATACGAGACCACAGCTTGGACTCTGCCGCTTGTGCCACCGAGACGATCGGCTGCGTCAGCCTGCCTGTTAGAGCTAAGTACCCTTTCTTTACCGAATAACAGCCATTAGAGTTATGCAGGAAAATCAGCGAATCAGCCCCACTGTTTGCTCTAGGTGGTTGGATGTGTGTTACAATATGGATTGCAGCTGCGTACCCGACCCTAGAAGCGATGGAATCGACATCCCAATTACCCGAAACCTCATCCACCAGCTCGCTAATTGTCATCCTCCTATCACCAGAAATTTGCGGTCTGTGCTGAATCGCATTCGGAAACCATGGTTGGGCAAAAACAGTGCAGGTGGTACCATCTCCTATCTTCCAATTGACCAGTTTTTCAAGAGCAGGTCTGAGTGCCAATAATGCTCTCCAGAAAACTGAACATCTGTAGGTGCGCCGACTGTGCCAGAGATCACTATTAGGCAGGTACTTAGCTTTTACTTGGTGGACCCATAAGGCATCCGATCCATTGGCCATCTTCCACAACATCTTCATCAGAAGGGCATTGTTCATTGCTGATAAATCGCGCAAGCCCAAACCCCCTCTATCCAAAGGAAGCAACATCTTATCCCATGCAATTAGAGCCAGATATCTCTGCTGGTCCATTTTCCCCCAAAAAATTTTTTTCATGAGTGAAGTAAGCTTGTTAAGGACACCTTGAGGAATTTTTGTAGTAGCCATGAAATAGATCGGGATCGATTGAAGAACGGATTTGATGAGAACCAATCGACCCGCTTGAGTTAGGATGCTACTCTTCCAAGCACTTAAACGTCTAGAGAAAGCTTCTATCAGAAAATCAAATGCACCCGTGGAGGTAGAGGTTGGGGCACCCAGGTAAGAAACCGAGATAGCTGTTTGGTTTACCTGGAGAATGGCGGCCACACTATCTTTGACTTGCTGAGCTGTTGGGGAGCTGAACCAGATCGAACTCTTCGCCGGCCCAATTTGTTGTCCCGACACACACGAAAAAGCCGTAAGTGCACTGACAACAGTGGCCGCCTCTTGCACCTCAGCTCGCCCGAAGATAAGTAAATCGTCTGCGTAGAGACAGTTGGTAAGTGGCGCACAGGAGGGGGCAATTCTCACTCATGTCAGAAGTCCGGCATCAACCAGTCCAGCCAAGCTTCGTGAGAGAAGATCCATGCCAAAAATAAACAAATATGGGGAGAGAGAGCAGCCTTGACGCAGGCCACACTCAGGGCGAAAGAAACCACCGCCGCCCCCATTCAGCACAATGGAGAATTCTGCTGACCGAACACACGACATTAGCCAGCCGCAGGTCCTTGGGGGGATACCGTAAAGTGGGAGAAGTGCCTCTAAGTACCCCCAATCCATACGGTCAAAGGCTTTGGATAAATCCACCTTCAAACAAAAATCCGAATTCGCATAATTTTTCGATTTGAAGGAATGCAGAACCTCCCGAAGCAAGATCACGTTCTCAGAGATTTCCCGACCAGGAACAAAGGCCGATTGAGAATTGGATATGCAACCGGCCACATATGGCTTTAGGCGGGATGTAAGAACCTTTGAGATGACCTTGTAAAGAACATTACAGACCGAAACTGGTCGGTAGTCGCCCACCTGAGATGGCTGATCAACTTTCGGAATTAACACAAGGTTAGACCTGGCAATGTGACTAGGCATAATCCCAGAGTTGAAAAAGGAGTGAACTTCTTTGAGAACCAGTGGGCCGAAGATATCCCAATTGTGTTGAATCATGAAAGCATTAAAACCATCAGGGCCCGGGGCCTTGTGAGGGCCTAAAGCCATGACTGCTCTATAAATCTCGAGGTCAGAGGGAGGTAATTCGAGGCTGGGGCCTGTGAAGTCCGGAATCTTTGGGAGTGAGTGCAAGAAATCTGGGCTATAATGCTCCAGTAGGCCAGACCTGGGCCCTTTAGAGTAAATGGCTTTAAAATGCTTGACAAACTCCCGGCGGATATTGCTCTCATCAGTTTCCCAGCCCGAACCCGCAATGTACATGGACCCGATCGCATTTCTCCGGCGTCGAGTGACTGCAGAAGCGTGGAAAAACGCCGAGTTTTTGTCACCGAACAAGACCCACTTTACCCGCGATCGTTGATGCCAGTGCATCTCTCTCAATAACAGTACACGGTCATGCTCCTTCTGCAACCGATCCTCTTCTTCCCTTGAGATTAGGTCCGGCCGAGATGCTTGCAGTGTGGCCATCTGACCCTCAATATCCCTAAGCATTTGATTTGGCGTTTTGGATTTCCGTGCCCACTGTTTGACATCCGTGCGGAACCTAGCCTTCATGCCTATCCAAGAATTTCCTGAGCTCTGTACCGCCCCTGTGCAAACCGACCTGAAGTCCGGCTGTAGGACCCACCAGTTCTCGCATCTGAAAGGGGCCCGAGTGGCTTTCTTAATCGGAGTTGGGCGCACCAAAATGGGTAAGTGGTCGCTACCAAACCTCGGTAGGTGAAACACAGCAGAATTAGGATATGCAAGGTGCCAAGGCAGGTTCCCGAGGGCTCGATCCAATCGCTCGCTTATGTTAGCCCGTCCCCCCTTCCGATTAGACCATGTATAGGCCGGACCGTTGTGGCCCAAATCAATCAGACCCACCTCGTGCATCCAACTTCTGAACCCGGAATTACCCGAGCTGAAAGCAACAGAGCCACCCCATTTCTCCTCTCGAGAACTGATAGCATTAAAATCCCCCAGTACTAGAACCGGCAGCTCCTCCTGTTCCACTATATCACCAATTCCTGCCCAAATTTCTGGGTTCCCCGTCCGTGACGGGTCCCCGTAGACTCCAATAAGGATCCAATCACTTGCCGGACCCTTCCCTTCAACCCTTACCGCAATCATATTTACATCTTTTTTTTATGAGCGACAGATTTATATCAGACCCCCAAAGGAGCCATAGCCCCCCCGACAGTCCCTGAGACGGTACCACAAAAGAATTGCACAGGTTCAAGAGTTTTATCCGTTTGTTTGCCTTTTGGTACCCGCACCGTGTTTCTGAAATAAAGGCAAATTGAGCACCTGTGCAGTGGAGGTAGCGATTAAGCGTGGAACCCGTCGTGCCTCCACTACCCCGACAGTTCCACGCGAGGATACTCATGAGAGGTCGACCAGCGGTTTGGGCCCCGCCGGCCTTGGCCTTTTTGGTTTAGTGAAGGAGGCAGATGCCTCCTGAGAAGGAGAGACATTGTTGGGGAACACAGCCAATTGAAAATCAGTGTGCAATGGAGGGGGAGCAGGGGTGGTGTTAGCGGGTGTGTGAATTCCAGGGTCCGAGACTTGTGCTTGGGTGTGATTTCGCTTTTGGCCATGATGTAAAGGATCTGGGTTGGGCCTCGGTATAAGAGTAAGAGTAGGATTATTCATCCAAGGCCCAAATTTTGGTGTGAGGAGGTTTAAACCCTTAGCTCTGGCAGATTGAACTGGGCTTTGCAAAAGAACTGAGAGTCGGGCATGGTCTGGGCAAGACATCAAAGAGTGGCCCAATCGGCTACAGAAGAGGCAGATCCTTTCAACTTTTTCATAAACACAGAAAACCGAAATTTCACCCAGGGATAAATGAGAGACACGAATTACATCTTTCAGAGGCTCTTGAAAATCAATTTGGACCTTTACCTTAGTGAAGCGTTTCCCCCCCACATAGCCTTCTATGGGAGAGGAAAGAGGCACCCCAATCATTTGCGCCACCATCAGAAGTCCCTCCTCAGTGAAAGCATTAATAGGGATATTGAAGAGCTGAACCCAGATTTGGGCATGCCGTATATGTGACGGGGTTAGCTCCTCATGCGACGCCACGGCTTGGAGGGCAACAAGATCTCCCCTAAAGGTCCATGGGCCCTTGGTAAGTGCTGTTTCAATATCAGCCGGATCAGAGAATTTAATCAAAAAGCAGTTCTTCGCTACCGAGTGGATCTCGGTGTTGGGGTGAGCAGTCCAGGCCGTCATCATTGCCTTGTGGAAAGGAGCTTCCAGTGCGGTGCGGTCCGACACTACCTTCGCCAGTAAGCATTTGGCCCAGTCAAGAGACGTGGTAGCATGCGACGGCACAGAGAGAGAGAGATCATGAGCATCATTGGTGTGTAATCCGATGAAGCGCCGTATTAGCGCCTCGTCTTCCTGGGAGATGCCAGACATGTGGCACGAGTGGCAGGAGGGAGGGGGAGGAGGAGGTTTGTATATGTGGAGGAGGAAGGGGGGCAGTAATGAAGAAGGGGAGAAGAGATTGTTAGAAAGGAGGGGGACGGTAGTGTGAGGGGGGAGAGTGTCTGTAGTGATTGGGGGCGATGGATTATAGGGTCCCAAAATGGAATATTTGTTTGGGCTTATGATTGGGTGAGAGCGGTTATGCTTATGGTTCCTTTGCCCAAATTGGGGTGAGCACGTGTGGCGGGTAGTGGGAAATGGTAGAATGGGGTATGGGGGAGGGAGGATAGAATGGGATGTTCTAATTTCTGTCGCCATCCGAGGCAGATTCATCCGGGGACAAATAAAGGGGTATTTCTGGTAATGGGAAGTAGGCGACGTGGCACAGTGTGATTTAATGGCCACAAAATGCTTACCGCAGACAGAGCCAAAACTCCTGTCCACGGCCCTGACATACTGTGCTCTGGGTGTGCAGCTGGCTATTTCAGAGGACCATTTGCCCAAGGATGTAGCTAAACCCGGACCACAGCCATACCTAATGAGCCCCCCGGAGGAGTGGTGCAGATTTGCTGCTGGGGCGCCCCGGCGAGAGGCGTCTGCCGGCGGGATTTGACATCTGAGAATCCGCCTCCTCCACGGAGGGGTGTAGAGCGGGCCGTCCGGACCAGTATACTCCGGACTGCGACGAGGATTATCATCCCCAGGACCAGGCGGCGGAGGGGATGGCGGAGGCGGCGGTGGTATAGTGTCGCCTAGGCGCCCCTCCATCAGGACCTGGCATTCCGTCCACTGATTGTGATGGCCCACTATTAGGCGAAATGGGATGAGGCTGATGTCCGGCGTGTCAAGCCAAAGCCGGATTGAGGTCCGATCATCTCCAAAGGTACAGTCTCGGTGAATACCCACAACCGTACCCATGGAGGCGGTAGCCTGGCGGATATAAAGAGGGTGCCAGAAGGCAATGGGGAAATCCGTAATGGTAAGAAACACCCGCTGACCCGCCGGTAACCGGTACGAACCCTCCAAGGCCTGCCATGGTTGTACATAGAGTTGTTGCTGCTCCCAGAAATGGGAATCCAGGTTAAGTTCATCATGATACAACCAAGCCGGAGTGTACACTAGGAAGCCGCCTCTAACTCGGTGAAGTCGCCAGCTGCGTAAGGAGCCGCCATACCGGGACACCAGTATTCGTATGAGTTGGAGACTGGAAATGGGAACCGCCCCGGAGGTGGAGTAGAGGAGCACCGCCCGATCCAGTTCACGAAGGAGGGAATCATGGGCCTCTAGGGGAGAAAGAAAGCAGTGATGAGTAAGTAATTGAGACGGGGCCGGGTAGGTTGTATCCATCTGAGCATTTATGCCAATGAAGTCTAGAACTGAAGAGTTAGAGGAGGTAGGGCCAAAACAGGACCTGAGAGTGAAGGGGAATTGGTAGAGCAGGATAGGGGAGAGGGAATAAGGTGGAAGTAGGTGGAGATTGGCGGTGGTCGCCGCGTCTAAAGAGAAAGGGCTAAAGAGAAAGGGCTAAAGACTCCTTTTTCCACATAAAAAGTCTATAGTACAGTTTGCACAAATTCATTCTAAGTACCATTCCCTTATGAGGCAGTTTTATCTCTCATATAGGGGTACAAACACTTCCCTTATGGTACAAACACTCCGCATAAAACCCCTATATGAGGCAGTTTTCTCTCTCCTGCCACTCACAAATTCATTCTAACTTAACTGAAAGAGAAAGATGAAGAAGAGAAAGAAAGAAAGACGATTTTGTGGCAATTTTGGGCGATTTTGAGGTGATTTCAGGCAATCAGTAGAGGTATATTTAATTAATTTAATTTAATTTATTTTTTAATTAATTTAATTCTTTAATTAATTTTAAATAATAGCTATCAAACCGAAAAATGTTAGTTGCACTGTATGTGAGCGGGAAGTTTACCCGGGGTGTGGAGGGAGCACAATACACTAAGGAGGCAGCCTATGGCTTCGAGGTGAATGAAAATACCTCATTTGTGGAACTTAAGGGAATGTTGTACGGAAAGGCTGGTGTAAACCCCAACCGGTATGATGTAAATTTAGTTACTCGGATTAACACAGTAAGGGGGGTAGACCTTACTGTACCAAGTATCCAATAACAGATGAGACGTTATGGAGGAGTATTTACAATACTTTTCAGTCACAGGGTACCCGGTAATGGACTTATGTTCCAGGAGAATTCTGCGCCAACCCGGGGTTGGAACTTCTACGGAAAATACAGGTTATGACAACTCGAGTTATGACAACCCGCGTCACTCAAGTTATGACAACTCGGGTTATGACAACCCCGCCACTCGAGTTATGACAACCTCCACCACTCGAGTTATGAACCTTATGTACCTGATTATACCACTGATCGTAACATGGACGATTATACCACCGAGCTACCACCACCACCACCTCCTCCTGAAACTGCAATCCAACCTAGATTTCCATTTGTACCACCATGAATACCTATACTGGCACCCGTTGTTACTCGGAGTGATATTGACCTTGATGGTGAAGGGGTCGATGCCATACCAGAAAAGGATTTGGACACGGGTGATGAATGAGACGGGGATTGAGATTCTGATCACTTATCAGATGGTGATGGAGATTATTTACCTAGGGAAGACAGATTTCTGATTAGAGGTCGGACAGATAGGCATCCGTGCCCCATATTCAATGATACCACTGCTTTTGAAGAGGCAGACATAAGTTGGTTTGGGAAGCGTGTCGTATACAATTCGGAGCTTGCTCCGCAGCAGGTTTATACCAACTTAGATGAACTTATAAAGAAAATCAATGAGGTTCATGTTCACGGCAACTGGGAGTACAGAGTACAAAAAAGGGACGGAAAAAGGTTAGTTATTGTTAGTAGAGACGCACCGCGTTGCGACTTCCATCTTTTTACAACCCTTGTGGGTAAGGGGAGCATGAATTATTAAGAAGTGTGAACCACCTCATACATGCAAGTCTGCGTCGTCAAAAACAGACCATGCACAACTTACGGCTTCACTTATTGCCGATGTAATTGAGAATGACGTTAAGCATGACCCATTGATGAGCATTAAGGAGGTCGTTAGACATGTCAGACGCATTTACCAACATGTCACCCCAAAATATAATAGGTTGTGGAGAGGGCGTGAACTTGCGATCTGCCGAATGTTCAGTAGTTGGCGGGGTTCGTACAACTTGCTTGCATCATTGCTCCTCCAGGCCATAGCAGGTACAAATCCTGGCACAAAGTATGAATGTTGGAATATGAGCATAGATGAAATCGATGGCGCGTTGCAATTCAAGGCCATAGCATTGGCTTTTGGTACATGTATTCAAGTTGTGCTATACATTAGACCGGTCATCAGTATAAATGCATGCTTCCTGTCTGACCGTTACGAGGGGAGACTGTTGATAGCATGTCCATATGATGCTGAAAACCAGTTGTTGCCTTTTGGCCTTTGCAATTGTTGAGAAAGATGATGGTGAAAATTGAGGATTTTTCATGAGCTTTTTACGAAGAGAAGTGGTTGGCGACATGTTCTTTTGTGTCATATTAGACCAGCACAAAGGAATCAAATATATTTTTGATCGCCCAGATTTCGGGTGGTCGACAGTGAATGGCGAGTGTGTGCACATGCTATGTATGCAACACGTTACAGACAACCTAAATAAGAATACCAGATACGACAAATGGGTTACAGATACATTCAAAATTGGTTGCAGGAGGAAGAAGCTGAGAAGGGTAGAAGAGATGTTCAGAGAGTTTGCCAAGGTATGTATATTTTTAGTTTTGGTATTTAACATATTGTAGATGAAATTTTTCTGAATTATTTACTTATATTTTCTCATCTAAAATTGTATTTTTTCGCAATTATAGATGACACATTCTACAAGTTAAATGCATGGTTTGTTGAACGGCATGTTAAAGCCCTCGAATTACTGACCAGGAATCAAACATTTTCAACAAGAGTGGAGGAAAAACTAAGGAAACATAGGGAGAAAGGTTCAGTTATGAAAGTTGTCCCGTACGGGATAACATATTGAAATTCGAAGTGCACTGTCCAGGTGAGTCCGCTCCAACCAGTCGTAGACCGGATGTGACTATGGAGTTTGTGAAAAGGATATTCAAGTATGTTGTTGTTTTTGGACCTAACAATACTACTTGCCAAGGAATCCAATTAGCTCACCTACCTTGTTCTCATGTTATGGCGGTGTGCCGAGAGAGAAACTTATCTGAGGATGATTATGTCGCAGAAATGTACCGTACTGAGTACCTTGCGAGTACTTGGGGTGCATCTTTCCATCCTTATCTCAACCAGCATGCGTGGCCGGCCTATGTTGGGGATAGAATCATGCCCGCAAAGGGGTGAATCAGGTTAGGGAGAAGACCCCACAAGTGTGCTGTAATGACCATGGACCAGATGCAAGGTAAGTGAATGGGACATCAGGCTCGCTGTTCAACTTCTGACAGGCAGCGAGCAGGTACATTTGATTTTATATTTGATGATTTCAATATCATACCATGTTTGTTGAACTGGAATGCAATGCATATACCATTAACGAAACCAATGAAAGAGAAAATGCTTGAGTTGTTGCTGAGGCAACCGGTAGTAGCCAGCGCACTCATGAAAGTCCAGGAACCGATAGTAGCCATGGAGAGACATTCGGTAGTGTCGCACAACCATCTGTAAGTAGACCCATAACTCGTCGACTGAGTTTGTTCAAACGTCGTCGCTGATTACCAAGTTTTGTTAAATTATGTTGTGAACTATTTTAGATGTATGTTGTGACCTATTTTAATTGATAGTTTATGAACTATTTAATTTTTTATCTACCTCGATTATTTTATATGCTTCAGTTTTATTATTTTCATTACTTAATTATATACAAAAATTGACAACATAAAGTATAAACAAACACAAAATTAATGAAATAAAGTCTACAACATAAATTCTTAATAAGTCTACAACATAAATTCTTAATAAGTAGTCTACTTCTTACAACGAGCTTTGAAAGTACATGGAACAAAGCCATCATCGGATTTGGCCGGATCTGGATCAGTCACAGCGGACGAAGTGGTAGCCTTACCCGTATAAGTACACGGAACAAACTCATCGTCCGATGCTGGAGGTTCTGGATCAACCTTTTTTTTTCGAAACATTGCCGTAGGGGTTTTCCACAAAGTCATCGTCTGAAATTTCATACCGAATATGCCGTCTAAAAAATTCCTTCATCGTACATACATGACAGTTCCGGAGATCACGGCATACTTCACAGTTGTTCTTTTTTCCCTCATTTTTTCCTCGACCACTAATTGACCCTCCTCTCGCTACGCTAGGATAGGACGACCTACCTCGGTTGCTCTCTTTCTCTCTACCTCGATTGTTAGTGTCCATCATTCTCGTCCAAAAAAATAAATTTAAAAAATGAATTAAAAAGACAAATTAAGCTAATCAATTAAAAAAAATAGTGAAGATCTACCTCTACTGTTGCCTGAAATCGCCTCAAAATCGCCCAAAATCGCCACAAATCGCTTCTCTTTCTTCCTCTTCTTCCTCTTTCTCTTTCAGCTAAGTTAGAATGAATTTGTGATTGGGCAAAAGAGAGAAAACTGCCTTAATAGGGGTTTTATAGCGGACCGCCCCTTTGGGGGGCAGTTTGGTACAGGAAGTGGACCGCCCCACTGGGAGGCGGTCTGCTATGAATAGTGGACTGCCCCACTGTGGGGCGGTCCGGATAGTTTTAATAAAAAATTGGAGAGGATGTCATATTTGCTAATTTGTTTTTTTTGGGTATTAATAAAAAAAGCGGTGATGCATGTACTTGTGTTATGATGCATGTGGTTGCTTTCTGTAACACTATATATTTTTTATTCTATTCACTTAACGAAGTGGTGGTGGTGATTAGTCAAGTAAACATTAATTTCGATTGTTATATATGAGAGAATAATTTCATGTAACATCCAACTGATGCGACCATATAATATTAATTATATTGTTGTAATAACTATAACTGGTTTTAGTTTCCAGAAATTTAATTTGTTTTCGTCTCATGAGGTGAACTCCAGCAGCTAGCTAGCTATTGGTAACCAGACTGAATAAACCAAATTATTGATCAGCAGACTTCAAAAAAAAATTATTGCAATTTTATTACTCCTATATATATACTATTAAAAACTTATCTGTCACACATTTATTTTCGTTGCATGCTTTTTTGAAGGTTAGTGGCTTTATTTTCATTGCATGTTTTACATTGTACTCTCTTATATACGTTTGTATGACTTAGCAATTTGTGTATACAATTAATGATTCGTATTTTTGTATATATATGGTTGTATATGACTTAGCATTTTGTGTTTAATTCAAGTATTATTAAGATAATTTTGTTTGATTATATTAGTGCAAAGTACAAACACAAAATGTCATTTAATTTTAATAGAAAGCTTTAGAGTTTAGGTTTTGATATTTTGAGATTAGAGTTTAGGTTTGATTTTTTTTTTTTTTTTTTTTTAGTTTATAGCTCTCTAGATTGAGCACTACTGTAGTTTGGTCCAAGATGCATGAAAAGCACCATTAGATAGATATGCCTCTTTCTTAGTTATATATCTTTGCAAGTATCAAACAAGTTCCCTTTTTTTATGTGCATGCCTCCATAATAATGAAAGAAAGTAGGTAACAACTGTCAACAATTAATATCACAGTAGATAATTAATTCAACGGTTGAGATAATTTTGATTAATTGGTTAGTGCAAAATGCAAACATCAAAATACAAATTTTATTTATAAGTGTATATAGTTTTGTTGATATTTATTTGTAATAATAAAAAAACTACTATTTGTGAAACAATTTAATATCGGTTTATTTTTTTCTTAATGATAAACAATCTCATGTTTAATTAAAAAGAATTCCCAATATTCCTCTCCTTTTGCCCCCTTGTATCTTTTCCCTTTAAATCATTAATTGTTCCAACGCATGCAACTGGATAAATAAATTAATGTCACTGGAAGATGCAAATTATTAATTAATTGTTCAATGTTTTGACTATATATTCAAAATAAAATATTAATTAGTTAATTTATTCGATAGTAATATAATACTTCCAAAAATAATATAATTCATGTACCGTATTATTCTTTAAGTAAATATTAGGGGAGATTCTTTCATGCATCCGATTGCTAAAAGTCGTTGAACATTAATTAGCTAGTAACTTTTGACTTTAAAAAAATAATTAATGATATCAAAATAGTACCAGTTAATTAGTTCATTAAAAAGCGTTAGCTAGCTGTAATAATTAACAACATATGAAATGAAACTAATTAATTAGCAAATAAAAAAAGTACGGGAAGAGAGCAAAACGAGAACGAGTAGAAAAGCAATCTTCATCTTAAATATTGTTTTACTTTATTCAAAAACTGTTGTTAGTTTTGAACATATATATATATATATATATATATATATATATATATAAAGGTAGAACTGTAAAATGATAAAAGTATAATATATTTGTATAATTCTTAGGCTATGGTAATATGCATATTACATAATGAATTTTAAATAAACTAACTTAAATTATGAAAAAATATAGTAAACGTGACCAATCACATTTGGACACGTCATGTGTGGTCATGACGTGCCTTGATCACAGCGTGACTAACGTGTCGTGACCATTCACGTGCCATGACCATCTATTAAAATTTAATCATGACACGATACGATACGTATAAATATAACTTGGTCACGACATGTGACCCAAATCATGGTGCGACTAGTCACAACAAGGCATGACATGTCACTTATTGAAAACCCTAAAGGCAGGAGGTATCACCAGTCCGTAAGAGTGTGAGGCCACAGAAGCGCACACACACTTAGTTTAAAGTTTTAGATAAAGTTAAATCTATTTTCTAAATATTCGTCTCGTCCTTGCGAGGATAAGTAAGTGCAATTTTGAATAGATTTAAGTATTATGTCAATAATTATCTGATACATTTTTAGATTTAACCTACAAAATATATAAAGGAGAATTTCATATATACCACTCAAAAATTGTAAAAGGAGAATTGTTTGTATCACCATTCAGTTGTTGTAAACTAAGATAGATAATGATACTGGTAACAAACTATGATTCGAGGCAGTACCAGTATTGATTTAACACATTAATTGGTTTGTATTTTTCTAGTAAATATGAGAATATGAGATGAATATGCACTCAGTTGAAATTTAGTTTAATTGGCTAAATTTGAGTTACCTAGGTGATATGAATTCTCATTATTCTGTACCAGTACTAATTTCACCCACTGGTTTGTACTTTTCTTACTTATATATGTATGAGGTGAATTGACAGTCAGTTGTAACAACATAGGTTCAAATCATCAAATGTTAGTTTTCTACCATCTGTAACATAGGTCCAGATCCCCTAAAGTAACCCAATTTTTGATTGAGTTTGAATCCGGACCGTCTTGTCAGAATATCTAACAAAATGATATTTTGACAAAAATTTCTTCATAACCAGTTTAAACAACCTAAAAAAAAGCATATGTTTGGTGTGTTATTTGCAAATATCTAATAAAATGATAAGTACTACCACATAGAAAATATGAATAATATTACAGGTTAAAGGAGGAGGTTTGTTTCTCTCTATCTTGTGTTTGATTGCAAATACAATAGTAGATTGAGGTGAATTTGGGTATAATTAAGTCTTATTTGCACTTGAGGTATAATTTCAATTTCAAGGACTAAATCGCATAATGGAGACAAGTTTTATTTTTGTTAAATTCAGGGTTAATAGCTAGCCAGCTAGCTAGCTAGGCTTCCTCGTGACTAATATGAACAGTTAATTGCATGGTTAGTTAAGTAATTCTATTTTTAGTAGATAATTAAATGGTCCAATATAACTTAATTTTTTTTTTTACAATCTGGCGATTAATTAATACCTATGGAGATGCGCATATATAGACCGGAGGTGACAAGGCATGAAAACTTTATTTAGAAAAAATAGAACATGAAAAGAACACTATAAATTAATAGTTTGTTCTTAACTTCATATATCTGTTCAAAACTAATTACAGCATTTATTTTTAATAAAGGAAACCAATTAAGATGATGAATGCTTCGACGAAGATTGTTCTAATTGCTCTTCTGTTGTTCTCATCCGGTATATCCTTTTGCTAATTAGTGTCATTTTATATATTGTTAATTACTACAGCTAGTTAGTTAGCTAGTGTTTCTTTAACTTAACTGTCCAACTGGAACTTTATATACATATATAGATGGGCTAACTTGCTTTGGGAATTAAAAATTGTGTTTTACTTCGCGCTCATATCTTCATTCTCAAAGTTTAAATTAATAGTCGATTCGAACCTTCCAACATGATCTTCATATTAAAATGTGCTTGGAGACCAATTTTTACATTTTTTGGAAATTTTTTTACTAATTTTAGAATTTTTGAAAATCACAGCTTTTCATTAAATAAAAATTCAGAAAAGCTGTGATTTTCAAAAATTATAAAAAAATAGTAATTTTTTTTCCAAAATATGTAAAATTTGGTCTCCAAGCACATTTTAATATGAAGATCATGTTGGAAGGTTCGAATCGACTATTTAAACTTTGAAAATGAAGATATGAGCGCGAAGGAGCTATATGTCATTTCGTATTGTTTTCAAGATTCAAGCAGTCGATTCGAATCGTTCAACATGATCTCCATATTAAAACTTGCTTGGAGATCAAAATTTACTATTTTTTTAGAATTTTTCAAGACTATTGTTTTTTTATAGTCCGAAATTTTCTGAAACAAGTTTTACAAAATTCCAAAAAAAAACAGTAACATATTTTAAAAAATGTAAAATTTGGTCTCCAAATACATTTTCATATGAAAATCTAGTTGAGCAGTTCGAATCGGCTCTTTGGACTTTGAATATTAAAATAAGGACATAAAGCATCAAATTGCCTATGCTTTGTAAAGCACCATAGCCCATATATATATATATATATATATATATATATATATATATATATAAAGGAGTGAGCCTGACTAATATGTTTCCTCTAGTATTTCAATAATATGCTTCCATTCTTCAATATCTATCTAATCGGTTTCAAACAAAAGATTCAAACTAATCTCCTTAATGAGAGCTTCGTTTCCATATAGATTTTTAAAATTTTAAAATTCATTTACAATCAAGCGGTCTAAATATGAAGAATTTTGTGCGCTAATGCACTATTTTATTAATAATCTTCATTTTTTTTCTCTTGAATTGATAGTAATTAAATTCGATTTTTTTTTTATTTGGAAAGGAAGCTCTCATCAAGGAAATTGGTTTGAATTTGTCGTTTGAAACTGATTCTATAAATTTTGGAGACCAAATTAAAATATATTGTTGAAATACTAGAAGAAACATATTATAGTAGCCAGACTCTATATATTATATTGATATCATTAATTAATTTTTTACTAATTAAATTTAATTAGGCCCAATAATAAATATGGCGTGCTATGATTGGGAGGTAAAGTTATGCGGTGATGAAGGGTGCCCATGCACTCCCGAAGTGTGCCAACCAAAGTGTGTTGAAGACTATGCCGGAATCGGTTCTGCAGGCGACGTCGAAAGCTATTGTGTTGGCAAGAAATGTCGTTGTCGTGTTGACTGCTAGCAAATCAGTCGTGCATTTAATTATATTTGACACGATTGTTCAATTAATTATATCCAGATCAAGTGCATTTAATTTAATTTCTGTATAAGAAAATGAAGTTTCATCGATCCTTAATTTAATTATATTTGCATACCTGTCATAAACGGAAACTATATCCTCTGTATCTTTGAGCAATATTAACTATGTATTGAAATAAAATTATTTAATATTATTTGTTGGTTGCTTCTCCCTCTCTTGAGTATATATATGTTGTTATTTTATTTCTAATGCAACTTTTGTATTTTATGGCGTCATTTGTGTGTTAATTAGTACGTAAAATGTTTTATTAATGTAAATTTAAAAGGAGTACCTAGTTGCCCTCTTGTAACAATACCTCATTTTGTCCTCCAGTCATTAACTATCTGAGGGTACCAATAACTATTTGGGAGGACCACTAATTACATGGGGGACCGCCAAATATTTAAAAGATTTTATAACTTGCGTGCGCAAATATGGATAACTATGCACGCAAGTATTAATATATAATATATCAAGTATGCACACCTCAGATACCAAGTTATCGGAAAAAGCCGTACATATTAGCTTTCTTTTATCTCTCTCATCACACACCAATCTTTTATACGTTTTTAGAGGTGGTTTCTTTTTTCTCCATTCAATCTCATCAATATTTCTGACTATCTGTGAGTAATTTTGCGAATCTAAAATCACGAATGTAATGACATTCTTTCGGGTTGTTTGTTGCGCAAGTATTCATACCTCGTCATGCAAATATTCATACATAGTCGTGCAAGTATTCATACCTCGTCGAGCAAGTACTCGTATTGCAAGTGTAAATAGTTCATGTGTCAAGTGTTTGTAAATAGTTCATATATCTGAAAGTATTAATATCAAGTATTATAAGTATTCATACTGATAGGTCAAAATTAGAGCTAATTAAATACTTGATATTTTGTATTTTTGAAAGATTTCACAACTGGCGCGCAAGTATGAATACATATGTTCCCAAGTATTAATATATAATATATTAAGTATTCATACCTTCGATACCAACTATTTCTAAAAAACTGGACATATCAACTTTCTTTTATCTCTCTCATCACACGCCCATCTTTTACACGTTTATATAGGTGAGTTTTCTCTCTGTTCAATCTTGCTATATTTCTGACGATATGTAAGAAATTTTGCGAATCTAAAATCACGAACGTCTTCTATGTAATTTTCTCTTTCAAATGAGATCCATGATGAAATACTTTTGAGTTTTCCGTCGCGCAAGTATTCGTACGTCGTCGTGCAAGAATTCATACCTCGCCGAGCAAGTATTCATACCTCATAATGTAAGTATAAATAGTTCATGTGTCTATTATTTGTACCTTACAGATTTTATCAAATTTGTTTTTTTCATATGACACTTGATGACGTCTGAAAGTATTAATATCAAGTATTGTAAGCATTTATAACTCGTCATGTAAGTATAAATAATTCATATGTCAAGTGTTTGTACCTAACAGATTTTTTGAAATTTTTTTTTTCGATATGACACTTGATTATGTCTGAAAGTGTTAATATCAAGTATTGCAAGTATTCATAACTCATCATGCAAGTGTGAATAGTTCATATATCAAGTGTTTGTATCTAACATATTTTTTTTTCCTTATGGTATTAAATGACGTTTGAAAGTATTAATATCAAGTATTGCAAGTGTTCATATCTCGTCATGCAAGTGTGAATAGTTCACGTATTAAGTATTTGTATCAAATTTTACCATGGATGACTTCTGAAAATGTTAATATCAAGCATTACAAGTATTTATTTCTCGTAATATAAGTGTAAATAGTTCATGTGTCAACTCTTAAAAGATAATCTATCAAATTAAAAAAAAAAATTAATTGGCACTGGTTGGCGCTGCAACTACTCGTGTTAACACTTATAAGTATTTATATCGGAATAAACAACACTAAATAGTCCTTAATCAAAACCACATGAAAAATTATTTTAAAATATATACCGATAAATAACAAAATGTTTAATCTAAGTCCTTTCCAATTATTTCCGTAACAGCTTGGCCTCATATATAGAGCTTATGAGCTGAGGATAATAGCAACAATTACGAGCATCATTGATGAATTCTAATGAGCAATTTGAAAAACATAGAAAAAAACCGAAATCCAGTCAATAAATCACCGGTTCAGAAATCTCCCAAAATAATCTGATGTAGGCTCCGCTCCGCTCAAGCCCCAATGAAAATCAACAGGGAAAGAAAGAACATAAAAAGGGGGAAATAAAACTGAGGCACATCTCAACAATGGTTACTGTTGTTATTATTTTATAATAATATTTCATTCATCCAATTGAACTGTATTCACCTTGGTCAGTTTAAATAAAAAAAAATCAATCTTCAAACTTTCTACAGAAATTCCATATGTTACTACAACGAACAGATCTGAATAAAGATTCACAAATTCTATCTTCGATAAAAAACACTCTGGCACTTCAATGAAAGAAGGTTTATGCGCGATTATCGCAGCCTACACATAGATCGTGAAAAGGTTGTTCTCGATTGGACCCGTGAAGAAGATTTATAAATTTATTGGCATCCAGGCTCGGTCGGATCGCCGGCACCGTCCTCCGCCTCGACGCTCCCTTAAACGACATTGATGACGCGAGAACTGTCGCATTACCTCCGCTTGCTTGACCCGCGCTTCTCGCTCGACCCCCGCTTCTCGCTCGACCCCAACATGAATCTGTCTCGCTCCGCCTTAATCGTCCCCTTGCTTGACCTTGATCTTTTCCTTCTCAGAGGTACTATTGGAGGTGAAAATAAATTAAGATGAGGGGTATGAATTGAGGTTATGGCTTTGATTGGGAATGAGAGAGAGAGACTTTATTATTGATTTTTATTGGGTTTGACAGTTGGGAAAATTTGTTGTAGTTGTAGTTGGGGGATCTTTGGAGAAAGGTAGTTTGTTATAGTTGTAGTTGGGGGATCTTTGGAGAAAGGAAGACCGGAGAAAGAAATAATTACTAAAATTTTAATATAAGAGAAAATTTCAATTTTGACCAACAACAATGAAAAAAATTAAATGAGAGCTAGCCCTTCTCACTCAGCACGCAAGGCATTAATTTCTGAGACTCACATAACTTCTCACTCACAACACAAATCAGATGGTACCGGTTGTTACTTTTGTTGTAGAGTTTGACACAAGAAGTTTCATTGTCAGAACTATCATGTTTGGCATGCTGAGAAAGGTATATCTCTTGTCTTGGTGTGTCCGGAAGTTAGTTTATATTTTGTATCTAGATATACTTGATGGATAGATTTAGGTGCAACTACTCACGTAAGTGTATCTTTACAGGACTATCTAAATTGTCGGAAGCCAAGTGATGATAAAAGATTCATCTTTGTGGGTGACAGTAATAAAGTAGAGATAGAGGCTATTGGGACTTGTAAATTATTGTTGAAGACCATATTTTATTTGAATTTGAATGAAACATTTATTGTATCATCTTTTAGACTGACCTTAATTTCTAGTTTTGCATTAGATAAATGGACTTGTACTTTAGGAATGGAAATTTCAATTTGTTTCATGATCCAAAACAATTTGGTTCTTATTTTCTTTCAATTTATGACAATCTATTTTCTTTGGATGTTAATAGTTCTTATATTGATGCTTTGCATACAAATATAAGAAGTCTTAAAAGAAAATTAACTAATTGAAATTCAACCAGATTATGGTACAAGAGATTAAGTCACATTTCTAAATAAATAATTGAATGTCTTATGTCTAATAAAAAATTCTTGAATCCTTAAACTTTTCAGATCTTAATAGTTGTGTGAATTGCATAAAAGGGACACAAACCAATTTCATATAATATGAAGCCAAAAGGTGTTCAAAAGTCTTGGAATTGATACATACTGATATCTGTGGTCCATTTACAACAACCACTATAAATGGACAACGACATTTTATTACTTTCATAGACAACTATTATAGATACGTCTACATATATTTAATGCTCAAGACTTAGACATTTTCAAAAGTTTCAAAGCGGAAGTATTGTGCCACAATGTTGATGGTCTTTTGCAAAATTCATAGATGAATGCAGTATTGTGCCACAATGAACATTGCCGGGTTTCACCTGATTCGAGAGGTATGATTATAACACTTTGCTTGATCATGTGTGTGACATGATCTATAAACTGCTTGTGATTGATTGCATGTTTACAGTAAGATCGTCTCTAGATCGCGAGTGAAATTTTTGAAATGTACCTACTAGCATGTATGTGTATATAAATTATGACTTAGTTTTATATATGTATGTGTATATAAATTTTGATTTTAAATTTTTTATATATGTATGGATATAGGATTTTAAATCTGTATGTATAATATTTTCAAATTTTTATTAAGTTTCTTCTTTGATTTTTTAGTGGCTAGCAAACATGGTACATGGATATAAACAATTTTTTGAAAAAGAAATATACAAATAATACACGGTTCTTTATAAAGTATACATGGTTTTAGCAGGAACTGTGTTTGTTTAGTTTCACTATGCAGGAATTTAATTTTTGAACTGTGTATGATTAGTAGTTAGGTTTTTACTTTCTTGGCACCTCTTCAATTTTTGCCCTATCTTTAATTCTCAACACCTCAATGTCTAATCAAATAACCCTAACTCTTTTTACTCGAACTCTTTAATTCTCCTCTTTATACTAAATCTCATCCCTCTTCAATTCTTTCTCTTAGGGTTTCATAGCTGCTGTCTCGCCCTTTTTCTCTATCAAATCCGCACACCTCTTTCTTTCACCCGCTGCACTCGTTATCGATATCGCAATAGAGAGGGCTACAATCTCAAGTGGTAGAAACTGTGACTTCATCAGCATCTTAGGGCTGCTCGTGACCAAGGAGATGGTGCGTACGTGATCAGAGTCAAAATGATGATGAATTACGTAGGGTTTTGGCTTAGGTTTTGCATATTTCTCACACTTATGTTTAATTTATTAGAGAAAAAGGCTATTGTCACCCTTCTTTATGTTTTATTGCAGAAAACAGGTTTTGGGACTATTTTACATCAAATGGAGCAAGAATCGGGTCAATCGGATCAGCGATGCTCATCGACTAAGTCTCTGTTACGGCTCGTATTACCTAATACGTACCCAACCGAATACGGACCAGGAGATAGCGCGATACGCATTAAATCCTTCAGCGACATGGTCTCAATACGGATTGTATCACCTGATACGGACTGTAACCAAGGCGCCTTTTGGGGAATAACTGCCGACAGCTGTATCCAGATCAGTTTTCTTGGCTTCCACTCAACTCCAGACGTCCCTTCACTCCTATATAAGCACCCTAGACAGAATAATTTAGTATCTTTGTAATTTGGGTTAGATTTGATTAAAGTGAGAAGAGAGGAGTGATTGTAAAGTGCCGTTCCGCGGCTAAGTTCCTTTCTTAGGGGCTAGGCAGTAAACCTTATTACTCCTGATGCTTTGATATATATATATTTTCTGTTGATTATGATTTCTTGTTGTTTAATCGAAATGCTTTTGTGATTTATTATCTCTTCATCTAACTTCGATGATCTAGTTTAATCCGTTAGGGTAGTGATAGTACTGTAGGGCGCAGAAAGTTGCACACAGAGGGAAGGTGTGTGCTTGTATGCAAAATGTCTCAGGGTTCAATGCTCTCTGCTTTCAAGGCATGGAGAGAACATAGAACTTGAAACATTTACTTCATTCTACAATTCCTTTGGTTCACCCTCGACAGACCTACTGTTTATAATCAGTCTATCGAGAGAGTTTATTGATTATGGGGACGTTGAACTCCCAGCGGGCGCAAGCCCCCGCTGTTAATTACATCAGATGACCCTTCCAAGCCATACTGAATACCTCAATCATTACAGGATTTGTGCCTATTTGCTATGAGTTGAGTAATGAGGCTAAAAAGGGGACTCATGTATTGACTTTGGTTTTGACATGGTTGCTCTTTGGTTTGAACATGTGTGTGTGTGTGATCTCTTAAAATAGGAATTTTGATATTTGAGAAATGTATATGCATTTTTTATTCATATTTGACTCATGACATGTTTATTTACATTCTGTTTAAGAAATGAAATCATTTAATTTTGAAGAAAGGGCATTTTGGTCATTTCAGGATTCAGCTGATGCTTGGACATGTTCAATTTTGATTTAGAAATATAGAGAATTCAATTTGGGTTCATTTGGAGGTGGTTTGAGTCAATTTGGACTTAAGACGAGAAAGTTGTGCTTGAAAAGGACTGGGGAGGGCTTATTTGTAAATATTTATATTTTCTTGGGGACTTACTTACAAGGTTGAGAGGGTGTGAATTTATAATTTGGGTTTTGGATAGGGTTTTATATGAAAATTGGACTTTTAGGGAGTTGTTTGAGAGGGTTTTTGAGCCGTCAGGGACCTTGTTGTAAATTTGTAGGGACTACACTGTAAATCGAAGTCTGTCAGAGGGGTTATTTACAAAAAGGTGTTTGATTTAATGAATTTGATGATCATTTGGGCTTTAAGATATGTATTGACCCTCAGGATTGGAATTAGGCTTTAAGATGTGTGAAGGACTTTTAGATTCACATGGATATTAGATATGCATATTGAACTTTGAGATTGGTGCTGTGTTTTAACGTCATGCTTTAAGATTCGGTCGATGAGCCTTTGTTTTTAACTTGGCTAACAGACAGATGGCCCCCACGAGGCAGAGATCTGCGGGTCATCGGATTTAATTCCTGCTTTGAGATCTACGCTTTTCATTTGAATTTTGCTTTAGCGCCTTCATCCAGCGGTCCACTCTTACTTCAATATTCGTGCAGCCTAGATAGGATCCAGGGTTTGGACCCGATACTAGGGCTTCAGTCTCCGGCGACACTCTGGCCACGGCAGGGGTAGAGGAAGGCATGGTTGTGCTCGTCTAGGTCCCCTGGGCTTGCTTCGCCTGTTGTCGGCGACCTTCGATCATCAGAGGTGGTAGTTCACGACCGAGACATGGCTGAACACCCCGATTAAGCTATGATATGATGTCTTTACACAATTTTCAACGATTTTCTTCAATTGATCGATTATTTTTCATTATTTCATCATGTGAAAGCTATAGGAAGCTTCAATTTTAAATTTATCTGATCATTGGTCACGTTTGAGATTCGAGCATTTCGGTTTGATACCGATTCGGTACTGGTTCGAGTGATAAGCTTCTTTAGATTATAAGTGGGACATAATAAGTGTTGATTTGAGCTTCTCGGACCTTTCAAGGCAGTTTGAATTTATCCTTTGACATGAATTTTGATTTTTTGAGCAATATAGCTTCATGAAGTTCATGTTTTCACAAATATCAGATTAATTCCAAACTTTCTGTTTTTATTGAAGATCATATGATTCTTTATCATTAATTCATAGAAGAGCATTTGTACCATGTTTAGGACAAGTTTCATGATTTTTGCAATTTTATTTCTATTTTTAAAGCATTTATTTCAGATGAGGGGCAGCAGAGGTATTTTTACCAATTTAATTGCTGAATTTTCTATTTTTAAAAGCTGAACTTTGAAAATTCATATAAAATCGAAATAACGTCCAAATAATGTGAAATTTGTGTCAATTTTGTGTGGTCTTGAGGTCCTTTACATGATGGTGAAGTCCAGTTTTCAGTTTAGTCCCTGTATCAGTCCAGGCTATTCTGTTTACCAGCAGAGGTCAATTTGACCCTTTTTTGGTACTGTTCATGTACCAGTAGTATTCCAATTTTGCTTTATCACTGGTTCACTATTCCTGAGTGTGTTAGGGGCTGGTCCAAGGTGTTTACAACTGGATTTGGGATTTAACCATTGTTTAAACCAATTTTTGTAGCTTTTGAGCTATATTTTGGTATTAACAAACAAGAAGAAAAGAAAACAAGCTCCAAGACAAATCACATTTCACATTTTTAAATATCAAGAATTGTCAGAAAATTGGAAATTTGCAGGGAGGTCCCTGATTTTTTTTATAAAAATCATGTTTTTGATGTTTTGAAGGACATATCATTGAGATTTCCTAAGATTCAAAGATGCAAATACCTTGAGCAAGTATAACTTGTTGTTCATTTGCATTTCAAATCTTCTATCTCTCACTATTTGCATATTTAAGGTATTTAATTTCTTTTTAGCGTGATTGCATCAAAGAAATTAAATATTCTTTCATACAAATAGGTCCAAGAGGGCAAGTCATTGAAATATCATAGATTTAAAATATAAATGGCATATTATATATAATGCTACTGCCTTTTACATTTTAAACCTCAATTTCTCACTATTTACACATTAAATCATTTAATTTCCTTTCTTGACTTGATCATACATGAGCATATTCATGCATAAGGAAATTAAATATTTTTAATGTGCAAAATGGGCCCTTTTAATAGGAATTAAAGAAGGAACTATCCAGCTCAACTTCAATAACCCTTTGTTATATTTTTTATTCATTCTTTAATCCTATTAATAAAATAATTAAATGAATTAAATAAAGGTGGAACTATCTAGCTCAACACCCTTATTAGACATCATTTATCTATTTTATACAAGGATTAAAGAATTTTTTAAAGAAAAAAGAAAAAGGAAAGAAAAAGGTAGTAGAGAAAAGGAAAGGAAAAAGAGAAGGAAAATAACAAGAAAATCCTATATTTTTATTTATTATCATTTTTCTTATATAAAGGCATAAATTTCAGAAAAAAATAGAAGAAGAGATCAAAATATGCATTCTTTTTGTCAAGTTTATACTATATATTTTTGTTTTGTTTAAATCATTAAAGGTAAAGAAATAAAATGATCATTAGATCTTCATATGCTATGTTTATTATAAAATAAACAAGCTTATCAAAAGATCTTCTCTTTGTTTATTAATGAACTCAAGGAAAGAAAATAAAATAAAAAGAAAAAAAGGAAGAAGAATGCAACAGTGGAGGCAACAAAAAAGATGAAGAAAAGGACTTTTTATTTCGAATAAAAGATATATATACAAAACCATTGCTCATCAAGAGCTTACATTTTATAGGTATTGATTACCTATTCAAAAAGCTTCAAACTTTGAAGTTCTAACTGATCAGAGTCAAAATAATGATGATTTACGTAGGGTTTTGGCTTAGGTTTTACATATTTTCTCACACTTATGTTTAATTTATTAGAGAAAAAGGCTACTGTCACCCTTCTCTATGTTTTATTATAGAAAACAGGTTTTGGGACTATTTTACACTAAATGGAGCTAGAATCGGGTCAATCGGATCAGCGACGCTCATCGACTAAGTCCCTGTTACGGCCAGTATTGACCAATACGGACCAGGCCTAGCACAGACCAGAAGATAGCGCTGGAAGCATTTAAACCCTAACTGCCAAGGTCCTAATACGGACCGTATCACCTGATACGGCCCGTATCCAAAGGCATCTCTTGGGGAATAACTGCCGATAGCTGTTTCCAGATCAGTTTCTTAGCCCCTACTCAACCTCTACACGTCCCTACACTCCTATATAAGGCCCATGGACAGAATGATTAGTTATCTTTGTAATTAGGGTTAGATTTGATTAAAGTGAGAAGAGAGGAGTGCTTGTAACCATGCCGTTCCGCGGCTAAGTTCCTTTTTCTTAGGGCTAGGCAGTAAACCTTGTTACTCTTGATGTTTTGATATATATATTTCTGTTGATTATGATTTCTTGTTGTTGAAACAAAATGCTTTTGTGATTTACTATCTCTTCATCTAATTTTAATGATCTAGTTTGAGTCCGTTAGGGTAGTGACAGTACTTTAATGGTAAGAGAAACTATTTGTATGAGTTAGCCTCGTTGAGATCTATTAGGTTTATGTGAAGAAAACCTTAGCGGGGAAACCATAAACCAGACCAACAAAACGCGTACCAAATTCCATCATTTGCGTAAAGTAAATCGCAGTGATCTATGTAGTAATTTGGGCTATTTGAGAGATCAGACATTTGAGTAAGGTAAATCGCAGTGTCCTATGTAGAATCTCGGTGAAAGATCTGTCATTCTCGCGTAACATAAATCGCAATGACCTATGTAGTGTCTTTCATTAAACAACAACAGGAAATCAGACGCAACAAGAATATATTGTCAAAGCGGATTGAGTGGCAATGGTGTGCCGAAACCCTAGGAATTCTCATCTCTATCTTTATTTTAATTACTTTTAATTGCTTCCTAATTTACATTGATCAAAACAACATCTCTCAATTTTCAGATTTCGTCTAGCCTTTCGAAAGATTGTGATTCGATCGCTCAAAGCATTGAACTAATATTCCCTGTGGATCGACCTCGAATATACTACTCGATAGGATTGTGCGCTTGCAGTCCGAACCGATAGCATTTCCGAGTTTATAAATATTAAAAGAAACATTGCTCTCTTTTGAGTGATCACTAACCTAACTCTATATGAAAATTGAGGTTTTCTAACTTGCTTTTTTTTTTCACAGGGATTTCTGGAGAAGAAGAAGTATATCTTTCTTGAGTATTTGGGGTGCCTTATATAAGGCATCAAAGACTTAGGGTTTTGGGTTTTGGTGATGTGGCATTCATCATGCCCATGAACTGTTTGATCAATGGCCTCAATGGTTTAGTGTAGGGTGCAGAAAATTGCACAACGGCGGAAGGTGTGTGCATGTGTTAAATGCCTCAGGGTTTGATGCTCTCAGTTTTCAAGACATGGAGGAGAGCGTCGAACTTAAAACATTCATTTCTTTCTACAATTCCTTCGGTTCACCCTCGACAGACCTACTGTTCATAATCAATCTATCGATAGAGTTTATTGATTGTGGGGACGTTTAACTCCCAGCTGGCGCAAGACCCCGCTGTTAATTATATCAGATGACCCTTCCAAGCCATACTGAATACCTCGTCATTCCGGGATTTGGGGCCTATTTGTTGTGAATTGAATAAAGGGGCTAAAAGGGGACTCATGTATTGATTCTGGTTTTGATTTGGTTTTCTATATATTTGGACATGTGTGTGTGTGTGTGTGTGTGTGTGTGTGTGTGATTTCATATAAAATAAAGTTTATTATATTTTGAAATAGGACTTTAGATATTCGAAAAGTGTATATAGATTATTTATTTTCATTTGATTCATGACACATTTATTTACATTTTTGTTCATAAATAAGGTCAAAAGGGTATTTTGGTCATTTCAGGATTTAGCTGATGCTTGGACATATTCAATTTTGATTTAGAAAACATGAAGAATTCAATTTGGGTTCATTTGGAGGTGGTTTGAGTCAATTTGGACTTAAGACGAAAAAGTTATGCTTGAAAAGGACTAAGAAGGACTTATTTGTAAACATTTACATTTTGTAAAAGGGGCCTATTTATAAGACAGAGAGGGTATAGACTCATGATTTGGGATTTAAATAGGGTTTTATGTGAAAATTGGGTTTTGAAGGGCTTATTTGGAAGATATTTAGGCTGTTAAGGACTGATCTGTAAATTTATAGGGGCTTCATTGTTAATATAAGAAGTCAGAAGGGTTTTATTGTAAACAGACTTTACTCTAAAGATTTTTATTTATCATATGGGCTTTAAGATCAGGATTTTTGGGCTTTGAGATGTGTAGTTTGGACTTTAGGATTTGTGTGAGTATTTGATTTAAATGTTGGGCTTTGAGATTTAGGCTTTAGGTATCAAGATTGATATTGGGCTTCAAGATCCGATTTGCCTAGTTTCTTTGAGATTCGGTTGAAGTGTTTTGAAGATCGGACCAATGGCAAGTGGGCCCTACAGGTCAGTGAGCCAAGGGTTTTGGATTAAGACATAGGCTCTGAGATCAACGTTTGCTTTGAGATCCGCATATCCTGTTTGAATTTGATCTTGGCGCCTTCATCAAATGAATCACAGTGCTTTAATATTCGTGCAAACAGGATGTGGGTCGGGTTTGAGACCCGAACTGGGGTTTGGTTTGGCCATCACTCCGATGAGACTTCCGGCTACGGCATCACCGGGGAAGGGTACCATTGGGATCACCTAGGGATTGCAGGTCTGTTGGATACGTCATCGGCGGTGGTTGATCACCGGAGACGAAGGAGCACGGCCAACCTTGGTTTTCAGTACCGGTCAAAGCTTTTACCCGATTTTCTGCAATCTTCTTGTTGTTTTCTTCGATTGTTTGGTTATTCAATCTTGTTTCGACATGTAGGAACTATGTACATCTTTAATTTCATCTTTTATAAAGATTTGAGCATGCTTTGGGTTTGACTTTTTGGTCTATTGCCGGTTTAGTACCAGTAGTTGGTACAGGAGCTCGGGGGGGCTTGACTGAGAGTCGAGAGGATTTGATTTAGGCATTTTAGAGTGTGCTTAGAGCTCAAAGAACTTGATTTGATTTTTAGAGTATTTATTTGGCTATAGCATGATATGAAATACATGTAAATGGAATTTTGATATGCATCTTTTCATGAATTTTGTTAATGAATTTATGTTATTTTGTTGTATGATCATAGGATGATATATAAATCATGACTCTGGGCATTTTTATGATTTTTAGAATTTTATTGCTATTTTTAAAGCACTTGTTTATAAAGAAGGGCAATAAAGGAAAATCTGTATTTTTAATGCTGGTTTTCTTATTTTTTTGGAAACTGAAACTTTGAAAATTCATAGAAAATAGAAATAAAATCAGAAAAATATGAAATTTGTGTCCATTTTATGTGTTTTGAAGTCCTTTATTTGACTGTGCAATTTTTTTTTTATTTTGAGCTCTAGGGTGACTTGTGCTGTTCATTTTTTTAAACAGGGGTCAAATTTAGCACTTTGAGAGGTACCCATGTACCAGTGACCTCTACTATACATTTCACTGCTGGACTTGAATTTAATGGTGTATTAGGGACTGGTACAGAAGTGTTAACACATGATGCACTGTCTAATTGAGGTCAGAACAAAATTTAAAAGCCTAAAGGCCACTGTCTTGGTACCAATAAGGGAAAAAGAAAATCAATCAAGCTCCAAAAGGTCATTACTTTATTTTGAAATATTAAGAAACTGTCATCAAAATCTGGTTTTATGCAGGGAGGTCCCTGTCTTCTTTGAAAATCATGTTTGCTATATATTTTCATGTTTTGAGAGGACAAATCATCAAGATATCATAGGGTAAATGTACAAATGACAAATTTCAGCATAACTGATGCCTGTTTGCAATTTAACCCTCCTTCTCTCACTATTTACATATAGGTTCTGATTTTATCAAAATTTCTGCATATTTGCATATGCATTAATCATTGATTAATTAGCTCCTTTGTGCAAATAGGTCCTTGGGATCTTATGTTGAGAGAATGATGAAGGAGACACACTAGCTCAACTTCAACATCTCTTATGTCATGATTTTTTGTTTTGTCACTTTTATTCCTATTAATCCTTTTTATAAAATGATTGACATAATTTTGATATAAAAGGAGACCAACACTGGCTCAACTCTTATATTTCAATTAATCAGCCATTTTAAGAAATAATTAAGAGATTTGTTCAAAAGGGAAGGAAAAGAAGAGATCAAAACTTCAAGTTATGCATATTTTTTATATTACATATATCATAATTTTTTTTTATAGCAAACTAGTAGTAAACTCAAAAAAGACTAAAGTGGTTATTATTTTTTTCTTTTGTATATATGATCTTAAAGAAAAACAGAAAGGTTAAAAGGGAGTTATGTATGTATATTTTTTTTATTTGATCATTAGGCTAGACATGCTTAGTTTATTATGAAATAAACTTAAATATCATGTAGTCTTCACATTTTATTTATTCAACAAAATTTCAAATAAAGTACTTAAAAGAAAGGAGGGAAGATGCAAAGGAAATCGAAAAGAAGCAAGAAAAAGAAAAAAATAAGAAAAAAAGGAAGTTCTTCATTTCAACATCAAAATATACATGAGCTAGCCTATTTAAGGTTTACATTTCTTTTCCTTTTTACCTATTCAATTCTAATTTCGGTTGAGAAGAAGAAGGAGAAAGTTTCTAAACTATTTTCACTATCTCGATTTTTTTTGCTTGCTCTCTGTTGCTTTGTGTGGGGTGTGGGTAGTAGTTTCTTTCCAGTAGTGTATCTCTGTTGAGTCTCTATCTGGTGGTGCTTTTCTTCTTCTATTCATCTCCTTATATAGCCTAGAAGGGCATAAGGTTTAGGGTTTTGGCTAGGCTGAGTTGGCATGCCATTCATCCCTTGATTTTCTTCATTCTTCATTTTAATGCTTCAGATCTTTTGCTTGTTCCTGTTCCACTGTAAACCGTGTACTAGGCTCATATTGGTTCACCATGTTCCGGTTTCACACAAAATGAAAGGTTTAATATTGTTGAATTGAAACGCAGCGCCCTTGAGTAGTGTTTGCGTGGTTTCGATTCACTGTCAGCCGAGGCACTGACTATACATCTCATGTAGCTCGGTGTTCATGAGCCAAGTTCACCTATTTCTGAGGTTTAGTGAAAATAGTCTTAAGGGACTGACCAGTGGGTCCCAGACCCTTTGAGTTTGTTTGTGCACCCCAATTGTACCCAAATTAACCAAAGGTAACTGCTATGGGTACCCAGTGCCACCTGGCTCCAATCAGAACTCTTCATTTTGTAAATTTGATATATCCTCAATCATTTTGAATTAGGAATTGTGCCTTTCACCAAAATTCATAATTATTTGAGTAGATTTTAATCATGAACTTGATTTAATGACTTTCATTTTCCAATTTGTGGTGTTGTGCCAAGTTAAAGCCTGATCGATCTTTAATTGATCAATTTTACAATTAAATGGCATCATTGTCCAAATAATTAAACCCTTGACTTTTCAGGGTCAAACACTTAGCTTCATCCTATATGCTATCTTGGCAGGAGATCCTTCAATTATGCTTGGACACATCATCATTTATGTGCTGGATCAATCTTAGCCTTTGGATTAGCCTTGAGCACTGTGCATTGCATCATAGCCTTTTATTGGCCAGCCAAAGGGGTATAACTTGATTTGCATGCTCCTGCACCTCTGGAGGAGAACCTTCTATATTTGTCTGCGTCCAGCGGTCATCCAACACGTGTCCAAGGGACCAGCTAATCATTTACTAGCTGTTAGAATTGTGGTGTGCTATACCAAGTCGGTTTTTTAGCTTATCTTGTCACCATCTTAATTAATGTACCCTAAGGCATGAGATATTTCCAGAGAGCATTGCCAACATCTTTTTATCATGGTCTTGGGTCTAATTTACCATTTGGACAGAGGGGTGTGCAGTATTGGTATAACTCGAGCCTGACATGGCTCGGGTTCATGGTGCATGCCAAATTGGCCCTCTTTACTTCAAATTAAAACTTACACGGCCTTCACATAGTCACGTATTGTAGTCTTGTGAAGTCTCAGAACTTGAATTGAGCTCCACTATTCATTTTGCATTTTCATCCCTTTTCTTTCTCAGCCTCAAATTGAAACTCATTAACGGTGCTCACATTAGTAGCTTTAGTCAAGAAGAAAGAGGTAGAAGTTCTTCATAATCTCAGGTAATGGCTCACAAAAAGTCTCAACCTTTAGACCCGAATTTAAACTTCAAAATTCTTTGTCAAAGTTGGGAAGGAGAAGGGAGAAGAGAGGACTAACAGGGATGGGCCCACTGTCAGCCTCTCTTCGGTTTGGCCAATCGGATTTTAAGTTTTTTACATTTACTTCCTTTGGGCTCGGCTTATGGTACACCGTGTAGGGAATGAACCGCGGTGCATGAACACCTAGAGCACCTTGGTTGAAGGGGTCAAAGCACCCGAGTTCGACATATGGCTGCGGGTGCATAGTCTCGGCTCACTATAGACCGTGCAGCTGGCAATCCGGTCTATGGAGTTGCTTTTCTGTGTTCCGAGTCCACCCAGATCACGGGTCTAGCGAAAAGGGATTGATTCATTGACATGTGGGCCCTATACCTGCTGGGATTTGCTTGATAACCCCCAACTTGTACCTAATGACTATTCAGACATGAATTTTATTAAGTATGACTAGAATTTGTACACAGCACACTATCCAGCCATTGTTTCATTTATAGGAAATTAATTCCTTAGTGATTTTGATCAAGTCACACATCAAAATTCATGATTTTATATGTAGAATGCTACCATGAATTTTAATATGCTGTACCAATTTACTTTGAGAGACTTGAATGTGCCTTTGGTATTTTAATTGCCCAAAAATTGCCATTTGTCATGCTAGTTTTTAAATAGCAACTTTTTAGGGTCAAACAAGTACTTTAATGGTAAGAGAAACTATGTTGCACGAATTAGCCTCGTTGAGATTTATTAGATTTATGTGAAGTAAACCTTAGCGGGAAAACCATAAATCAGAACAACAAAATGCGAACCAAGTTCTATCATTTGCGTAAGATAAATCACAGTGATCTGTGTAGTAACTTGTGTATTTAAGAGATCAGTCATTTGCGTAAGATAACTCACAGTGTCCTATATAGAATCTCGATGAAAGATCTGTCATTCTTGCGTAAAATAATTAACTCGCAGTGACCTATGTGGTGTCTTTCATAAAACAACAACAGGAAATCAGACCCGACAGAAGTATATTATCAAAGTGGATTGAGTAGCAATGGTGTGCCGAAACCCTAGGAATTCTCATCTCTATCTTTATTTTAATTACTTTTAATTGTTTCAAAATTTACATTGATCACAACTTTAACTCTCAATTTTCAGATTTCGTCTAGCCTTTCGAAAGATTGTGATTCGATCGCTCAAGACTCTGAACCAATATTCCCTGTGGATCGACCTCGAATATACTACTCGATAGGATTGTGCGCTTGCAGTCCAAACTGATAGCATTTCTGAGTTTATAAATTTTAAAAGAAACATCGCTCTCTTTTGAGTGATCAAGCTTTTTGGCGCCGTTGCCGGGAAATAACGGTTTATTGTGCAAGGCCTCGCGAGACGCCTTTGCTTTGACAATTGAATCCAATTAATTAGAGACGCTTAGACTTTTAATTTTCTTCATTTTTATTTTCTTCTTTTTACTTTTATTTTCAATTTTGTTTTTTCTTTTTATTTTTTATTTTTCAGTTTTTAGTTTAATTTTCAGATTTTCTTTTCTTTTTAGGACACTGCACGCTGGCCGAATCATCCTTACGGAGATCTCTGAGGATTACAAGTAGGAGAGGACAATTCGCTTCCACATTACCGATAAGGACCAATCATAGTCCTTCCTCGAGTTATTCTGAAAGCAATATCCCACCGAACGAATCGATTCTCAACAATCCACCATTCAACAATGGAGGACAAGAAGGCAATGGTGATAATGAAGTTCACAATGCAGCAAGACCCAAACTTCTACGAGACTATTGCGTACCGCGCGTGAATGATCCTAACTCAAGCATAAACCCACCGACTATTACAAACCGTAATTTCGAGATCAAACCTGCTCTCATAAATATAGTTTCGCAACAGCAATTTGGAGGATTTCCAAATGAAGATCCACATCTTCACTTGTCAATTTTCCTTGGGATATGCGAGACGATAAAGATCAATGGAGTTACTAATGAAGCAATTAGGCTAAGGGTCAATTCTCATTAAAAGATAAAGCAAGAGCATGGTTGTTTTCCTTACCGGCCAATTCCATTCAAACTTGGGACCAATTGTTTAATGTGTTTATTGCAAATATTTTCCACCATCCAAAACTTCAAGATTCAGAAATGCAATTACTAATTTTGAACAAAGGGATGATGAATCATTGTGTGAGGCATGGGATAGATACAAGGATATGTTAAGGTGTTGTCCACATCATGGTCTAGAAAGATGGATGATTGTTCAAACTTTTTATAATAGTCTAAACTCTACCGATAGATTGTTTATTGATGCTTCCGCAGGGGGAGCAATCATGAACAAGGAACCTGACGAGTCTTACAACCTAATTGAAGATATTGCAATCAACCAATACTACTGGATCCCTAAGCGCAAAAAAGCCAACTCCAACACCTGGTATGCAAAGAGTAGATGAAATATCCATGCTGAGCGCAAAGATCGATGCTTTGCAACTAGCACTTAACAAGCAGACCAAGAAGCAAATAGTAGCAGTAGTCAATGCTGCAACAGTATGTGGCTATTGTGGAGGAGCGCATGAGATGACCGAATGTATGAATGTGACAGAAACCGAGGAAGAAACAGAGCAAGTAAACGCCATCGACAACAGCTTTCGACCTCCGCCCGCCTACAATTCATACCATCCGAACAACCAAAACCATCCAAATCTCTCATACGCAAACAATCAAAGACCTGCTGCACCTCAACAGAACTACCAGCCACAACTCAATTATCAACCAAGATAGAACAATCCTCAACCGAATTACCAACTGAGGCAGTACAACCAACCACAGCAACCTGACATCACATCACTAATGGAGAGATTCTTAGAGAAGAAAGACAAGGCTAACACCGAAATCGCACAAAAGATCGAATCCTTAACAAACTGCAACAAAGACTTAGAAGACCATGTCTCTAAGATGGCAAAAGAACTCTCGAGCATAGCACGTGTAAAAGGCAAATTTTCGGGCCAACCGGAAGAAAATCTAAGAGAGACTTGCAAAAGCATAATGTTAAGGAGCAGTACAGCTTATCAGGGACCTCCCATGCCCGATCTAACTTCTGATGAGATACATGCAGAGCCATCACATTCCGAAGAATACGAGCTGCAACAATCGGAGCCGCCCGTATTCGAATTACAGGCAGACCCTATTGAGGAGCAGAATGACACCGTAGGTGGAGACGAACGACAAACTGAACCTGAATACATTTCACCACCACCCTACAAGTCACCTCTGCCATTCCCTCCAAGGCCAGCCAAGCATAAGATGGAGCAACAATTCGCGAGATTCATGGAGACACTCAAGCAACTACAAGTCACAATTCCCTTCACTGAGGCAATTGCAAGCATACCCTCGTATGCTAAATTTCTGAAGGAGATTCTATCAAATCGCAGTAGACTCCAAAAATTCTCAACAGTTCCGCTCAATCTGGAATGTAGTGCGCTTGTGCAAAACAAATTACCGACAAAGTTGAAAGATCCGGGAAGCTTCTCGATACCATGCACCATTGGCACAATAGACTTTAAGAGAACCTTATGTGATCTGAGAGCAAGTGTGAGTTTAATGCCGAATGTGGTATTTGACAAATTAGAATGTAGAGACCTATCACCAACGCGGATCTCATTGCAACTCGCTGACCGATCAATTCGATATCCTGAAGGAATGTTGCTAGATATCCCAATCAAAGTTGGTAAATTCTGGATCCAGCAGATTTTGTGGTCGTTGATATGGAAGAAGATGAGCAAATTACAATCATCCTTGGAAGGCCATTCCTCGCCATATGTGGGGCAATGATTGATGTTAGGAATGAGAAGATCTCGTTAAATATTGGTGAAAATAAGATGATCTTCAACACGAATGAAACCTTCAAGGTTCCCCCTGACATCAATCTTGTCTACAACTTGGAAACAGTGGACGAGTCTGGCAATGATGAATTGCGATTGGATGAATTAGAAGACATCAGAGAAATGATGTGCGTAGCAGAAATGGAGAGATTGTTCAATATACAAGATGACAGTCAGACCCATCCAACCTTCGTGAAACACAAACTGATGGTCTGAACAAAAGTCATAATATCGCCAACAACAAGAATTATTCTCTCTTAGCCCTCGCATTAATCAAGAACCTCCGCGAAGAACTCGATGCAATTTCTCAAAGACTGGATGAGGGTTGAATCGGTACTCAACACGAGTCTGGTATTCGACCCCAGATCTCAAACACCAACCGATTTCTTCAAAAAGGGCAATGATAACAAGACCGCAAAAGACACTGAAGGCAATCCACCGGACAAGCAACCCGCTTGCTTTGTCAGGAGGACATCCGGAAGAAACTAACACGAAATAAAGTCAAGCTAACGACTTTAAACTAGCGCTTCTTGGGAGGCAACCCAAGGCCACCTTTATATTTTTATTTATTTTTAGTTTATTTAGGACCTTAACAAAGAAACAACTCATATCCACCTCTTTCCTATGATCAGGTGAGCAAATCGGAGGAGGGGCTTAATTAAAGACATCTCGGGAGATGGGAAAATACTCTCTGGTACGGTCCGTATCAACTAATACGGATCATGCCAGTGGATACGGGGGTAAAAGAGGGAGAATAAGAAGACAAGTGGTGAATACGGCTCGTATTGGCTGATACGGACCGTATTCAGAGGAGCTAAAACTTGGCGGTTATCAGTTTTAAGCATAACGGATTGGATACGGACCGTATCACCTAATACAGCCCGTAACAAGGAGTAATCCGGGAGATGCGAACCCATTAACGAAGAGGCATTTGAAATCACGAGCGAATCACGTCTCATAACCATTAAACCCTTTGATTTAATTCCTAAAACCCTTTCTCTTTCCCTCCATCTATTCTCCTTCTCCCTCTTCCCTTCTTGTCCGAAATCAAGCACCCCTCCTTGCCATCGACCACCATCACCATACTCATCACCTCTTCTCCATGGAGCCGCCGTAGCACCCTCTCTCTCTCCGTGCCTCTACCCCAATACGGACCGTACCGGGCCTGTATCCGACACCCCTCGGCCGTCCTTCGCCAATTTCAGTTTTTCTAAAGCCCTTTTCTCATTTCAAAATTTATTTCAGTTTTTGCATTTGTCTTAATTTAATCTCAGTTACATTAATTTAGATAATTAGTTTCATTTCACAAAATCAATCGCTAAATTACGCTAAATTACAAATTAATAGGGACGCTATCTTCGCTAAAAAGGAGAAAAATACTAAAATTTAGATTTTTTTGTTTAAATTGTTTGATAAATTACTTTTTTTGATATATAATTAGAATATTTATACTAAAATACGCTAAATTACTTGAAATTATGTTGAATTACACTATATTAAGTTAAATCACGCTAAATTATATTACATTACGCTAAATTACATATGAATAGGGACGATATATTCGCTGAAAAGGCGAAAACACTGAAATTTTGAATTTTTTGTTTAAATTATTTGATAGATTACTTCTTTTGATATATCATTAGCATATTTATACAAAAATACGTGAAATTACTTGACATTATGTTGAATTACACTATATTAACTTAAATTACAATAAATTACATTACATTACGCTAAAATAAGGTAAATTACGCTAAATTACATATGAATAGGGACAATATCTTCGTTGAAAAGGCGAAAAACACTGAAAATTTGGATTTTTTGGTTTAAATTATTTGATAGATTACTTCTTTTGATATACAATTAGCATATTTATACTAAAATACGCTAAATTACGTGAAATTATGTTGAATTACACTATATTAAGTTAAATCACCCTAAATTACATTTCATTACGCTAAAATACGGTAAATTACACTACATTACATATGAATAGAGACGATATCTTCGCTGAAAAGGCGAAAAACACTGAAATTTTGATTTTTTTTGTTTAAATTATTTGATAGATTACTTCTTTTGACATACAATTAGCATATTTATACTAAAATACGCTAAATTACTTGAAATTATGTTGAATTACACTATATTAAGTTAAATTACACTAAATTACATTACATTACGCTAAAATAAGGTAAATTACGCTAAATTACGCTAAATTACAAATTAATAGGGACGATATATTCGCTGAAAAGGCGAAAAACACTGAAAGTTTGAATTTTTTTGTTTAAATTATTTGATAGATTACTTCTTTTGATATACAATTAGCATATTTATACTAAAATGCACTAAATTACTTGAAATTTACATATGAATAGGGACGATATCTTCACTGAAATGGCAAAAAACACTGAAAATTTGAAATTTTTTGTTTAAAACATTTGATGGAATACTTATTTTGTTATTCAATTAGCATATTTATACTGAAATACGCTAAATTACGTGAAATTATGTTGAATTACACTATATAAAGTTAAATTACACTAAATTACATTTCATTATGCTAAAATACGGTAAATTACGCTAAATTAAGCTAAATTATATATGAATAGGGACGATATCTTCACTCAAAAGGCGAAAAACACTGAAAATTTGAATTTTTTTGTTTAAATCATTTGATAGATTACTTTTTTTGATATATAATTAGCATATTTATACATAAATATATTCAATTACTTGAAATTATGTTCAATTACACTATATTAAGTTAAATTACACTAAATTACACTAAATTACATTACATTACGCCAAAATACGGTAAATTATGCTAAATTACAAATGAATAGGGACGATATCTTCACTGATAAGGCGAAAAACACTGAAATTTTGAATTGTTTTGTTTAAATTCTTTGATAGATTACAACTTTTGATATATATTTAGCATATTTATACTAAAATACGCTAAAATATTTGAAATTATGTTGAATTACACTAAATTAAGTTAAATTACACTAAATTATATTACATTACGCTAAAATAAGGTAAATTACTTTAAATTACGCAAAATTACATATGAATAGGGACAATATCTTCACTGAAAAGGCAAAAAACACTGAAAATGTGAATTTTTTTGTTTAAATCATTTGATAGATTACTTCTTTTGATATATAATTACCATATTTATACTGAAATACGCTAAATTACTTGAAATTATGCTGAATTACACTATATTAAGTTAAATTACACTAAATTACATTACATTACGCTAAAATACGGTAAATTACGCTAAATTACATATGACTAGGGACGATATGTTCACTGTAAAGGCAAAAAACACTGAAAATTTGAATTGTTTTGTTTAAATTATTTGATAGATTACTACTTTTGATATAAAATAAGCATATTTATACTAAAATACGCTAAGCTACTTTAAATTATGTTGAATTACACTATATAAAGTTAATTACACTAAATTACATTACATTACGCTAAAATAAGGTAAATTACATTAAATTACGCTAAATTACAAATGAATAGAGACGATATCTTCGCTGAAAAGGGGAAAGACACTGAAAATTTGAATTTTTTGTTTAAATTATATGATAGATTACTTCTTTTGATATACAATTATCATATTTATACTAAAATACGCTAAATTACTTAAAAATATGTTGAATTACGCAATATTAAAGTAAATTACAATAAATTACTTTACATTACGCTAAAATACGGTAAATTATGTTAAATTACGCTAAATTACATACGAATAGGGACGATATCCTCACTTAAAAGGCGAAAACAACGAAAATTTGAAATTTTCAGTTTAAATTATTTGATAGATTACTTCATTTGATATACAATTAGAATATATATAATAAAATACGCTAAATTACTTGAAATTATGTTGAATTACACTATATAAAGTTAAATTACACTAAATTACATTACATTATGCTAAAAAATGGTAAATTAGGCTAAATTACACATGAATAGGGATGATATCTTCACTGAAACGGCGAATAACACTGAAAAGTTGATATTTTTTGTTTAAATCATTTGATAGATTACTTCTTTTGATATATAATTAGCATATTTATACTCAAATACGATAAATTACTTGAAATTATGTTGAATTACACTATATTAAGTTAAATTACACAAATTACATTACATTACGCTAAAATACGGTAAGTTACGCTAAATTATGCTAAATTACATATGAATAGGGAGGATATCTTCCTGAAAAGGTAATAAACACTAAAAATTTGAATTGTTTTGTTTAAATTATTTAATGATTACTACTTTTGATATATAATTAGCCTATTTATACTACAATATGCTAAATTAATTGAAATTATGTTGAATTACACTATATTAAGTTAAATAACACTAAATTACATTACATTACTCTAAAATACTGTAAATTACGCTAAATTACATATGAATAAGGACGATATCTACACTGAAAAGTTGAAAAACACTGAAAATTTGAAATTTTCGGTTTAAATTATTTGATAGATTACTTCATTTGATAGATTACTTCTTTTGATATATAATTAGCTTATTTATACTGAAATACGCTAAATTACTTGAAATTATGTTGAATTACACTATATTAAGTTAAATTACACTAAATTACATTAGATTACGCTAAAATACGAAAAATTACGCTAAATTACATATGAATAGGGACGATATCTTCACTGAAAAGGCAAAAAACACTGAAAATTTGAATTGTTTTGTTTAATTTATTTGATAGATTACTACTTTTGATATAGAATTAGCATATTTATACTAAAATACGCTAAATTATTTGAAATTATGTTGTATTACACTATATTAAGTTAAATTACACTAAATTACATTACATTATGGTAAAATAAGATTAATTACGCTAAATTACGCTAATTACAAATTAATAGGGACGATATCTTAGCTGAAAAGGGGAAAAGTTGAACTTTTTTGTTTAAATTATTTGACAGATTACTTCTTTTGATATACAATTAGCATATTTATACTAAAATGCGCTAAATTACTTGAAATTTACATATGAATAGGGACGATATCTTCACTGAAAAGGCAAAAAACAATGAAAATTTGAATTTTTTTGTTTAAATCATTTGAAAGATTACTTCTTTTGTTATACAATTAGCATATATATACTAAAATACGCTAAATTACTTGAAATTATGTTGAATTACACTAAATAAAGTTAAATTCACTAAATTACATTACATTACGCTAAAATATGGTAATTACGCAAAATTACGCAAAATTACATATGAATAGGGACAATATCTTCACTGAAAATTTGAATTTTTTTGTTTAAATCATTTGATAGATTACTTCTTTTGATATATAATTAGCATATTGTAGGGCGCAGAAAGTTGCACAGCGGTGGAAGGTGTGTGCATGCGTTAAATGTCTCATGGTTTAACGCTCTCCATTTTCATATCATGGGGAGAGAACATCGAACTTGGAACATTTAATTTTCTTTCTACAATTCCTTCGGTTCACCCTCGACAGTCCTACGGTTCATAATCAGTCCATCGAGAGAGTTTATTGATTGTGGGGACGTTTAACTCCCAGCGGGCGCAAGCCCCCGCTGTTAATTACGTCAGATGACCCTTCCAAGCCATACTGAACACCTCGTCCATTCTGGGATTTGTGCATATTTAAGTGAATTGAATAAAGGGGCTAAAAGGGGGACTAATGTATTGACTTTGGTTTTAATTTGATTTTCTATATGTTTGGACATGTCTACGTGTGTGATTTTTATATTAAAATAGTGTTTATTGTATTTTAGAATAGGAACTTGGGTATTTAAAAGTGTATGTACATTATTTGCTTATATTTGATTTATGACATATTTATTTACATTTTTGTTAGTTATTTATGTTAGTGTTATGATCTAGAAGCCAACCATTTATGGATGTATTCTATGTTTGTTCATGAAATGAAAGAATAATTTGTTCCTTGAGTATTTAATTACATTATGGATTTTTCGAGTTGAGGACTTGAAATGTAGAACTCTATAATAATAATATAATGAATACTCTAAATGTCCCTAATCTTGGTAATTAAGAAGGAACACTATTTACCGGTACGAGATTAGTATGTGGATTAAATGATGATCATGTTCTACGGATCATATGGTAAGGAGCTACCAATTTAATCACATAAATACCTGATGGAGATCAGGAGATTGGACATGACCCAAGAATGAAACATAACATGGATTTTGTTAGTGTCATTAATGTTTCATTTGTGTCTTAAATTCTTTGGTATGAGATGATTATTTTTCCTACATGAGATACATGTATTTGTAGGTGTTATCCAACGCTGACCGTAACTGGCATCTATACAGATAATATCTCAATATGTGTGTCTTGTGCGGAGGAAAATATATTTATCAAGAATACCAGTGTCCCTCATATTTCATATGTGAGTGATGATATCTTCGGGCCCCTTGATGGAGTAATAAAGTATGCATGCAATTATGATCAATGAGTTTGATCATTATTTACTGAATTACTTGGAATCAAGAAAAGAATAAATTTGCAAGGATGACACTCTCCTGCCTTGAATTTATTCTCAATATCATGTGGCACGTGAATTGACACAAGCAATTAAATATTGCTTTAGGATCGTGATGTTGATTGGTTCATATCATCTTTATCTGTTGAGTAATTATAATGCATATTGCTAGGTGCCGCTTATAATTTATAGAATTAAAAGAAGTTTTGATTCTATTGTCAACACGATATAGATCCTACGAGGTCACACCCAAGAGAGAAAAATGAAACAAATAAAAGTGTCATGGAGATGACTAACTTGATCTTAGAATAAATTTATTACATGTTGGACATGGTTTACAAATTTATTTCTCAACAAAATTGAGCAAATACAATTAATCGTAACAATTGTCGGGTGGGCCAAAAGTTGGCATAAATGGCATAAATAGAAATTGGCCCAAGCCCAATTTAACATTAAATGGAGAAGTCCATTTGATGAAATGGTTTGGAATAAAGTGGGATAAAAGTGCATCTAATGGAGAGCTCCATTGGATGGCAAAAGTAAAAGTTACTTTTGTCATGTTTAAATCTAGCCATCCATTGTGGTTGAGATGATTAAAATATACCCTAACTTCACACTATAAATACCCCACCTTTTTTCAAACCCTAGCCACAATTCTAATCTCTCTCTTCTTCCTTCTCTTGTAAGAAAAAAGGAAAAACGTTTTTGCAAGACAAGGTGAAAAAGAGAAGAGTTTTTGCAATTTTGTCTCCACCATTTTTGCTCATGTGTTGAGCACAACTTCTACACTAAAATTAATAGTTGATTGAAGAGGTAGAAACTAAGGTTAAGTTAGATTCTTGGTTGATTACCTCTAGCAAGGGAAAAACAAGAGTTTCGTTTAATCTCGGGTGGATACTCGTAGAGGCTTCGTGCGTTCGAAGCGGGTGCCATTTCGAGGCCGACTTGGAGAAGTGAAGGCTCGACAAGAAGGCAACAACCCTACATCTCAAGTCCCTACTTCTTGGTTTAGAGACCAAGATTTGAGGTATAAAGATTAAACAAGTTAAAATGTTAAATACGGTTCATCGTTAGTCAAATAAGTAGATCTATGTTGGTTTCTTTGAGTTAAATTTTTGAAATTTACTCTTGCATGAAACTAATATTTTCTTCAATTGGTATCAGAGCTTAAGGCTTTATTTGACTAATTTTTGGCCGAAATTAGCATGAGTAATTAATTTAATTAAGTCTTGGAAGCTTATGACACAACCGTCGGTGTTTTTGAACATCTTGCATTTAATCTTAGGATTATTTTTACACAATTATTTTGGAGCCTTCTAAGGTGTTTAAACATTAATTAGTAATTTTTTAATATCTGGAAATAAATTTATTTAAATGGTTAAATTAAATTTAAAGCATATGGATCAAAAAGGGAAAATTGATGAAATGATGAAATAAAGCCATATAGGCTCGGCTTCAAGTTTGGAACAAATTTTATCATATTTTTTTTTAGATCTATTAAAATCCAATTTAATAATGTTGTTATAAATACCATAAGAAGTGCATCTATGTATAGTTTGCATTTTTTATGAGTTATTTATAAATAATTCTAATTAAGAGGATAATTAAGTGCTAATTAACAAAATGTGTAAACCCAATGATTAAAATGTATATTTATTTGATGAAATGCATTTTTAAGTAATTGGGATATTGTTATTCCTCTTTAGGAATATTGAAAATTATTTTAAAGGTTAAAATTAATTTTCTAAGCACATTTGTTAATTAGGCATAACGGGTTGACTATTGCTTGTGCTATTTGGAATAGTTCAAGGTGTAGTTTGTAAATTTTAATTTGCATGAATTATGTGATAAATCAAACCTTCTCCTCTGTTGAAATTTTGTTTTTGAAACAAATTTTTATGGGTCATAAGCTTAAGGAATTAATTTAATTAATTGCATATGCATGAATTGTTTATGCATGTATGGTGCAGTTTTTGCACATGCACCTAACTTGTTTTTGTAGGGACAAAAATGTGAGTTTTGTATGGTCATTTCCAATGCCTTGTGGGATGTAATGAATGTTTTTTGAATGGTTGTAATGCGGCCTAAGGTGCCCCATAATAATTAATTAGATTAATAATTAAGGCACAAATGTTAGGATGCCTTTCAATGTAATTCATTCAAGGCTTGCATGCCTATATTTAGAAATTTTAGAAATTCTAAATGTAAATTATTTTCTTTTTAAGAAAGTCTTAATAGAAAATAAATAGGCATAGAATAGCTGTGAAATGTGGTGGCCACATCCAAGGAGTTGGCGCAACAAGTGACAAATGCGAGAAAGGAGTTTTTCGCACAAGGCCATACAAACTCACAACCGCATGATGTGTTTATGTCATTTATGTGTATTTATGAAATATAAGAGTCATAGGATAAGTATGGGTGTATGCTTACATGACCACCATAAATAATAACAAGGTTCCAAACAAAATCAAGCGTCATTCCCTTCCTTCTCTATCCATGTCAAACTATCGATCGTTAGTCGGTGGGACCTACACAGTAGGCATCGCTTTCTATCTTTAGGAGATGTGGGGCATGACCGTCATGTCAAACCAAATAGAGAGAGGTTTACTTGACATGGATAATCCAAAACAGTTTTGGGCCTTGGGGAATAGTTTGTTCATACATGAGTTGGATGGATACACACCAAGAGTCACCCGGATGTGATTAGCAAGGGGTTGCTTACCTAAAAATATCTAAGTTTGAGTTTCATGCCGGCGCTGGCTTATCTTAGTGAAAATATGGATCTTGGACCTACTACAAATGGAACTAAATTAATATTGTAGTGGGAGTTTTATTTAAAATAAAACATCATCATGAACTAAACTCAAACCTTTAAATTGTAGATCATGGCAAAAGAAACCTCTTTCCTGCGATCACTGTTAGACAAAGAAAAACTTAAAAATGACGGATCGAATTTTCTAGACTGGCATCGTGCCTTGAGAATTGTTCTCAGGCATGAGAAAAAGGAATACGTCTTGACTACTCCCGTCCCTGATTTACCAAATGATGATGCTGACCAGAAAACTAAGGATAAGCACAAAAAGGCCGTGGAAGACGACCTTGAAGTACAATGCCTCTTAGTATCAATAATGAACCCCGAACTGCAGAAGCGGTTTGAGGAGAATTCTTGTTACTACATTAAGGACCAGCTCAAGAAAATGTTTCAAGAGCAGGCCCGTGTAGAGAGGTACAATGTGACCAAAAGTTTTTTGGGATGCAAGATGGCTGAGGGTTCCTCCGTGAGTGCTCACATACTCAAAATGATAAGTTATGTGGAGCAGCTGGAGAAGCTCGAGTGTGCCGTGGACAAGAAGTTGGCCATGGACATTATTCTTAACTCTCTCCCGTCAAAGTATTCTTCATTCATCATGAACTATCACATGCATGGAATGGAGAAAAGTTTGGGTGAATTACATGGGATGCTCAAGACTGCAGAGGCTGACATGCAGAAAGGTGTTTCTCATGTCCTTGCGATCAGTGAGGGAAGTAGGAAAGTCAAGAAAGGCAAAGGCAAGCGTAAGGGCAATGGCAAGGGCAAGGGAAAGGTTCCAGTGGTGACTGTGAGCACTCCCAAGGTCAAGGTTGCCTCCGATTCCGAGTGCTTCTACTGTAAGATGAAGGGGCACTGGAAAATGAATTGTCCTAAGTACTTGGAGGACAAGAAAAATGGGAAGGTCCCGTCTTCCTCAGGTATTTTTGTCATTGAAGTTCACTTAGCTACCTCTATCAATGATTGGGTATTAGATACTGGATCATGTGCTCATATTTGTATGAATATGCAGGCACTAAAGGATAGAAGAATGCTAAGAAAGGGTGAGGTGCAGCTCCGTGTTGGGAATGGTGAAAATGTTGCAGTAGTTGCCGTCGGTTGTGTCGAGTTGCATTTGCCCAGTGGGCTTGTAATGGAACTTAAAAATGTTTATTTTGTTCCTTCTATTTTGAGAAACATTATCTCTATTTCTTGTATGGACATGGATGGTTTTTGTTTTACCATCAAAGAAAATTGTTGTTCTTTTTATAGAGATGGTTTGTTTTATTGATGTTCTTATATAATGAATGGTCTATGCTTGCTTGAAATGGATAAACAAGTTCTGAACATCAATAACAAATGACTCAAAACTTGTCATGAGAGTACGACTCTCATGTGGCATTGTTGCTTAGGTCACATAAATGAGAGACGCATCAAGAAATTACAAGAAGTTGGACTTCTTGGTCAATTTGATTTAGAATCACTTGAGACATGCGAACCTTGTTTACTTGGAAAGATGACCAAGGCACCATTCACCAAGAAAGGTGGAAGGGTAAGTAGTTTATTGGGACTCATACATAGTGATGTGTGTGGACCAATGAGTACAAGTGCCCGAGGAGGTTATCGATACTTCATCACATTTACTGACGACCTCAGTAGATATGGTTATGTCTACTTGATGAGACATAAGTCTGAATCCTTTGAAAAGTTCAAGGAGTTCAAGAATGAAGTAGAGAACCAACTCGACAAGAAGATCAAAGCCTTACGATCAGATCGTGGGGGTGAGTATTTGAGTCACGAGTTTGGCGACTATCTAAGAGATTGTGGAATAGTTTCACAACTCACTCATCCAGGGACACCACAATGGAATGGTGTTTCTGAGAGAAGAAATCGAACCTTGTTGGACATGGTTAGATCAATGATGAGCCAAGCTGGCCTACCACTCTCATTTAGGGGGCATGCGCTTGAAACCGCCGCATTCACACTAAACAGGGTTCCATCAAAATTCGTGGAAAAGACACCACATGAGTTATGGTTTGGAAATGTTCCAAGTATGTCTTTTCTAAAGATTTAGGGTTGTGAAGCTTATGTCAAACGCATGATGTCTGACAAGCTTCAACCCAAATCGGACAAGTGCATTTTCATAGGATATCCCAAAGAGACTAAGGGATATTACTTCTATCACCAGTGCAAGAACAAAGTGTTTGTTGCTCGACACGGTGTATTCTTGGAGAAAGAGTTTCTCTCAAGAGAAAGTAGTGGGAGTAGTGTAAGACTTGAAGAGGATCAATCTACACTACAAAATGAAATGATCAATGATGATCATGTTCAACCACCCGTGGATATTGTGGGCAGTGGGAGTCAAGATGAATCAATTTCACAAGAAGTTGTGGAAGAGATTCAACACTCACCCCTAGAACTGAATTCGCAAGAAGTTGAGAATGAGGATCAAGGAACGAACCCACAAGAGTTTGTGGAAGAGATCTCTGAACCACAAGCACAAGTCCTTCGTAGGTCAATGAGAGAAAGTCGCCCACCTGAAAGATGGTTGGGACTTCACGAGGTAACAGTGTTAGACACTGAAGATCCTTTGACCTATACGGAAGCGATGGCGAGACCCGACTCTGCAGAATGGCTTGGAGCCATGAAATATGAAATACAATCTATGTATGACAACCAAGTTTGGTATTTGGTTGATCCTCCAAGTGGGGTAAAACCTATTGAAAACAAATGGGTTTTCAAGAGGAAATTAGACATGGAAGGTAATTTGACTACTTACAAAGCACGGCTGGTAGCGAAAGGTTTTAGACAGATTCAAGGTGTTGATTATGATGAGACCTTCTCGCCTGTTGCTATGTTTAAGTCAATACGGATTCTCTTAGCAATTGCCGCATTTCATGACTATGAAATATGGCAAATGGATGTCAAAACAGCCTTTCTAAATGGAGATTTAGAAGAGGACGTGTATATGACACAACCAATTGGTTTTGAAGATACCAATCATGCTAAGAAAGTATGCAAGCTTCAGAGGTCCATTTATGGCTTGAAGCAAGCATCGCGGAGTTGGAACAAGTGCTTTGACAAAGAAGTCAAAAAGTTTGATTTCGTTAAAAGCGAGGAAGAACCTTGTGTATACAAAAGGATTAGTGGGAGTGTAGTAATATTCCTTGTGTTGTATGTGGATGACATACTACTGATCGGAAATGACATCCCGTCATTGGATTCTGTCAAGTCTTCATTGAAGAAGGTGTTCTCAATGAAAGATTTGGGCGAGGCTGCCTATATACTAGGCATTAGGATCTATAGGGATAGATCAAGAATGCTCATTGGATTGAGTCAAAGCGCATACATTGACAAAGTGTTGAAAAGGTTCAACCTGCAAGATTCCAAGAAAGGATTCTTGCCTATGTCGCATGGTGTTCATCTGAGCAAGAAGCAATGTCCATCGACATCTGCTGAGCTAGATAGTATGAGTAGAGTGCCATATGCTTCCGCCATTGGCTCTATCATGTATGCCATGATATGCACTCGCCCTGATGTGTCATACCCATTGAGTGTGACAAGCAGACATCAGTCAAATCCAGGCTTGACGCATTGGACTGCCGTCAAAAATATCCTGAAGTACCTAAAGAGGTCTAAGGATATGTTCCTTGTCTATGGTTGGGAATCTGAGCTCGTTGTAAGGGGTTACACCGATGCTAGTTTCCAGACCGACCATGATGACATGAGATCACAGTCAGGATTTGTGTTCATCCTCAATGGTGGCGCTGTAAGCTGGAAAAGTTCCAAGCAAGAAACAACAACGGACTCAACCACCGAGGTAGAGTACATAGCCGCTTCAGAAGCAGCTAAAGAGGGTTGTTGGATTAGGAAGTTCTTGAATGAACTTGAGGTGGTCCCCAGTTCCATGGGTGCTCTGGAGCTCTATTGTGACAACAATGGAGCCATTGCACAAGCCAAGGAACCAAGATCACACCAGAAATCCAAGCATGTTCTGCGTAGATATCTCCTGATTCGAGAGATCATCGACCGAGGTGACGTCAAGGTTTGTAGAGTAGATTCGGCCAGCAACACAGCTGACCCGCTGACAAAGTCTCTGTCTCAGGCCAAGCATACACTGCACACTGCATCTGTGGGGATTAGATTTGTTAGTGACTGGCTTTGAGATTTAGTACATGGAGTTGTATTAGAGACTACACTTGTTTAGGGCTTTTATGCATATAGATGTATATGGGATTGGCTCTAGTTCAAGTGGGAGATTGTTAGTGTTATGATCTAGAAGCCAACCATTTATGGATGTATTCTATGTTTGTTCATGAAATGAAAGAATCATTTGTTCCTTGAGTATTTAATTACATTATGGATTTTTCGAGTTGAGGACTTGAAATGTAGAACTCTATAATAATAATATAATGAATACTCTAAATGTTCCTAATCTTGGTAATTAAGAAGGAACACTATTTACCGGTACGAGATTAGTATGTGGATTAAATGATGATCATGTTCTACGGATCATATGGTAAGGAGCTACCAATTTAATCACATAAATACCTGATGGAGATCTGGAGATTGGACATGACCCAAGAATGAAACATAACATGGATTGTGTTAGTGTCATTAATGTTTCATTTGTGTCTTGAATTCTTTGGTATGAGATGATTATTTTTCCTACATGAGATACATGTATTTGTAGGTGTTATCCAACGCTGACCGTAACTGGCATCTATACAGATAATGTCTCAATATGTGTGTCTTGTGCGGAGGAAAATATATTTATCAAGAATACCAGTGTCCCTCATATTTCATATGTGAGTGATGATATCTTCGGGCCCCTTGATGGAGTAATAAAGTATGCATGCAATTATGATCAATGAGTTTGATCATTATTTACTGAATTACTTGGAATCAAGAAAAGAATAAATTTGCAAGGATGACACTCTCCTGCCTTGGATTTATTCTCGATATCATGTGGCACGTGAATTGACACAAGCAATTAAATATTGCTTTAGGATCGTGATGTTGATTGGTTCATATCATCTTTATCTGTTGAGTAATTATAATGCATATTGCTAGGTGCCGCTTATAATTTATAGAATTAAAAGAAGTTTTGATTCTATTGTCAACACGATATAGATCCTACGAGGTCACATCCAAGAGAGAAAAACGAAACAAATAAAAGTGTCATAGAGATGACTAACTTGATCTTAGAATAAATTTATTACATGTTGGACATGGTATACAAATTTATTTCTCAACAAAATTGAGCAAATATAATTAATCTTAACAATTGTCGGGTGGGCCAAAAGTTGGCATAAATGGCATAAATAGAAATTGGCCCAAGCCCAATTTAACATTAAATGGAGAAGTCCATTTGATGAAATGGTTTGGAATAAAGTGGGATAAAAGTGCATCTGATGGAGAGCTCCATTGGATGGCAAAAGTAAAAGTTACTTTTGTCATGTTTAAATCTAGCCATCCATTGTGGTTGAGATGATTAAAATATACCCTAACTTCACACTATAAATACCCCACATTTTTCCAAACCCTAGCCACCATTCTAATCTCTCTCTTCTTCCTTCTCTTGTAAGAAAAAAGGAAAAACGTTTTTGCAAGACAAGGTGAAAAAGAGAAGAGTTTTTGCAATTTTGTCTCCACCATTTTTGCTCATGTGTTGAGCACAACTTCTACACTAAAATTAATAGTTGATTGAAGAGGTAGAAGCTAAGGTTAAGTTAGATTCTTTGTTGATTACCTCTAGCAAGGGAAAAACAAGAGTTTCATTTAATCTCGGGTGGATACTCGTAGAGGCTTCGTGCGTTCGAAGCGGGTGCCATTTCGAGGCCGACTTGGAGAAGTGAAGGCTCGACAAGAAGGCAACAACCCTACATCTCAAGTCCCTACTTCTTGGTTTAGAGACCAAGATTTGAGGTATAAAGATTAAACAAGTTAAAATGTTAAATACGGTTCATCGTTAGTCAAATAAGTAGATCTATGTTGGTTTCTTTGAGTTAAATTTTTGAAATTTACTCTTGCATGAAACTAATATTTTCTTCAATTTATATGTTATTAAGAAATGAAATCATTTAATTTTGGAAAAGGGTATTTTGGTCATTTCAGGATTTGGCTGATGCTTGGACATGTTCAATTTTGATTTAGAAAGATGAAGAATTTGATTTGGGTTCATTTGGAGATGGTTTGAGTTGATTTGGATTTGGAATGAAAATGTTATGCTTGAAAAGGACTGAGAAGGGCCTGTTTGTGAAGTTTTATGTTTTCTCAGGGGCCTCTTTATAAAGCTGAAAGGCTTTGGGATTTGCATCGGGCCTTCAAGATCTATGCTGAGGGCTTCATGTTATTCGTGGTTTCGACATGATTCTTTTGCGAATCGGGATTGTAGGAAGACTCCTATCAGCTTTCGACACCGCTTTAAGTCAACAGCAACGACTCCTTTTTCATGGGATTTGATCGTAGATACATTGATTTTAACCTGCAAGCATGACATGTTAGATCTGGAGGGCATGTGGGAAATTTACCACATTTTTATATATTTATTTGGCATTCATCTCAAGGGTGTGCATTTATCCTTTTGCATGTGCAGTTCTACCAGTTTGGTTGATTTTTGAGACTTAATATCTTTCAATTATCTTGGAGGTTTTGGGTGAAACTTCACAGTCTTGTTCTATGACATCAAGACTATGAGTCGGTCAATTTTCATGATTTTTTCATGATGTTTAGTCATGCCAATCAATGGTGCAAATTGATGACCTGAGCAGCAATTTTACACATTTTTACAGTTTTCTGGATTTTGTCTTTTTCATTGTGATTTATCCACTTGGCCATTTTAGGAGTTCTTTATATGGATTTAACGCTTGACAGGTGATCTACCAAATGGTCAAGTATCAGATTTTTCCGCCTTGGGAGGCTATAATGAACAGTAAAGTGAAGTTGTGACCATATGACAATTCATTTACTGGTTTTTTTTCCTTTTTGTTCTTTTGCAGGAAATTGGATTTTGTATCACAGATTTGAAGCCTTTAAAGCTTAACATTGAGTGATTCGGTTCCATGGTTTCGAAGAGGGGTTAACAGAGAGCAGTTCGAGAGTGAGTTTGAGACATTTGCAATTATACCTTTCCTTTTATGAATTTTCAAAGAGGGGTACTTGTCAGTATTTTCTGCAGTGCAGTTCATGAAGCTGCGGGTTCAAATTTCATCTTAATACTCAATTATTTTTCCATGAGTACTTGATTTAAGTGTACAGATGCCTTCTTCATATTGTTAGGCAGTCATTGTCCAAATTTCACATTTTTATCAATTTTATTTCTATTTTTCCACTATGATTTTCTAGCAGAAGGGTATCAGTTTTTTATTTTTCTGCTATTAACTTGTGATTTTTTCTATGAGTAATCGGCTACATGAAATTTTGATTTCTTTAGATGGAAATGTTCATATTGGTCTCTACTACATGCATGATTTATTTATTGACCTCATGATTTTTCTACAGTGTGCTGGTAAGAGGTTTTAATACCACAGTTTTCGGTACCAGCAGCAGAAGAGAAGAAGCAGAATTTTGAAAAGCTGAACTTTGGAGGATCATCCTGCGAAATTGGTTGAACCAAATTTGATGTTCTTTATATGAAAATTCTCAGGAGATTATAATCTACATTCTGGTAAAAGTTCATGGACTTTGGAGCTTCCTAACTATACCAGAATGGGGTCTAAACACAGGGGTAAGCTGGGAAACAGTGCTGGAATTTTGCTGGTTTTTATATTTCGAAGACTGAACTTTAGAAAATTATAGAAAATTCATAGAAAATGATATAAATGTAAACTTTGGGTCTAAATTATGTGTTTTGAAGTCCTCTATCTGATTGTGCAATTTATTTTTCATTTTGGGTCCTCGTACCAGTCTGTACTGACTGTTTTACCAGAACAGGTCATTTTGGCACTTTTGAGTGCTTTCCCTTGTACCAATGGTACATGCTTTGGATTTTGGTGCTGGTACTGTTCATTGGCTGGTACCAGGAGCTATGTGAAACCTTTATCATAACTGGTTTTGAGTTTTCACGAATTTGAGTAGCTTTTAGGCTACAAGTTGGTGCAAACAAAGAGAAAGAGGAAAAGGAGAAAAATCCAAAATTCCAAGAATTCATTGCACTACTATCTTTAAACATCAAAAATCTATTAAAATTTGGTTTTATGCAGGGAAGCCCCTGATTTTGTTTAAATCATGTTTTTGATGTTTTGAAGGACATATCATCGAGATTTTCTTAGATTTAGAGATGCAAATGCCATGAACAAGTATAACTTGTTGTTTATTTGCATTTTAAACCTTCTATCTCTCACTATTTATATATTCAAGATATTTAATTTCTTTTAGCTCACTTGCTCAAAAAATTAAATATTCTTTCATATACAAATAGGTCCAAAAGGGCAAGTCATTGAAATATCATAGATTTAAAGCATAAATGACATATCATAGCTAATGCTAATGTCTTTTACACTTTAGACCTCAATTTCTCACTATTTGCACATAGTTTTTAATTTTGCCAACATTTATGCATGTGAATGCACTAATTATTGACTAAATCAATCCCTTTGTGCAAGTAGGCCCTTTGATCATTTAGATTGAGAGAATAATAGGGGAAACCTCATGGCTCAACCCTACTACCTCTTGTGTTTAATTTTTTTGTATTGTCACTTTATTATTCTTTTAACTTCTTTATAAGATAATTAATATAGCTTCCATATAAAGGGAGACCTCATGGCTCAACCCTCATACTTCTACTACTTAATTATTTTTAGAAGAAACTAAAAGAGTTAAAGAAAGAAATAAAAGAAGCATCAAAGACCAAAACTTTATTATTTTTGTTTCATGAACTCCAAGGAAAGAGATGATAAAAATATTTAATTTCATTTTTTAAGAAGAAGCAAGAAAATTCAAATATTCACATATGCATATTTTTGTTTAGAATCATAGGCTTAAAATTAGCTATAAAAGCTACCAAATGCCTCCTCTATTTTATTTTTCATTTTTAAACCTTTTAATATAATATTTGATTATTATATAAAAGGAGCTCATTTATTTATATGATTTCATGCTTCTAAACTCATTCATATGAATTAGAAACACTCAATCCTCATCAAACCCGAAATTAAAAGAAAGGAGAAAAGGAAGAGATTAACAAATAAAAGCTCCAATTGCATAAAAGGGAAAGAAAGAAAATCTCAAAGCAAGAACATCTTTTTATTTCTTCATGATTAACATACATGAACATCAAGCTCCATTGAGCTTCTACATTGCAAAATCCTAATCTCTACCTATTTCTATTTTTTATTTTGATAGAGGAGGAAGAGGTTTCGGCCTTGTAGGTGTGCTCTCTTGTGTGTGTTGTTGTGTGTTGTATATGTTGTATATGTGGGTTGCCTCTATTGTTGTTCTTCATCTTCAAATGAGGGGTTTATATAGGCTATGGCTGTCACACCCCGCAGCCCAACGAGGCGCGACAGGTGGTCTCCCTGCCGTAAACATACGGTTGCCCGTATGCCTACTAGGCAATTACGATATAAGAGTAAATGAAAACATAAACAAACAACCAACATAAATAACATAACTCCCGGCTAGTCAGGTAATGTCATACAAACCCGTATCTCGATGGATACGTACCACAAAAATGACATAGAGACTATATATATATACATCCACAAAACCTAACTGTATACATAATCTCTCATGTCAGCATACCAGACAACTACGCAGCGGAATGACTAGGCCTACTGACCTCGTGCCTCTCTCGGCCCTGCTGAACCCGGACCTGAAAAGATAATCCAAGAGGGGGTGAGAAATAAATTTCTCAGTGCGATAAATTTGCCACGTTTCGCTCCTGGACTTGCAATCACAGATTATATTCAAAAGTAAAGTACAAATAAAGCTCAGAACAGTTCATAATGATATATATATAAACATGCACACATCAACCGACATCAATAAGCCAAATGAAATCCAACTCAGGAATTGCCAAATCGAAATTCAATCACACAATATTTGGTTTAACTCGAACTCAGAATATCTGGTAATTATAGGTTTAACCGTTTAAATCTAAGTCTGGTTCCATTTCATATCCGGAAAAATTCATATAAAACCAAATGTCAATACAACCGCATTCACCCCCTGGGTAATGCCTCCGATACATATTAAAACCAAATCGACCATTCAAACGCATTCACCCCCTGGGTAATGCCATCCGATACACAAGTCACATATATTCCAATTCGTAGTACAGAGTCACTTACCCCTCATCCCAACCGGTACTGGGAACTGCTGAGGGCCAGACGATCTAAAGCTTTAGAATACTGGGTCGTCAAAGTCCGTGCACCAGACTTTGACAAATCCGAACACACCCCCTGGGTGTCGTCGCCACGGTGGGGGACGGTAATGCCATATCCACCAACCGAAGGTGATATAAATCACGGTGACTTTTAATTCCAAATTAGATCATTCAGATCAATACACAAATAACAACCATACCAGCATGCAGATCAATCAGATCACAATTCGAGTTTCAATTAATTAGGGCAATGCAATGCATATGCAACACAATTCGATAATGCAATTCAACCAATAATCAACATGTCAATAGGAACACAGTTTAATTCTGAATATAAACTATCAAACAAGTCCAGAAACCCCGCACCTGAGTATGTCGCGTACTCGTCTAAGGCTCAGGCGTCTCGAATGATCCCGAGATCCGATGCCTCGTAGGTTTACCACCTATTTATTCGTTTAGATTCGATTAAAACATACAGTTCGTATTTTGGCCATATCTTTGTCATACAGACTCCGATTTGGGTGAATCAAAGCTTGACTGAACCAGAACGAAAAGATCTACAACTTTCATGAAGGAAACAAACCCAAATTCGGAATGTAGAATTTTGTACAGCTCCATCAATGGCCGGCCAGTCTGGATTTTCAGGTTAAGTTCAACTCGTTTCGATCGCGGTTCGACATGGTTAACTCTTGTTACTTGTTCTCGGTTCAGAAGGTATAGTTCACATCTAGGTTGTCGAGAATCGACACCATTAAACCATGAATTCAATTGGTACCAAATTGGCATAAAACCCTAATTCCAACATTAGCTCAAACGGATGATTTACTCATATAACACGAAACGAGATGTTCGAACGACTATAACTCGATCAAATCAGATCCAAATGGTGCATAACACCTGAAATTTAGTAATTTCCCCAATTTCCACCATTTTTACCAAACCCTAGTTCCCATTCCAATTTCACAACCAAAACCATTCGATTCAATACAAATCAAACCGAATACCGAGTTATATCGAACCAATCGAACTTAAATCCGAATTCTCAAAGAAATACAACAAATCGAACAATCTAGGGTTTTCCAAAAGATTACAAGGAGAGAAAATTTTACCAAATTGAAGTTCTAGAACTGATCACGATCGTCTAATTAGCTCGAATCTCCGTTTTCCGACAATTCCGACCCGATTTCGTGCTCGATTTCACTCTTTCTCTCTTTTTCTCTTTGGTTCGGCCCAACCTAGCCCCTCACGAAATATGGGATGTGTTTAATGAAATATCAAGTGAAGAAGATGGGTTTTAACATAATATATGGAATTTTTGCACATAAGCCCTCCAAGTTTTTAAATATTGCATAACTTAAAAATCTTCACAATTAGGCCCTTTTTGCATATATTTTATTTATAAAATCTTTACACTTAAGCCCTTTTTTGTATGTTTTTATTTAAATCAAGGATTAGAATGTAACAATTCTCCCCCCCTTAAAATGAAGTTCAGTCCGCTGAACTTGAGTTCGTACCTTAATTGTCGAATAACGCCGGATACTTTTCTCGGATACTCTCCTCGAGTTCCCACGTCGCTTCCTTATCGGAATGTCGTCCCCATTTTACCAACACAAGCCGGATTACTTTGCTTCGTAGCCGTTGTTCTTTTCGATCCAATATTCGCATCGGTTCCTCTTGATAGGTCAGATCATCTTGCACGTGTAAATCAGAATGGTCAATGCAATGTGACGGATCTCGTACATATTTACGCAACTGTGATACATGAAACACCGGATGAACCCGGTCCAACGCTGGTGGTAGTGTAAGCTCGTATGCTACCGGTCCAACTCGTCGCAAAATCTGAAACGGCCCAATATACCGAGGACTTAGCTTGCCCGAAACACCAAATCTGTGTACGCCTCTGACAGGTGAAACTCGAAGCCATACGTGATCGCTTTCTTGGAATTCCAACGGTCTTCGATGAATATCCGCGTATTTCCTTTGTCTTTCTTGAGCGGACTTGAGTCGACTCAGAACCATTTTCGTTTTCTCAGCAATTTCTTCTAACATTTGCGGTCCTGTAGGCGGATATGTACCCGCTGGTCCCCACCACAACGGAGTACTGCACTGCTGCCCTGTCAGCGCCTCTTGCGGTGACATACCAATACTCGAGTGATAACTGTTGTTATAGGCGAACTCCACCAAATACAAATGATCAACCCACGAACCTTTCAAACTTAGCGCACAAGAGCGTAACATATCTTCCAATGTCTGAATAGTGCGCTCGGACTGACCGTCCGTCTGCGGATGATGCGCGGTACTGAATCTCAGCTTGGTACCCATTGCCTCTAGAAAGCTCCCCCAGAAATGAGAAGTAAACCGAGGATCTCGGTCTGAAATAATATGGCGTGAACAACCGTGGTACTTGAACTGATACTTCAAGAATAACTCCGCTAATTCTTGCCCCGACGTCTCAATCCGAAGTGGAATGAAATGAGCTATCTTCGTCAGCCGGTCCACAATCACCCAAACCGTGTTGTATCTATTAACGGTTCTCGGAAACCCGGATACGAAATCCATTGTAATCGACTCAAATTTTCTCGTAGGTATTTCTAGCGGTCTCAACAACCCCGCTTTCTTCCGTCGATCTGCTTTAACCTGCTGACATATTTGACATTTCTCAACGTACCTTTGCACGTCTCGCTTCATTTTCGGCCACCAAAAATACTTCTTCAAATCTTGATACATTTTCACTTCCCCCGGATGAATAGCATAACCCGAGTCGTGCGACTCCGATAGAACCACATCTTTCAACTCAGATTTATTCGGTACACAAATGCGCTCATGAAACCTCAAAATTCCATCACCTTGAACTTTAAATGGGGAATCCGCATTTGACTCGTAGTGCAATTTAAATTTCTGACATTTTGGATCATCCTGTTGCGCTGCACGAATCTGCTCGTGTAATTCCGATCGGATCTCAACCGATGCTAGCACAACCGACGCAATCTCAGTTGCGCTAGTCCCCACCTCACTTGTACCACATTTTGATGCCACTTCCAATGCTAATTCGCGTGATGCGCCAACATGAATTTCCAACCTACGCATTTCCTCAAGAAGATGCTTCTCACTTGTAATCACCGACGCCAGGTTTACCTGACTCTTTCTACTTAACGCATCTGCTACACTGTTTGCCTTTCCCGCGTGATACTGGATATCCAAGTCGTAGTCTTTCATCAACTCCAACCACCTTCTTTGTCTCAAGTTCAATTCCTTTTGCGTGAAGATATATTTCAAACTCTGATGATCGGTAAATATACGGCATCTCACGCCATACAAATAATGCCGCCAAATCTTCAACGCAAATATCACCGCCGCTAACTCCAAGTCATGCGTCGGATAGTTTTGCTCGTGTGGTCGCAATTGCCGAGATGCATAGGCAATTACGTGGTCATCTTGCATCAATACGCAACCCAACCCAACCCTGATCGCGATGCATCGGTATAAACCGTATACTCTTTGTCAGCAGTCGGCATAGCAAGGATCGGCGCGGATACCAGCCGACTCTTTAATTCCTCAAAACTCTTGTCTTGAGCGGTACCCCAATCGAACTTCACACCTTTATGCAGCAATTTTGTAAGTGGTGCAGCCAACCGCGAAAACCCGAGTACAAACCTCCTGTAGTACCCGGCTAACCCCAAAAAGCTACGAATCTCCGTAACTGTCTTCGGCCTCTGCCATTCGGTGATAGCCCGAATCTTTTCAGGATCCACCGCTAATCCTTTTCCCGAAACAATATGCCCGAGAAAGGTAACCTTATCCAACCAAAATTCACATTTCGAGAACTTTGCGAATAGCTGATGTTCGCGCAATCTTTGTAAAACAATTCTAAGATGTACCTCATGTTCTTCTCGGGAGCGCGAATACACCAATATGTCATCAATAAAAACCACAACGGTCGAGTCCAATAGATCGTGAAATACCCGTTGCATCATATCCATGAACGCTGCCGGTGCGTTCGTCAGCCCAAATGGCATAACCAGGTATTCATAGTGCCCGTACCTTGTACGGAATGCCGTCTTGTCCACGTCGCTAGGCCGAATCCTCAACTGGTGGTACCCTGTTCTCAGATCAATTTTCGAATATACCGAAGATCCCTGCAACTGATCAAACAGATCATCAATCCGAGGTAACGGATACTTATTTTTCACGGTTACCTTATTCAACTCGCGGTAGTCAATGCATAACCGCAATGTTCCATCTTTCTTCTTAACAAACAGCACGGGCGCACCCCACGGCGATGTGCTAGGTCTGATAAATCCGCTTTCCAACATATCTTCCAATTGCGCCTTAAGTTCTTTCAGTTCTGCCGGTGCCATTCGATACGGCGCCTTTGAAATCGGTGTTGTGCCCGGTACTAGTTCGATACCGAACTCCACTTCTCGCTCAGGTGGCAACCCCACAATCTCTTCCGGAAATACATCGACAAATTCTGAAATTACCGGTATAGTGCTGATCTCCGGAACTGCAGCAGCCGCATACACCACGGCTACTAGATAAGCTGTACATCCTGTTTCTAACAAATTTCTCACTTCTACAGCAGAAACACACGGTGTTAGTACCCCAAGTTCTCTACATTTCAAAGTACATGACATACCTCTTGAATTCGCAAAATGAATCCGTCGATGCGGACAATCGATAGTGGCCGCGTGCCTCATCAACCAATCCATTCCCAACAAGACATCATACCCCACAATATCCATAACCAACAAATCAGCTTCGAATTCCCTTCCATCTACTTTAATATTACGGTTTCGGCATATGGTAATTTCTTGATCAGTTGATCCAAATGGGGTTTGAACGTTTAGAATTTGATTACTCGTTTCAATTGGCCAACTACACTTTTCCACAAATACCCTCGACACCACCGAATGACTACACCCCGTATCAATCAAACAATAAGCCTCATGATCAGATATAGAGAGTAAACCTGTCATGACGTCAGTCTGGCCGCCTCCCTGCTCAGTTGCAGCGTTGCGCGAAGTTCCAGCGATGTTAAGCGCATGCGCCGCCGCCCTGCCGGTGCTACCCAAGCTGCTAGCCCTGCTAGCGTTAGCCCCGCTAGCTTGAAATGTGCCACGTCCGCGCCCCGTCGGCGCGCCACGCCCAACGCTAGCTGACCCTCCTGCGCCACTAGCGCCTTGCATCCTTATAAGTGAATTCGGGCACTCCCTCGCCCAATGTCCCGTGCTACCACATATGAAGCAAGCGCTCGCCTTGCGCCTACACTCAATCTCATCATGTGCTTGGTTGCATGATCGGCACCATTGTGAAGGCATCGCCGGTCTAGAACCCGGCATAGAGGTCTGTCTGAATGGAGGTCTCGGTGCCATGTTCGACCGAGGGGGTCTAGTATATGATGATCCTCCCCTCGACTTCGACACTTGTCGACTCGAATCTTCCCGTTGTTTCACATTCCTTTCATTCACTTGCGTCCTTCTCCGCTTACCATGCATCTCAACTTGTAAAGACATACAAAAAAGGGCTTAAGTGTAAAGATTTTATAAATAAAATATATGCAAAAAGGGCCTAATTGTGAAGATTTTTAAGTTATGCAATATTTAAAAACTTGGAGGGCTTATGTGCAAAAATTCCATATATTATGTTAAAACCCATCTTCTTCACTTGATATTTCATTAAACACATCCCATATTTCGTGAGGGGCTAGGTTGGGCCGAACCAAAGAGAAAAAGAGAGAAAGAGTGAAATCGAGCACGAAATCGGGTCGGAATTGTCGGAAAACGGAGATTCGAGCTAATTAGACGATCGTGATCAGTTCTAGAACTTCAATTTGGTAAAATTTTCTCTCCTTGTAATCTTTTGGAAAACCCTAGATTGTTCGATTTGTTGTATTTCTTTGAGAATTCGGATTTAAGTTCGATTGGTTCGATATAACTCGGTATTCGGTTTGATTTGTATTGAATCGAATGGTTTTGGTTGTGAAATTGGAATGGGAACTAGGGTTTGGTAAAAATGGTGGAAATTGGGGAAATTACTAAATTTCAGGTGTTATGCACCATTTGGATCTGATTTGATCGAGTTATAGTCGTTCGAACATCTCGTTTCGTGTTATATGAGTAAATCATCCGTTTGAGCTAATGTTGGAATTAGGGTTTTATGCCAATTTGGTACCAATTGAATTCATGGTTTAATGGTGTCGATTCTCGACAACCTAGATGTGAACTATACCTTCTGAACCGAGAACAAGTAACAAGAGTTAACCATGTCGAACCGCGATCGAAACGAGTTGAACTTAACCTGAAAATCCAGACTGGCCGGCCATTGATGCAGCTGTACAAAATTCTACATTCCGAATTTGGGTTTGTTTCCTTCATGAAAGTTGTAGATCTTTTCGTTCTGGTTCAGTCAAGCTTTGATTCACCCAAATCGGAGTCTGTATGACAAAGATATGGCCAAAATACGAACTGTATGTTTTAATCGAATCTAAACGAATAAATAGGTGGTAAACCTACGAGGCATCGGATCTCGGGATCATTCGAGACGCCTGAGCCTTAGACGAGTACGCGACATACTCAAGTGCGGGGTTTCTGGACTTGTTTGATAGTTTATATTCAGAATTAAACTGTGTTCCTATTGACATGTTGATTATTGGTTGAATTGCATTATCGAATTGTGTTGCATATGCATTGCATTGCCCTAATTAATTGAAACTCGAATTGTGATCTGATTGATCTGCATGCTGGTATGGTTGTTATTTGTGTATTGATCTGAATGATCTAATTTGGAATTAAAAGTCACCGTGATTTATATCACCTTCGGTTGGTGGATATGGCATTACCGTCCCCCACCGTGGCGACGACACCCAGGGGGTGTGTTCGGATTTGTCAAAGTCTGGTGCACGGACTTTGACGACCCAGTATTCTAAAGCTTTAGATCGTCTGGCCCTCAGCAGTTCCCAGTACCGGTTGGGATGAGGGGTAAGTGACTCTGTACTACGAATTGGAATATATGTGACTTGTGTATCGGATGGCATTACCCAGGGGGTGAATGCGTTTGAATGGTCGATTTGGTTTTAATATGTATCGGAGGCATTACCCAGGGGGTGAATGCGGTTGTATTGACATTTGGTTTTATATGAATTTTTCCGGATATGAAATGGAACCAGACTTAGATTTAAACGGTTAAACCTATAATTACCAGATATTCTGAGTTCGAGTTAAACCAAATATTGTGTGATTGAATTTCGATTTGGCAATTCCTGAGTTGGATTTCATTTGGCTTATTGATGTCGGTTGATGTGTGCATGTTTATATATATATCATTATGAACTGTTCTGAGCTTTATTTGTACTTTACTTTTGAATATAATCTGTGATTGCAAGTCCAGGAGCGAAACGTGGCAAATTTATCGCACTGAGAAATTTATTTCTCACCCCCTCTTGGATTATCTTTTCAGGTCCGGGTTCAGCAGGGCCGAGAGAGGCACGAGGTCAGTAGGCCTAGTCATTCCGCTGCGTAGTTGTCTGGTATGCTGACATGAGAGATTATGTATACAGTTAGGTTTTGTGGATGTATATATATATAGTCTCTATGTCATTTTTGTGGTACGTATCCATCGAGATACGGGTTTGTATGACATTACCTGACTAGCCGGGAGTTATGTTATTTATGTTGGTTGTTTGTTTATGTTTTCATTTACTCTTATATCGTAATTGCCTAGTAGGCATACGGGCAACCGTATGTTTACGGCAGGGAGACCACCTGTCGCGCCTCGTTGGGCTGCGGGGTGTGACAGGTCCTTCCTTCGGTGGTATCAGAGCATGGTTTAGAACCTGAACCAGACTTGTTTGGATACGTGAGTAGTATGCGTATTAATTGGGGCCGGCACGACTATACGAATGTCGTATGATAATTAGGGAATGTAGAATATATAAACTAACTTTGTTTATTCAGAAAATGGAAACACGCCGAGGTAGAGGCAGAGCTCGTAGGAATCCGGAACCTAGTCCGGAACCAATTGGTGAGCCAGTTGGGGCTCAAGCTGGGGCTGGTCCAGCTGGTGCTGGAGTTGCTGGAGGAGCTGGTAGGGACCGGGACTTAGATGACCGGTTGATTGCGGCCTATGAAAGAGGTCGTCAAGCACAAATGCGGGATGTCGCACCAGTGGCTCAAGGTGGGGCACCCGAAGAGTTCAGAAGGTTGTATGATGCATTCCTGCGTTTGAATCCGCCGCGTTATGATGGAACCGGTGGGTATGCGGCAGCGGAGGAATGGTTGGCTCAGATAAATGCGAAACTGAATTTATGTCGTGCTCCCGATGACAATAAGGTGGAGTTGGTTGAGCAACAGTTGGAGAGTGATGCTCGATTTTGGTGGGACGGGGCCCGACGTAACTTTGAAGGGGAGGAAGCGAGGATTCCTTGGGAATGGTTCGAGCAACAGTTCAATAGGCGGTTCATGAGCAATATGCAGCGAGAAGCTTTGCGTAGAAAATTTCTGGAGTTGAGGCAAGATGGACGTCCGGTGGTGGAATATAATAGTGAGTTCTTGGCATTATCTCGCTATGCAACGGATGTGAGGAATGAGGTGGAAAGGTACCATAGACAATACTTGGACGGGTTGGATGGCAACATCTCTATGATCGTTGATACTCCAATGGCGAGGGAATTACAAACAATGATGGATCACGCCGAACAAGTTGAGATGCATGGTAAGCGGAGAAGGACGCAAGTGAATGAAAGGAATGTGAAACAACGGGAAGATTCGAGTCGACAAGTGTCGAAGTCGAGGGGAGGATCATCATATACTAGACCCCCTCGGTCGAACATGGCACCGAGACCTCCATTCAGACAGACCTCTATGCCGGGTTCTAGACCGGCGATGCCTTCACAATGGTGCCGATCATGCAACCAAGCACATGATGAGATTGAGTGTAGGCGCAAGGCGAGCGCTTGCTTCATATGTGGTAGCACGGGACATTGGGCGAGGGAGTGCCCGAATTCACTTATAAGGATGCAAGGCGCTAGTGGCGCAGGAGGGTCAGCTAGCGTTGGGCGTGGCGCGCCGACGGGGCGCGGACGTGGCACATTTCAAGCTAGCGGGGCTAACGCTAGCAGGGCTAGCAGCTTGGGTAGCACCGGCAGGGCGGCGGCGCATGCGCTTAACATCGCTGGAACTTCGCGCAACGCTGCAACTGAGCAGGGAGGCGGCCAGACTGACGTCATGACAGGTTTACTCTCTATATCTGATCATGAGGCTTATTGTTTGATTGATACGGGGTGTAGTCATTCGGTGGTGTCGAGGGTATTTGTGGAAAAGTGTAGTTGGCCAATTGAAACGAGTAATCAAATTCTAAACGTTCAAACCCCATTTGGATCAACTGATCAAGAAATTACCATATGCCGAAACCGTAATATTAAAGTAGATGGAAGGGAATTCGAAGCTGATTTGTTGGTTATGGATATTGTGGGGTATGATGTCTTGTTGGGAATGGATTGGTTGATGAGGCACGCGGCCACTATCGATTGTCCGCATCGACGGATTCATTTTGCGAATTCAAGAGGTATGTCATGTACTTTGAAATGTAGAGAACTTGGGGTACTAACACCGTGTGTTTCTGCTGTAGAAGTGAGAAATTTGTTAGAAACAGGATGTACAGCTTATCTAGTAGCCGTGGTGTATGCGGCTGCTGCAGTTCCGGAGATCAGCACTATACCGGTAATTTCAGAATTTGTCGATGTATTTCCGGAAGAGATTGTGGGGTTGCCACCTGAGCGAGAAGTGGAGTTCGGTATCGAACTAGTACCGGGCACAACACCGATTTCAAAGGCGCCGTATCGAATGGCACCGGCAGAACTGAAAGAACTTAAGGCGCAATTGGAAGATATGTTGGAAAGCGGATTTATCAGACCTAGCACATCGCCGTGGGGTGCGCCCGTGCTGTTTGTTAAGAAGAAAGATGGAACATTGCGGTTATGCATTGACTACCGCGAGTTGAATAAGGTAACCGTGAAAAATAAGTATCCGTTACCTCGGATTGATGATCTGTTTGATCAGTTGCAGGGATCTTCGGTATATTCGAAAATTGATCTGAGAACAGGGTACCACCAGTTGAGGATTCGGCCTAGCGACGTGGACAAGACGGCATTCCGTACAAGGTACGGGCACTATGAATACCTGGTTATGCCATTTGGGCTGACGAACGCACCGGCAGCGTTCATGGATATGATGCAACGGGTATTTCACGATCTATTGGACTCGACCGTTGTGGTTTTTATTGATGACATATTGGTGTATTCGCGCTCCCGAGAAGAACATGAGGTACATCTTAGAATTGTTTTACAAAGATTGCGCGAACATCAGCTATTCGCAAAGTTCTCGAAATGTGAATTTTGGTTGGATAAGGTTACCTTTCTCGGGCATATTGTTTCGGGAAAAGGATTAGCGGTGGATCCTGAAAAGATTCGGGCTGTCACCGAATGGCAGAGGCCGAAGACAGTTACGGAGATTCGTAGCTTTTTGGGGTTAGCCGGGTACTACAGGAGGTTTGTACTCGGGTTTTCGCGGTTGGCTGCACCACTTACAAAATTGCTGCATAAAGGTGTGAAGTTCGATTGGGGTACCGCTCAAGACAAGAGTTTTGAGGAATTAAAGAGTCGGCTGGTATCCGCGCCGATCCTTGCTATGCCGACTGCTGACAAAGAGTATACGGTTTATACCGATGCATCGCGATCAGGGTTGGGTTGCGTATTGATGCAAGATGACCACGTAATTGCCTATGCATCTCGGCAATTGCGACCACACGAGCAAAACTATCCGACGCATGACTTGGAGTTAGCGGCGGTGATATTTGCGTTGAAGATTTGGCGGCATTATTTGTATGGCGTGAGATGCCGTATATTTACCGATCATCAGAGTTTGAAATATATCTTCACGCAAAAGGAATTGAACTTGAGACAAAGAAGGTGGTTGGAGTTGATGAAAGACTACGACTTGGATATCCAGTATCACGCGGGAAAGGCAAACAGTGTAGCAGATGCGTTAAGTAGAAAGAGTCAGGTAAACCTGGCGTCGGTGATTACAAGTGAGAAGCATCTTCTTGAGGAAATGCGTAGGTTGGAAATTCATGTTGGCGCATCACGCGAATTAGCATTGGAAGTGGCATCAAAATGTGGTACAAGTGAGGTGGGGACTAGCGCAACTGAGATTGCGTCGGTTGTGCTAGCATCGGTTGAGATCCGATCGGAATTACACGAGCAGATTCGTGCAGCGCAACAGGATGATCCAAAATGTCAGAAATTTAAATTGCACTACGAGTCAAATGCGGATTCCCCATTTAAAGTTCAAGGTGATGGAATTTTGAGGTTTCATGAGCGCATTTGTGTACCGAATAAATCTGAGTTGAAAGATGTGGTTCTATCGGAGTCGCACGACTCGGGTTATGCTATTCATCCGGGGGAAGTGAAAATGTATCAAGATTTGAAGAAGTATTTTTGGTGGCCGAAAATGAAGCGAGACGTGCAAAGGTACGTTGAGAAATGTCAAATATGTCAGCAGGTTAAAGCAGATCGACGGAAGAAAGCGGGGTTGTTGAGACCGCTAGAAATACCTACGAGAAAATTTGAGTCGATTACAATGGATTTCGTATCCGGGTTTCCGAGAACCGTTAATAGATACAACACGGTTTGGGTGATTGTGGACCGGCTGACGAAGATAGCTCATTTCATTCCACTTCGGATTGAGACGTCGGGGCAAGAATTAGCGGAGTTATTCTTGAAGTATCAGTTCAAGTACCACGGTTGTTCACGCCATATTATTTCAGACCGAGATCCTCGGTTTACTTCTCATTTCTGGGGGAGCTTTCTAGAGGCAATGGGTACCAAGCTGAGATTCAGTACCGCGCATCATCCGCAGACGGACGGTCAGTCCGAGCGCACTATTCAGACATTGGAAGATATGTTACGCTCTTGTGCGCTAAGTTTGAAAGGTTCGTGGGTTGATCATTTGTATTTGGTGGAGTTCGCCTATAACAACAGTTATCACTCGAGTATTGGTATGTCACCGCAAGAGGCGCTGACAGGGCAGCAGTGCAGTACTCCGTTGTGGTGGGGACCAGCGGGTACATATCCGCCTACAGGACCGCAAATGTTAGAAGAAATTGCTGAGAAAACGAAAATGGTTCTGAGTCGACTCAAGTCCGCTCAAGAAAGACAAAGGAAATACGCGGATATTCATCGAAGACCGTTGGAATTCCAAGAAAGCGATCACGTATGGCTTCGAGTTTCACCTGTCAGAGGCGTACACAGATTTGGTGTTTCGGGCAAGCTAAGTCCTCGGTATATTGGGCCGTTTCAGATTTTGCGACGAGTTGGACCGGTAGCATACGAGCTTACACTACCACCAGCGTTGGACCGGGTTCATCCGGTGTTTCATGTATCACAGTTGCGTAAATATGTACGAGATCCGTCACATTGCATTGACCATTCTGATTTACACGTGCAAGATGATCTGACCTATCAAGAGGAACCGATGCGAATATTGGATCGAAAAGAACAACGGCTACGAAGCAAAGTAATCCGGCTTGTGTTGGTAAAATGGGGACGACATTCCGATAAGGAAGCGACGTGGGAACTCGAGGAGAGTATCCGAGAAAAGTATCCGGCGTTATTCGACAATTAAGGTACGAACTCAAGTTCAGCGGACTGAACTTCATTTTAAGGGGGGGAGAATTGTTACATTCTAATCCTTGATTTAAATAAAAACATACAAAAAAGGGCTTAAGTGTAAAGATTTTATAAATAAAATATATGCAAAAAGGGCCTAATTGTGAAGATTTTTAAGTTATGCAATATTTAAAAACTTGGAGGGCTTATGTGCAAAAATTCCATATATTATGTTAAAACCCATCTTCTTCACTTGATATTTCATTAAACACATCCCATATTTCGTGAGGGGCTAGGTTGGGCCGAACCAAAGAGAAAAAGAGAGAAAGAGTGAAATCGAGCACGAAATCGGGTCGGAATTGTCGGAAAACGGAGATTCGAGCTAATTAGACGATCGTGATCAGTTCTAGAACTTCAATTTGGTAAAATTTTCTCTCCTTGTAATCTTTTGGAAAACCCTAGATTGTTCGATTTGTTGTATTTCTTTGAGAATTCGGATTTAAGTTCGATTGGTTCGATATAACTCGGTATTCGGTTTGATTTGTATTGAATCGAATGGTTTTGGTTGTGAAATTGGAATGGGAACTAGGGTTTGGTAAAAATGGTGGAAATTGGGGAAATTACTAAATTTCAGGTGTTATGCACCATTTGGATCTGATTTGATCGAGTTATAGTCGTTCGAACATCTCGTTTCGTGTTATATGAGTAAATCATCCGTTTGAGCTAATGTTGGAATTAGGGTTTTATGCCAATTTGGTACCAATTGAATTCATGGTTTAATGGTGTCGATTCTCGACAACCTAGATGTGAACTATACCTTCTGAACCGAGAACAAGTAACAAGAGTTAACCATGTCGAACCGCGATCGAAACGAGTTGAACTTAACCTGAAAATCCAGACTGGCCGGCCATTGATGCAGCTGTACAAAATTCTACATTCCGAATTTGGGTTTGTTTCCTTCATGAAAGTTGTAGATCTTTTCGTTCTGGTTCAGTCAAGCTTTGATTCACCCAAATCGGAGTCTGTATGACAAAGATATGGCCAAAATACGAACTGTATGTTTTAATCGAATCTAAACGAATAAATAGGTGGTAAACCTACGAGGCATCGGATCTCGGGATCGTTCGAGACGCCTGAGCCTTAGACGAGTACGCGACATACTCAGGTGCGGGGTTTCTGGACTTGTTTGATAGTTTATATTCAGAATTAAACTGTGTTCCTATTGACATGTTGATTATTGGTTGAATTGCATTATCGAATTGTGTTGCATATGCATTGCATTGCCCTAATTAATTGAAACTCGAATTGTGATCTGATTGATCTGCATGCTGGTATGGTTGTTATTTGTGTATTGATCTGAATGATCTAATTTGGAATTAAAAGTCACCGTGATTTATATCACCTTCGGTTGGTGGATATGGCATTACCGTCCCCCACCGTGGCGACGACACCCAGGGGGTGTGTTCGGATTTGTCAAAGTCTGGTGCACGGACTTTGACGACCCAGTATTCTAAAGCTTTAGATCGTCTGGCCCTCAGCAGTTCCCAGTACCGGTTGGGATGAGGGGTAAGTGACTCTGTACTACGAATTGGAATATATGTGACTTGTGTATCGGATGGCATTACCCAGGGGGTGAATGCGTTTGAATGGTCGATTTGGTTTTAATATGTATCGGAGGCATTACCCAGGGGGTGAATGCGGTTGTATTGACATTTGGTTTTATATGAATTTTTCCGGATATGAAATGGAACCAGACTTAGATTTAAACGGTTAAACCTATAATTACCAGATATTCTGAGTTCGAGTTAAACCAAATATTGTGTGATTGAATTTCGATTTGGCAATTCCTGAGTTGGATTTCATTTGGCTTATTGATGTCGGTTGATGTGTGCATGTTTATATATATATCATTATGAACTGTTCTGAGCTTTATTTGTACTTTACTTTTGAATATAATCTGTGATTGCAAGTCCAGGAGCGAAACGTGGCAAATTTATCGCACTGAGAAATTTATTTCTCACCCCCTCTTGGATTATCTTTTCAGGTCCGGGTTCAGCAGGGCCGAGAGAGGCACGAGGTCAGTAGGCCTAGTCATTCCGCTGCGTAGTTGTCTGGTATGCTGACATGAGAGATTATGTATACAGTTAGGTTTTGTGGATGTATATATATATAGTCTCTATGTCATTTTTGTGGTACGTATCCATCGAGATACGGGTTTGTATGACATTACCTGACTAGCCGGGAGTTATGTTATTTATGTTGGTTGTTTGTTTATGTTTTCATTTACTCTTATATCGTAATTGCCTAGTAGGCATACGGGCAACCGTATGTTTACGGCAGGGAGACCACCTGTCGCGCCTCGTTGGGCTGCGGGGTGTGACAACACTATATTAAGTTCAATTACACTAAATTACATTACATTACGCTAAAATAAGGTAAACTACGTTAAATTACGCTAATTGCAAATTAATAGGGACGATATCTTGGCTGAAAAGGCGAAAAACACTGAAAAGTTAAACTTTTTTGTTTAAATTATTTGACAGATTACTTCTTTGATATACAATTATCATATTTATACTAAAATGCGCTAAATTACTTAAAATTTACATATGAATATGGACGATATCTTCACTGAAAAGGCGAAAAACTCTGAAAATTTGAATTTTTTTGTTTAAAACATTTGATAGATTACTTCTTTTGTTATACAATTAGCATATTTATACTGAAATACGCTAAATTACTTGAAATTATGTTGAATTACACTATATTAAGTTAAATTACACAAAATTACATTACATTACGCTAAAATACTGTAAATTACACTAAATTACGCTAAATTACATATGATCAGGGACGATATCTTCACTGAAAAGGCAAAAAACACAGAAATTTTGAAATTTTTGGTTTAAATTATTTGATAGATTACTTCATTTGATATATAATTAGCATATATAAACTAAAATATCCTAAATTACTTGAAATTATGTTGAATTACACTATATAAAGTTAAATTACACTAAATTACATTTCATTACGCTAAAATACGGTAAATTACGCTAAATTACATATGAATAGAGCGATATCTTCACTGAAAAGGAAAAAAACACTGAAAATTTGAATTTTTTTGTTTAAATCATTTGATAGATTACTTCGTTTGATATATAATTAGCATATTTATACTGAAATATGCAAAATTACTTGAAATTATGTTGAATTACACTATATTAAGTTAAATTAAATTATATAAGATTACGTTAAAATACGGTAAATTACACTAAATTACATGGGACGATATCTTCACTGAAAAGGAGAAAAACACTAAAAATTTAAATTGTTTTGTTTAATTTATTTGATAGATTACTACTTTTGATATATAATTAGCATATTTATACTAAAATACGCTAAATTATTTGAAATTATATTGAATTACACTATATTATGTTAAATTACACTAAATTACATTACATTGCGATAAAATACGGTAAATTACGCTAAATTACGCTTAATTACATATGAATAGGAACGATATCTTCACTAAAAAAACAAAAAACACTGAAAATTTGAATTTTTTTGTTTAAATTATTTGATAGATTACTTCTTTTGATATAAAATTAGCATATTTAAACTAAAATACGCTAAATTACTTGAAATTATGTTGAATTACACTAAATTAAGTTAAATTACACTAAATTACATTACATTACGCTAAAATACGCCAAATTACGGTAAATTACATTAAATTACAAATGAATAGGGATGATATCTTCACTGAAAATCCAAAAAAAAATTTAAAATTAAAATTTTTTTGTTTAAATTATTTGGTAGATTACTTCTTTAGATATATAATTAGCATATTTATACTAAAATACGCTAAATTACTTGAAATTATGTTGAATTACATTATATTAAGTTAAATTACACTAAATTACATTACATTACGCTAAAATACTGTAAATTACGCATAATTACATATGAATAGGGACGATATCTTCACTGAAAAGCCGAAAAACACTAAAAATTAGAATTTTTTTGTTTAAATTATTTGATAGATTACTTCTTCTGATATATAATTAGCATATTTATACTAAAATACTCTAAATTACATGAAATTATGTTGAATTACACATTAAGCTCTATTAGACTAAATTACAATACCTTACGCCAAAATACGGTAAATTACGCTAAATTACGCTAAATTACGCTAAATTACATATTAATAGGGCCAATATCTTCACTGAAAAGGCGAAAAACACTAAAAATTTGAATTTTTTTGTTTATATTTGTTGATATATTACTTCTTTTGATATATAAATTGCATATTTATACTAAAATACGCTAAATTACTTGAAATTATGTTGAATTACACTATATTAAGTTAAATTAAACTAAATTACATTATATTGCGCTAAAATACTGTAAATTACGCTATATTACATATGAATAGGAACGATATCTTCACTGAAAAGGCGAAAAACACTGAAAATATGAATATTTTAGTTTAAATTATTTGATAGATTACTTCTTTTGATATATAATTAACGTATTTGTACTAAAATACGTTAAATTACTTGAAATTATGTTGAATTATGTTACATTATGAATCCTTGATTTAATTAAAAATACATAAAAGGGCCTATTTGTGAAGATTTATTTTTAAATTATGCAATATTATAAAATTGGAGGGACCTATGTGCAAAAGTGCCAAATATTAAACATGACAACCTTTCTTCTTATCTTTATTTTCTACCATTTTAACATCTAATATCGTGAGGGGCTAGGTCTTGGCCGAACTAAAGAGAAAAAGAGAGAAAGAGAGAAATTGAACGCGAAATCTGATCGGAATCGTCGGAAATCGGAGATTCGAGCTAATTAGACGATCGTGATCAGTTCTAAAGCTTCAATTTGGTATATATCTTCCTTCTTTACAATATTTTGAAAACCCTAAGTTGTTCGAATTTATATATTTTTCTTTGAGAATTCGAATTTAAGTTCGATTGATTCGATATAACTCGATATTCGGTTTGATTTGGATTGAATCGATTGATTTTGTTTGGGAAATTGGAAATGGAATTAGGGTTTGGTAAAAATGGTGGGATTTGGGGAAATTACTGAATTTTCAGGTGTTATGCACCATTTGGATCTGAATTGATCGAGTTATAATCGTTTGAACATCTCGATTCGTATTGTTCGATTGAATTATTCGTTTGGGTTGATTTTGGAATTAGGGTTTTATGCCAAATTGTATACCAATTGAATATATGGTTTAAGGTGTCGATTCTCGATAACCTAGATGTAATATACCTTCTGAACCGATAATACGTAGCAAGGGTTAACCATGTCGAACCTCGATCAAAACAAAATCTGGAGGTGAATCGGGCGAAAATGACAATAAAATCTGTCCAAATCCAGACTGGCCGGCCATTGGTGTGGCTGTACAAAATTCTACATTCCGAATTTGGATGTGTTTCCTTCATGAAAGTTGTAGATCTTGTCGTTCTGGTTCAGTCAAGCTTTGATTCACCCAAATCGGAGTCTGTATGACAAAGATATGGCCAAAATACGAACTGTGTGTCACAGATGTAATTTTTGTGCGGCCTTCACAAATTTCCTGCGGCCCGCACGAGGAACCGCAAAACTCTCGGACAAATCCGTGCGGCCCGCACAGAATCCGTGCGGCCCGCACAAAAAGGCTGTTTTGCTCTTTTGCTTAATTTCTGAAAATGTGTATTTTGTATTATCTAAACCTAATTGGTTGAACCATGACTTAAACCTATACCATTAGGACCCGAATACGAACATTAGATCGTGTTTAACCTAATTTAACTCGGTTTAACCTACGAAATACCAATCGAATGTTTTAATCGAGTCTAAACGTATAAATAGGTGGTAAACCTACGAGGCATCGGATCTCGGGATCGTTCGAGACGCCTGAGCCTTAGACGAGTGCACTATATACTCAGGTGCGGGGTTTCTGGACTTGTTTGATAGTTTATATTCAGAATTAAACTGTGTTCCTATTGACATGTTGATTATTGGTTGAATTGCATTATCGAATTGTGTTGCATATGCATTGCATTGCCCTAATTAATTGAAACTCGAATTGTGATCTGATTGATCTGCATGCTGGTATGGTTGTTATTTGTGTATTGATCTGAATGATCTAATTTGGAATTAAAAGTCACCGTGATTTATATCACCTTCGGTTGGTGGATATGGCATTACCGTCCCCCACCGTGGCGACGACACCCAGGGGGTGTGTTCGGATTTGTCAAAGTCTGGTGCACGGACTTTGACGACCCAGTATTCTAAAGCTTTAGATCGTCTGGCCCTCAGCAGTTCCCAGTACCGGTTGGGATGAGGGGTAAGTGACTCTGTACTACGAATTGGAATATATGTGACTTGTGTATCGGATGGCATTACCCAGGGGGTGAATGCGTTTGAATGGTCGATTTGGTTTTAATATGTATCGGAGGCATTACCCAGGGGGTGAATGCGGTTGTATTGACATTTGGTTTTATATGAATTTTTCCGGATATGAAATGGAACCAGACTTAGATTTAAACGGTTAAACCTATAATTACCAGATATTCTGAGTTCGAGTTAAACCAAATATTGTGTGATTGAATTTCGATTTGGCAATTCCTGAGTTGGATTTCATTTGGCTTATTGATGTCGGTTGATGTGTGCATGTTTATATATCATTATGAACTATTCTGAGCTTTATTTGTGCTTTATTTTTGAATATAATCTGTGATTGCAAGTCCAGGAGCGAAACGTGGCAAATTTATCGCACTGAGAATTTATTTCTCACCCCCTCTTTGGGTTATCTTTTCAGGTTCCGGGTCAGCAGATCCGAGAGAGACATGAGGTCGGTAGGCCTGGTTATTCCGCTGCTTAGACTGTCTGGTATGGGGGCATTAGAGATTATGTATATAGTTATGTTTTGGTGATGTACATATATAGTCTCTATGTCATTTTGTGATACGTATCCATCGAGATACGGGGTTGTATGATATTACCTGACCAGCTGGGAGTTATGTTATTTGTTTGTTTAGTTGTTTGTTTATGTTTTCAGTTCTTATTATATCGTAATTGCCTAGTAGGCATACGGGCAACCGTATGTCTACGGCAGGAGAGCACCTGTCGCGCCTCGTTGGGCTGCGGGGTGTGACAAATTACACTATATTAAGTTAAATTACACTAAATTACATTATATTACGCCAAAATAAGGTAAATTACGGTAAATTATTGTAAATTACTTTAAATTACATATGAATAGGTATGATATCTTCACTGAAAAGCCGAAAAACACTTAAAATTTGAATTTTTTGTTTAACTTAATTCATATATTACTTCTTTTGATATATAATTAGCATATTTATACTAAAATACGCTAAATTACATGAAATTATGTTGAATTACACTATATTAAGTAAAATTAAACTAAATTACATTACATTACACTAAATTACGGTAAGTTACGCTAAATTACATATGAATAGAGACGATATCTTCACTGAAAAGAAAAAAAACACTGAAAATTTGAATTTTTTGCCTTAAATTATTTGATAGATTACTTCTTTTGATATATAATTGGCACATTTATACTAAAATACACTAAATTACTTGAAATTATGTTGAATTACACTATACAAATTTAAATTAGACTAAATTACATTACATTATGCTAATATACGGTAAATTATTTGAGAATTTTTTTGTTTAAATTATTTGAGAGATTACTTCTTTTGATATATAATTAGCATATTTATACTAAAATACTCTAAATTACATGAAATTATGTTGAATTACACTATATTAAGTTAAATTAAACTAAATTACATTACATTACGCTAAAATACGGTAAGTTACGCTAAATTACGCTTAATTACATATGAATAGTAACGATATCTTCACTGAAAATTTGAATTTATTTGTTTATATTTGTTGATATATTACTTCTTTTGATATATAAATTGCATATTTATACTAAAATACGCTAAATTACTTGAAATTATGTTGAATTACACTATATTAAGTTAAATTAAACTAAATTACATTATATTGCGCTAAAATACTGTAAATTACGCTATATTACATATGAATAGGAACGATATCTTCACTGAAAAGGCAAAAAACACTGAAAATTCGAATTTATTTGTTTATATTTGTTGGTATATTAATTCTTTTGATATATAATTAGCATATTTATACTAAAATACTCTAAATTACATGAAATTATGTTGAATTACACTATATTAAGTTAAATTAAACTAAATTACAATACATTGCGATACGAATAGGTACGATATCTTCACTGAAAAGCCGAAAAAACACTTAAAATTAGAATTTTTTTGTTTAAATTATTTGGAAGATTACTTCTTTTGATATATAATAACATATTTATACGAAAATATGCTAAATTACATTAAATTATGCTGAATTACACTATATTAACTTAAATTACACTAAATTACAGTACATTACGCTAAAATACGGTAAGTTACACTAAATTATATATGAATAGGGACGATATCTTCACTGAACAAGCGAAAAACACTGAAAATTTGAATTTTTTGTGTGTAAATTATTTGATAGATTGCTTCTTTAGATATATAATTAGCATATTTTTACTAAAATACGCTAAATTACATGAAATTATGTTGAATGGCACTATATTAAGTTAAATTACAATAAATTACAGTACATTACGCTAAAATACGGTAAATAACGGCAAATTATGCCAAATTACATATTAATATGGACGATATCTTCACTAAAAAGGCAAAAAACACTGAAAATTTGAATTTTTTTGTTTAAATTATTTGATAGATTACTTCTTTTGATATATAATTAGCATATTTGTTACATTATGGTCCTTGAATAAATAAAAATATACAAAAAGGGCCTAATTGTAAAGATTTTTAAGTAATGCAATATTATAAACTTGGGGGACCTATGTGCAAAAGTTCCAAATATTAAAGATGACACCTATCTTCTTCTCTTGATATTTCCATTTGTACATCTAATTTCGTGAGGGAGCTAGGTCTTGGCCGAACCAAAGAGAGAAAGAGAGAGAGAGAGAAATCGTGCGTGAAATCTGTTCGAAATTGTCGGAAATCGGAGATTCGAGCTAAATAGACGATCGTGCTCAATTCTAAAGCTTCAATTTGGTATATTCTTCCTTCCTTGTAATCTTTTGAAAACCCTAATTTGTTTGATTTGTGGTATTTCTTTGAGAATTCGAATTAAAGTTCGATTGATTTGATATAACTCGATATTCGGTATGATGTGTATTGAATCGAATGGATTTGCTTGTGGAATTGGAAATGGAATTAGGGTTTGGTAAAATGGTGGGATTTGTGGAATTTCTGAGCTTTTCAGGTGTTATGCACCATTTGGATCTGAATAGATCGAGTTATAATCGTTTGAACATCTCGATTTGTGTTGTTTGATTAAATCATCCATTTGAGTTGAATTTTGGAATTAGGGTTTTATACCAATTGAATTCATGGTTTAATTGTGTCGGTTCTTGATAACTTAGAGGTGAATATACCATGTCGAACCATGTCGAATCGATGATACGTAACAAGGGTTAACCATGTCGAACCTCGATCGAAACAAGTTTAACTAGACATAAAAACCAGCTTCTGTGTGATTTATTGCGGACCGAAACCACAAGTATTGCGGGCCGCAAGGGAACAGGGACTTAACCAAAACCTCGGACTGTTCTGTGTTGTTGTTGCGGGCCGCAACATATCCATTACGGGCCGCAATAAATATAGCAGAACAACATACTCTCTGGAAAGTTAGGCTACGGGCCGCAACCCATTCATTACGGGCCGCAATAAATGGGGCAGAAAACACTACTCTCTGGAACATCTTGTTGCGGGCCGCAACAAAGCCATTACGGGCCGCAATGACACCCAGAATTTCTGCAAATGTATATTTTGTGTTGTACAAACCTAATTGGTTGAACCATTACCTAAACCTATACCATGAGGACCCGAATACGAACCCTAAACCGTGTTTAACCTAATTTAACTCAATTTAACCTACGAGATACCAATCGAATGTTTTAATCGAATCTAAACATATAAATAGGTGGTAAACCTACGAGGCATCGGATCTCGGGATCATTCGAGACGCCTGAGCCTTAGACGTGTACGCTATATACTCAGGTGCGGGGTTTCTGGACTTGTTTGATAGTTTATATTCAGAATTAAACTGTGTTTCGATTGACATGTTGATTATTGGTTAAATTGCATTATCGAATCGTGTTGCATATGCATTGCATTGCCCAAATTAATTAAAACTCGAATTGTTTTATCTGATTGATCTGCATGCTGGTATGGTTATTATTTGTGTATTGATCTGAATGATCTAATTTTGGAATTAAAAGTCACCGTGATTTATATCACCATCGGTTGGTGGATATGGTATTACCGTCTCCCATCGTGGCGACGTCACCCAGGGGGTGAATCCGGATTTGTCAAAGTCTATGCATGGACTTTGACACCCAGTATTCTAAAGCTTTAGATCGTCTGGCCCTCGGCAGTTCCCAGTACCGGTTGGGACGAGGGGTAAGTGACTCTGTATTATGAATTTGATTGTGGGTGACTTGTGTATCGGAGGCATTACCCAGGGGGTAATGCGTTTGAATGGTCAATTGGTTTTAAATGAATTTTCCGGATCTGAGATGAAACCAGACTTTTAATTAAACGGTTAAGCCTGTAACTACCAGATATTCTGAGCTCGAGTTAAACCAAATATTGTGTGATTGAATTTTGGTTTGGCAAATCCTGATTTGATTTCATTTGGCTAATTGATGTCGGGTTATGCGTTCATGTTTATACATTATTATAAATTGATCTGAACTTTATTTTTGTTTATTTTTGAATATAATCTGTGATTGCAAGTCCAGGAGCGAAACGTGGCAAATTTATCGCACTGAGAATTTATTTCTCACCCCTTGTTTGGGTTAACTTTTCAGGTTCTGGTTCAGCAGATCCGAGTGGGGCACGAGGTCGGTAGGCCTGGTTTCACCGCTGCTTAGACTGTCTGGTATGGTGGCATTAGGGACTATGTATATAGTTATGTTTTGATTGTGTACATATATGGTCTCTATGTCATTTTGTGATGCGTATCCATCGAGATACGGGTTTGTATGATATTACCTGACCATTTGGGATTTATGTTATTTGTTTGCTTATGTTTTTATTTACTATTATATCGTAATTGCCTTGAAGGCATACGGGCAACCGTATGTCTACGGCAGGAATCACCTGTCGCTCCTCGTTAGGCCGCGGGGTGTGACAATATTTATACTAAAATACTCTAAATTACATGAAATTATGTTGAATTCCACTATATTAAGTTAAATTACACTAAATTACATTACATTGCGATAAAATACGGTAAATTACGCTAAATTAAGTTAAATTACATATGGATAGGGACGATATCTTCACTGAAAAGGCAAAAAACACTGAAAATTTTAATTTTTTTGGTTTAAATTATTTGATAGATTACTTCTTTTGATATATAATTAGCATAGTTATACTAAAATACGCTAAATTACTTGAAATTTTGTTGAATTACACTACATTATGTTAAATTTCACTAAATTACATTACATTACACTAAAATACGGTAAGTTACGCTAAATTACGTTAAATTACATATGAATAGGGACGATATCTTCAATGAAAAGCCGAAAAACACTTAAAATTAGCATTTTTTTGTTTAAATTATTTGAGAGATTACTTCTTTTGATATATAATTAGCATATTTATAATAAAATACTCTAAATTACATGAAATTATGTTGAATTACACTATATTAAGTTAAATTAAACTAAATTACATTACATTACGCTAAAATACGGTAAGTTACGCTAAATTACGCTTAATTACATATGAATAGTAACGATATCTTCACTGAAAATTTGAATTTATTTGTTTATATTTGTTGATATATTACTTCTTTTGATATATAAATTGCATATTTATACTAAAATACGCTAAATTACTTGAAATTATGTTGAATTACACTATATTAAGTTAAATTAAACTAAATTACATTATATTGCGCTAAAATACTGTAAATTACGCTATATTACATATGAATAGGAACGATATCTTCACTGAAAAGGCAAAAAACACTGAAAATTCGAATTTATTTGTTTATATTTGTTGGTATATTAATTCTTTTGATATATAATTAGCATATTTATACTAAAATACTCTAAATTACATGAAATTATGTTGAATTACACTATATTAAGTTAAATTAAACTAAATTACAATACATTGCGATACGAATAGGTACGATATCTTCACTGAAAAGCCTGAAAACACTTAAAATTAGAATTTTTTTGTTTAAATTATTTGATAGATTACATCTTTTGATATATAATTAGCATAGTTATACTAAAATACGCTAAATTACTTGAAATTATGTTGAATTACACTATATTAAGTTAAATTTCACTAAATTACATTACATTACGCTAAAATACGGTAAGTTACGCTAAATTACGCTAAATTACATATGAATAAGGACGACATCTTCACTGAAAAGGCAAAAAACACTGAAAATTTGAATTTATTTGTTTAAATTATTTGATAGATTAATACTTTTGATATATAATTAGCACATTTATAATAAAATACGGTAAATTACTTGAAATTATGTTGAATTACACTATATTAAGTTAAATTACACTAAATTACATTATATTGCGCTAAAATACTGTAAATTACGCTATATTACATATGAATAGGTACGATATATTCACTGAAAAGGCGAAAAACACTGAAAATAAGAATATTTTAGTTTAAATTATTTGATAGATTACTTCTTTTGATATATAATTAACGTATTTATACTAAAATACGTTAAATTACTTGAAATTATGTTGAATTACACTATATTAAGTGAAATTAAACTAAATTACATTACATTGCGATAAAATATGTTAAATTAAGCTAAATTATGCTAAATTACATATGAATAGGGACGATATCTTCACTGAAAAGGCAAAAAACACTGAAAATTTATATTTTTTTTGTTTTAATTATTTGTTAGATTAATACTTTTGATATATTATTAGCACATTTATACTAAAATACGCTAAATTACTTGAAATTAAGTTGAATTACACTATATTAAGTTAAATTACACTAAATTAGAACACATTACGCTAAAATACTGCAAATTACGCTAAATTACATATGAATATTACGATATCTTCACTGAAAAGCCGAAAAACACTTAAAATTAGAATTTTTTTGTCTAAATTATTTAATTCATTACTTCTTCTGATATATAATTAGCATATTTATACTAAAATACGCTAAATTACATGAAATTATGTTGAATTACACTATATTAAGTTAAATTACACTAAATTAGATTACATTGCGAAAAATACGGTAAATTACGCTAAATTACGCTTAATTACATATGAATAGGAACGATATCTTCACTGAAAATGCAAAAAACGCTGAAAATTTGAATTTTTTTGTTTAAATTATTTGATAGATTACTTCTTTTGATATAAAATTAGCATATTTAAACTAAAATACGCTAAATTACTTGAAATTATGTTGAATTACACTAAATTATTTAAATTACACTAAATTACATTACATTACGCTAAAATACGGTAAGTTACGGTAAATTACGCTAAATTACATATGAATAAGGACGACATCTTCACTGAAAAGGCAAAAAACACTGAAAATTTGAATTTATTTGTTTAAATTATTTGATAGATTAATACTTTTGATATATAATTAGCACATTTATACTAAAATACGCTAAATTACTTGAAATTATGTTGAATTACACTATATTAAGTTAAATTACACTAAATTACATTACATTACGCAAAAATACGGTAAGTTACGCTAAATTACATATGAATTGGTACGATATCTTCACTGAAAAGCCGAAAAACACTTAAAATTAGATTTTTTTGTTTAAATTATTTGATAGATTACTTCTTTTGATATATAATTAGCATAGTTATACTAAAATATGCTAAATTACTTGAAATTATGTTGAATTACACTATATTAAGTTAAATTACACTAAATTACATTAAAATACGCTAAAATACGGTAAGTTACGCTAAATTACGCTAAATTACGCTAAATTACATATGAATAGGGACGATATCTTCACTAAATTACAAGCGCATGTGCAGACACTCGTCCTCCAATCCTGCCTCCGCTGAACTGAGGAACACCTCGACCACGGGATGGTGATCCACCCTGCCCACGTCCTACAGGCCCTCCAGCACTACTGTCCCTCTGAAACCCCCATGCAGCGTTCGGGCACTCTCTCGCCCAATGATCTTGGCTGCCACATGTAAAGCATGCGCGGTTGAGACGTCTGCAATCTTGTTCCGAATGTGCCTGGTTGCATGAACGGCACCACATTGGAGTAAAAACCGGCCTAAATCCAGGTGTCGCTATCTGTCTGGGAGGTGGTCCAGCAGTCGACGGGCCTCCCCCTAACCTCACCCTCCGCCTGTTCTGATCCTCTCTCTGCTTGATATTTCTTTCTGTCATCTGTATTTTCCTCCTCTTATTATGCATCTCTACCTGCTCTACATGATCCATCACCGCCTGAAGCTCAGTAACTAATGGGGTATCTACAATCATCGATATACCTCCATCCAACCCATCCAGGTACTGCCTATGGTACCTCTCCGCATCATTCCGCACATCTGCTGCATATCTTGACAAACCGAGGAAGTCATTGTTGTACTCTGCCACGGGTCGCCCATTCTGCCTTAGGTCTAGAAATTTCCTCCTCAACGCCTCTCGCTGTAAGTTACTTAGAAATCGTCGAGTGAACTGTTGTTCAAACCACTCCCACGGAATCTTTACCTCCTCCCCGACATAACTACGTCGGGCTCCATCCCACCAGAATCTTGCCTCACTCTCTAACTGTTGCTCTACCAGCTCCACCCTATCTTCCTCAGGTGCTCGACATAAAATCAACCTTGTATTAACATTAGCGAGCCATTCTTCTGCTACGGCATACCCACTGGTGCCATCAAAACGAGGCGGATTAAGGCGCATGAAAGATTCGTACAACCTCCTAAACTCCTCAGGAGCACCTCTGTGAACCTCAGGTACCGCATCACGCCTCTCTGCCTGGCGACCTCTCTCGTAAGCCGCAATCAATCTCTCATCTAAATCGCGATCCCGGTCCTGCACACCTCTAGGTCCAATATCAGCTCCCTGAACATTAGGCCCCGCAGGTCCGGTCTCGACTCCACGAGCGACTGGTTCGATAATTGGATCCTGAATGTTATCAAGATCTCTCGTTCGGGGTCGTCCCCTACCTCTACGTCTTTCCATAATTCTAAATAAGAAGAACAATTTCATTAAGTTTGTATTTACTTATTACTATACTAGACAAGTCGTTAATCTTGATTGTCCAATTATAACGTACCCCACTCGCGTATCCTATCAGTCTGGTTAGGGCTTAAACCTATGCTCTGATACCACCAAAGGGAACTGTCACACCCCGCAGCCATTAGTAGTGACAGAGCCCCGCCGTAAGCATACAACTTCATGTATGCTTACAAGGCAATTACGATATAGCTCATCGTAGTACAATAAAAGAATAAAACAAGTTTATATATATATAACAATCCAATTACCCAACATCTGGTAATAGTGGCATATACAAAACGTATCTCATACGGATACCGACCATAGGGTATGACCTAGAGAACTATCCAACAAAAATACATATACATCTCTAGTCAAATAACAAAACAACCACTAAGGTAATATGGGGACATATACCAAAGGCCTACTACTCGTGTGCCTCTCCAGAATCAGTCGTATCACAACCTGTAAAAAGAACCCAAAGGGTGGGGGTGAGAATAATTTCTCAGTGCGAATTTGCCACAATCAGGTTATTGGACTTGCAATCAGAATCCATGTCCAAAAATGAAACTAATACAAAAGTATATTAACAGTTCTATATCAGTGTATAAAGGAATGCGTATGCTTGACAACAATAATCAAATAAATCACAACTCACGATATTTTTCAAGACGGAGTTCAAACAAACACACATTTGGCTTAACTCATTTTATTAAGGCTGGTAGCACCTACAGATGTTCTCTCGAGCTGGACCCTTTATCAAACCCTCATCTGTAGGGTTACTGACACCTACAGATGTTCCACCGAGCTGGACCCTTTATCTGACACCCATCTGCAGTGCTTTGGCTTAACCATTTACTACAGTCTGGTTCTAAGTCAGCTATGCAGCTCAACTTTACAAATGCATTCACACGGAATCAAGGTCAGCCATACGGCTCAACCTTGACATAGGATCAAAATCATCTCAAAGCCTTGCAACAATTCATAAACAGGTCAACGGATAGGTCACCGTCACCTTATCCAAGCTACCACGACGTGTCAGCATGGCAAATTCAGAAACAGGTCAACGGATAGGTCACCGTCACCTTATCCAGCTACCTCTATGGGTCAGCCTGGCAAATTCACTGTCACCTTATCCAGCTACCTCTATGGGTCAGCCTGGCAAATTCACTGTCACCTTATCCAGCTACCTCTATGGGTCAGCCTGGCAAATTCATAAACAGGTCAACGGATAGGTCACCGTCACCTTATCCAGCTACCTCTCTGGGTCAGCCTGGCAAATTCAGAAACAGGTCAACGGATAGGTCACCGTCACCTTATCCAGCTACCTCTATGGGTCAGCCTGGAAAATTCATAAACAATCACCTTATCCAGCTACCTCTATGGGTCAGCCTGGCAAATTCATTTCACATATCGAACAATAAAAGAACACATCAATCGACAACCATACGAATATGTAAATCTACCTTTTTACCACAATTCAGTTTTAACCAGATTGGTTTATGCACATGATTCACACAATTCTAATTATGCAACAATCAAACATTTCACATGAATTCCATCAACCAACTCACAATTCGGTTTTAACCATATTGGTTTATGCAAACAATTCACACAATTACAAACATGCAACAATCAACATGCAACAATCAAGCATTCAACATGACAATCGGAAACAATTTAATTTCTGAAAATGAAACATCAAACAAGTCCAAGAACCCCGCACCTGATTACGAAGAGCGTATCTCGCACTTATGGTTCGGACGTCTCGAAAGGTCCCGCAAAATCTTGCTCAACCGAGCCTACACCAATTAACACCTCTATTGGTTGGATTAAACTAGATTAATCACAATTCTTCTCAATTTTCGGGTTTGAACCAAACCCTAGATAGAAAATCGAGATTTAGCACGATTTGGGAAATAAATTGCCAAATGAACAACATAGAAGTTTAATGGGGAGGGATTACTCACAATTTATACACAGATTTTGGATTTAGGACAAAACCCTAACAATGGAGAAAAATTCGAAATTTTGAGAAGAGAGGAGAGAAAGGGAAATACCAATGGAGCACTAGAGAGAGAGATAATCAAGATTTTCCAGTTCTTTCTTCAATTTCTCAAAGCTTTTGATGGATTTTTGGAAGGAGAAGGGAGATCCCTCTCCTTTCTCTTTGTTTTGGCGGACACACACACGCACAAGCACAAGGGGATCGGACCACACAGGGAGAAATGAAGGGAGAGAGAGAGAATTTTGCAAAATAGACCCTGATCGAGCAGGAAATACCATAAAACGTTTTGGACGTTTTCGAAACCGTTGTAACGTTTTAATTAAATTGTAAGATGTAGAAATCTTGTTTTTGATCAAATTTTTACAGAGCCAATCGTTTTGAAACGTTTTAAAACGTTGGGAACGTTTTATAATCGTTGGTAACGATTTATCTAAACTTGTAGGAATTGGAAAATTGAGTTTGAATTTTGAAAACGTCTGGAACGTTATAACAAACGTCTAGAACATTTTAGGGTCCAGCAGCACAATTTTTTTTTTTGGTAACGTAACAATAGATTACTTCTTTTGATATATAATTAGCATATTTATACTAAAATACGGTAAATTACATGAAATTATGTTGAATTACACTATATTAAGTTAATTTAAACTAAATTACATTACATTACACTAAAATACGGTAAGTTATGCTAAATTACGCTAAATTACATATGAATAGCGACGATATCTTCACTGAAAAGCCGAAAAACAATGAAAATTAGAATTTTTTTGTTTAAATTATTTGAGAGATTACTTCGTTTGATATATAATTAGCATATTTATACTAAAATACGCTAAATTACATAAAATTATGTTGAATTACACAATATTAAGTGAAATTAAACTAAATTACATTACATTGCGATAAAATACGAAAAATTACGCTAAATTACGCTAAATTACATATGAATAGGGACGATATCTTCACTGAACAAGCGAAAAACATTGAAAATTTGAATTTTTTTTGTGTAAATTATTTGATGGATTGCTTCTTTAGATATATATAATTAGCATATTTATACTAAAATACGCTAAATTACATGAAATTATGTTGAATGACACAATATTAAGTTAAATTACACTAAATTACAGTACAGTACGCTAAAATACGGTAAATTACGGTAAATTACGCCAAATTACATATGAATAGGGACGATATCTTCACTGAAAAGACGAAAAACACTGAAAATTAGAATTTTTTTGTTTAAATTATTTGAGAGATTACTTCTTTTGATATATAATTAGCATATTTGTACTAAAATACGCTAAATTACATGAAATTATGTTGAATTACACTATATAAAGTTAAATTAGACTAAATTACATTACATTATGCTAATATACGGTAAATTACGCTCAATTATATATGAATAGGGACGATATCTTCACTGAAAAGGCGAAAAAAACAGAAAATATGAATATTTTTATTTATATTTGTTGATAGATTACTTCTTTTGATATATTATTCGCATATTTATACTAAAATACGCTAAATTACTTGAAATTATGTTGAATTACACTATATTAAGTTAAATTAAACTAAATTACATTATATTGCGCTAAAATACTGTAAATTACGTTATATTACATATGAATAGGGACGATATCTTCACTGAAAAGACGAAAAACACTGAAAATATGAATATTTTAGTTTAAATTATTTGAGAGATTACTTCTTTTGATATATAATTAGCATATTTATACTAAAATACGCTAAATTACATAAAATTATGTTGAATTACACAATATGAAGTGAAATTAAACTAAATTACATTATATTGCGATAAAATACGAAAAATTACGCTAAATTACGCTAAATTACATATGAATAGGGACGATATCTTCACTGAACAAGCGAAAAACATTGAAAATTTGAATTTTTTTTGTGTAAATTATTTGATGGATTGCTTCTTTAGATATATATAATTAGCATATTTATACTAAAATACGCTAAATTACATGAAATTATGTTGAATGACACAATATTAAGTTAAATTACACTAAATTACAGTACAGTACGCTAAAATACGGTAAATTACGGTAAATTACGCCAAATTACATATGAATAGGGACGATATCTTCACTGAAAAGACGAAAAACACTGAAAATTAGAATTTTTTTGTTTAAATTATTTGAGAGATTACTTCTTTTGATATATAATTAGCATATTTGTACTAAAATACGCTAAATTACATGAAATTATGTTGAATTACACTATATAAAGTTAAATTAGACTAAATTACATTACATTATGCTAATATACGGTAAATTACGCTCAATTATATATGAATAGGGACGATATCTTCACTGAAAAGGCGAAAAAAACAGAAAATATGAATATTTTTATTTATATTTGTTGATAGATTACTTCTTTTGATATATTATTCGCATATTTATACTAAAATACGCTAAATTACTTGAAATTATGTTGAATTACACTATATTAAGTTAAATTAAACTAAATTACATTATATTGCGCTAAAATACTGTAAATTACGTTATATTACATATGAATAGGGACGATATCTTCACTGAAAAGACGAAAAACACTGAAAATATGAATATTTTAGTTTAAATTATTTGAGAGATTACTTCTTTTGATATATAATTAGCATATTTATACTAAAATACGCTAAATTACATAAAATTATGTTGAATTACACAATATGAAGTGAAATTAAACTAAATTACATTACAATACGCCAAAATACGGTAAATTACGGTAAATTATGGTAAATTACTTTAAATAACATATGACTAGGTACGATATCTTCACTGAAAAGCCAAAAAACACTTGAAATTAGAATTTTTTTTGTTTAACTTATTTGATAGATTACTTCTTTTAATATATAATTAGCATATTTACACTAAAATAAGCTAAATTACATGAAATTATGTTGAATTATACTATATTAAGTTAAATTAAACTAAATTACATTACATTGCGATAACATACGGTAAATTACGCTAAATTACATATGAATAGGGACGATATCTTCACTGAAAAGGCAAAAAACACTGAAAATTTAAATTTTTTTGTTTAAATTATTTGATAGATTACTTCTTTTGATATATAATTAGCATATTTATACTAAAATACGCTAAATTACATGAAATTATGTTGAATTACACTATATTAAGTTAAATTAAACAAAATTACATTACATTGCGATAAAATACGGCAAACTACGCTAAATTACATATGAATATGGAGGATATCTTCACTGAAAAGGAAAAAAACACTGAAAATTTGAATTTTTTTTGTTCAAATTATTTGATAGATTAATAATTTTGATATATAATTTGGATCAAAAAAAAAAAAAAAGATATATAATTAGCACATTTAAACTAAAATACGATAAATTACTTGAAATTATGTTGAATTATACTATATTATGTTAAATTACAATAAATTAGATTACATTACGGTAAATTACGCTAAATTACATATGAATAGGGATGATATCTTCACTGAAAAGGCAAAAAACACTGGAAATTTGAATTTTTTGTTTTAATTATTTGATAGATTAATACTTTTGATATATAATTAGCACATTTATACTAAAATACGATAAATTACTTGAAATTATGTTGAATTATACTGTATTATGTTAAATTACACAAAATTAGATTACATTACGCTAAAATACTGTAAACTACGCTAAATTACATAAGAATAGGTACGATATCTTCACTGAAAAGCCGAAAAACACTTAAAATTAGAATTTTTTTGTTTAAATTATTTGAGAGATTACTTCTTTTGATATATAATTAGCATATTTGTACTAAAATACGCTAAATTACATGAAATTATGTTGAATTACACTATATTAAGTTAAATTAAACTAAATTACATTACATTCCGATAAAATACGGTAAATTACGCTAAATTACGCTAAATTACATATGAATAGGGACGATATCTTCACTGAAAAGCCGAAAAACCCTGAAATTTTGATTTTTTTTGTTTAAATTATTTGATAGATTACTTCTTTTCACATACAATTAGCATATTTATACCAAAATATGCTAAATTACTTGAAATTATGTTGAATTACACTATATTAAGTTAAATTACACTAAATTACATTACATTACGCTAAAATAAGGTAAATTACGCTAAATTACAAATTAATAGGGACGATATATTCGCTGAAAAGGCGAAAAACACTGAAAGTTTGAATTTTTTTGTTTAAATTATTTGATAGATTACTTCTTTTGATATACAGTTAGCATATTTATACTAAAATGCGCCAAATTAGTTGAAATTTGCATATGAATAGGGACGATATCTTCACTGAAAAGGCGAAAAACACTGAAAATTTGAAATTTTTTGTTTAAATCATTTGATGGAATACTTATTTTGTTATACAATTAGCATATTTATACTGAAATACGCTAAATTACGTGAAATTATGTTGAATTACACTATATAAAGTTAAATTACACTAAATTACATTTCATTATGCTAAAATACGGTAAATTACGCTAAATTAAGCTAAATTATATATGAATAGAGACGACATCCTCACTCAAAAGGCGAAAAACACTGAAAATTTGAATTTTTTTGTTTAAATCATTTGATAGATTACTTTTTTTGATATATAATTAGCATATTTATACAGAAATATATTAAATACTTGAAATTATGTTCAATTACACTATATTAACTTAAATTACACTAAATTACATTACATTACTCCAAAATACGGTAAATTATGCTAAATTACAAATGAATAGGGACGATATCTTCACTGATAAGGCGAAAAACACTGAAAAATCGAATTGTTTTGTTTAAATTCTTTGATAGATTACAACTTTTGATATATAATTAGCATATTTATACTAAAATACGCTAAATTATTTGAAATTATGTTGAATTACACTAAATTAAGTTAAATTACACTAAATTACATTACATTACGCTAAAATAAGGTAAATTACTTTAAATTACGCAAAATTACATATGAATAGGGACAATATATTCACTGAAAAGGCAAAAAACACTGAAAATGTGAATTTTTTTGTTTAAATCATTTGATAGATTAGTTCTTTTGATATATAATTACCATATTTATACTGAAATACGCTAAATTACTTGAAATAATGCTGAATTACACAATATTAAGTTAAATTACACTAAATTACATTACATTACGCTAAAATACGGTAAATTACGCTAAATTACATATGACTAGGGATGATATGTTCACTGGAAAGGCAAAAAACACTGAAAATTTGAATTGTTTTGTTTAAATTATTTGATAGATTACTACTTTTGATATAAAATTAGCATATTTATACTAAAATACGCTAAGCTACTTGAAATTATGTTTTATTACACTATATAAAGTTAATTACACTAAATTACATTACATTATGCTAAAATAAGGTAAATTACAATAAATTATGCTAAATTACAAATGAATAGAGACGATATCTTCGCTGAAGAGGGGAAAAACACTGAAAATTTGAATTTTTTGTTTAAATTATATGATAGATTACTTCTTTTGATATACAATTATCATATTTATACTAAAATTGTTACATTCTAATCCTTGATTTAAATAAAAACATACAAAAAAGGGCTTAAGTGTAAAGATTTTATAAATAAAATATATGCAAAAAGGGCCTAATTGTGAAGATTTTTAAGTTATGCAATATTTAAAAACTTGGAGGGCTTATGTGCAAAAATTCCATATATTATGTTAAAACCCATCTTCTTCACTTGATATTTCATTAAACACATCCCATATTTCGTGAGGGGCTAGGTTGGGCCGAACCAAAGAGAAAAAGAGAGAAAGAGTGAAATCGAGCACGAAATCGGGTCGGAATTGTCGGAAAACGGAGATTCGAGCTAATTAGACGATCGTGATCAGTTCTAGAACTTCAATTTGGTAAAATTTTCTCTCCTTGTAATCTTTTGGAAAACCCTAGATTGTTCGATTTGTTGTATTTCTTTGAGAATTCGGATTTAAGTTCGATTGGTTCGATATAACTCGGTATTCGGTTTGATTTGTATTGAATCGAATGGTTTTGGTTGTGAAATTGGAATGGGAACTAGGGTTTGGTAAAAATGGTGGAAATTGGGGAAATTACTAAATTTCAGGTGTTATGCACCATTTGGATCTGATTTGATCGAGTTATAGTCGTTCGAACATCTCGTTTCGTGTTATATGAGTAAATCATCCGTTTGAGCTAATGTTGGAATTAGGGTTTTATGCCAATTTGGTACCAATTGAATTCATGGTTTAATGGTGTCGATTCTCGACAACCTAGATGTGAACTATACCTTCTGAACCGAGAACAAGTAACAAGAGTTAACCATGTCGAACCGCGATCGAAACGAGTTGAACTTAACCTGAAAATCCAGACTGGCCGGCCATTGATGCAGCTGTACAAAATTCTACATTCCGAATTTGGGTTTGTTTCCTTCATGAAAGTTGTAGATCTTTTCGTTCTGGTTCAGTCAAGCTTTGATTCACCCAAATCGGAGTCTGTATGACAAAGATATGGCCAAAATACGAACTGTATGTTTTAATCGAATCTAAACGAATAAATAGGTGGTAAACCTACGAGGCATCGGATCTCGGGATCATTCGAGACGCCTGAGCCTTAGACGAGTACGCGACATACTCAGGTGCGGGGTTTCTGGACTTGTTTGATAGTTTATATTCAGAATTAAACTGTGTTCCTATTGACATGTTGATTATTGGTTGAATTGCATTATCGAATTGTGTTGCATATGCATTGCATTGCCCTAATTAATTGAAACTCGAATTGTGATCTGATTGATCTGCATGCTGGTATGGTTGTTATTTGTGTATTGATCTGAATGATCTAATTTGGAATTAAAAGTCACCGTGATTTATATCACCTTCGGTTGGTGGATATGGCATTACCGTCCCCCACCGTGGCGACGACACCCAGGGGGTGTGTTCGGATTTGTCAAAGTCTGGTGCACGGACTTTGACGACCCAGTATTCTAAAGCTTTAGATCGTCTGGCCCTCAGCAGTTCCCAGTACCGGTTGGGATGAGGGGTAAGTGACTCTGTACTACGAATTGGAATATATGTGACTTGTGTATCGGATGGCATTACCCAGGGGGTGAATGCGTTTGAATGGTCGATTTGGTTTTAATATGTATCGGAGGCATTACCCAGGGGGTGAATGCGGTTGTATTGACATTTGGTTTTATATGAATTTTTCCGGATATGAAATGGAACCAGACTTAGATTTAAACGGTTAAACCTATAATTACCAGATATTCTGAGTTCGAGTTAAACCAAATATTGTGTGATTGAATTTCGATTTGGCAATTCCTGAGTTGGATTTCATTTGGCTTATTGATGTCGGTTGATGTGTGCATGTTTATATATATATCATTATGAACTGTTCTGAGCTTTATTTGTACTTTACTTTTGAATATAATCTGTGATTGCAAGTCCAGGAGCGAAACGTGGCAAATTTATCGCACTGAGAAATTTATTTCTCACCCCCTCTTGGATTATCTTTTCAGGTCCGGGTTCAGCAGGGCCGAGAGAGGCACGAGGTCAGTAGGCCTAGTCATTCCGCTGCGTAGTTGTCTGGTATGCTGACATGAGAGATTATGTATACAGTTAGGTTTTGTGGATGTATATATATATAGTCTCTATGTCATTTTTGTGGTACGTATCCATCGAGATACGGGTTTGTATGACATTACCTGACTAGCCGGGAGTTATGTTATTTATGTTGGTTGTTTGTTTATGTTTTCATTTACTCTTATATCGTAATTGCCTAGTAGGCATACGGGCAACCGTATGTTTACGGCAGGGAGACCACCTGTCGCGCCTCGTTGGGCTGCGGGGTGTGACAGGTCCTTCCTTCGGTGGTATCAGAGCATGGTTTAGAACCTGAACCAGACTTGTTTGGATACGTGAGTAGTATGCGTATTAATTGGGGCCGGCACGACTATACGAATGTCGTATGATAATTAGGGAATGTAGAATATATAAACTAACTTTGTTTATTCAGAAAATGGAAACACGCCGAGGTAGAGGCAGAGCTCGTAGGAATCCGGAACCTAGTCCGGAACCAATTGGTGAGCCAGTTGGGGCTCAAGCTGGGGCTGGTCCAGCTGGTGCTGGAGTTGCTGGAGGAGCTGGTAGGGACCGGGACTTAGATGACCGGTTGATTGCGGCCTATGAAAGAGGTCGTCAAGCACAAATGCGGGATGTCGCACCAGTGGCTCAAGGTGGGGCACCCGAAGAGTTCAGAAGGTTGTATGATGCATTCCTGCGTTTGAATCCGCCGCGTTATGATGGAACCGGCGGGTATGCGGCAGCGGAGGAATGGTTGGCTCAGATAAATGCGAAACTGAATTTATGTCGTGCTCCCGATGACAATAAGGTGGAGTTGGTTGAGCAACAGTTGGAGAGTGATGCTCGATTTTGGTGGGACGGGGCCCGACGTAACTTTGAAGGGGAGGAAGCGAGGATTCCTTGGGAATGGTTCGAGCAACAGTTCAATAGGCGGTTCATGAGCAATATGCAGCGAGAAGCTTTGCGTAGAAAATTTCTGGAGTTGAGGCAAGATGGACGTCCGGTGGTGGAATATAATAGTGAGTTCTTGGCATTATCTCGCTATGCAACGGATGTGAGGAATGAGGTGGAAAGGTACCATAGACAATACTTGGACGGGTTGGATGGCAACATCTCTATGATCGTTGATACTCCAATGGCGAGGGAATTACAAACAATGATGGATCACGCCGAACAAGTTGAGATGCATGGTAAGCGGAGAAGGACGCAAGTGAATGAAAGGAATGTGAAACAACGGGAAGATTCGAGTCGACAAGTGTCGAAGTCGAGGGGAGGATCATCATATACTAGACCCCCTCGGTCGAACATGGCACCGAGACCTCCATTCAGACAGACCTCTATGCCGGGTTCTAGACCGGCGATGCCTTCACAATGGTGCCGATCATGCAACCAAGCACATGATGAGATTGAGTGTAGGCGCAAGGCGAGCGCTTGCTTCATATGTGGTAGCACGGGACATTGGGCGAGGGAGTGCCCGAATTCACTTATAAGGATGCAAGGCGCTAGTGGCGCAGGAGGGTCAGCTAGCGTTGGGCGTGGCGCGCCGACGGGGCGCGGACGTGGCACATTTCAAGCTAGCGGGGCTAACGCTAGCAGGGCTAGCAGCTTGGGTAGCACCGGCAGGGCGGCGGCGCATGCGCTTAACATCGCTGGAACTTCGCGCAACGCTGCAACTGAGCAGGGAGGCGGCCAGACTGACGTCATGACAGGTTTACTCTCTATATCTGATCATGAGGCTTATTGTTTGATTGATACGGGGTGTAGTCATTCGGTGGTGTCGAGGGTATTTGTGGAAAAGTGTAGTTGGCCAATTGAAACGAGTAATCAAATTCTAAACGTTCAAACCCCATTTGGATCAACTGATCAAGAAATTACCATATGCCGAAACCGTAATATTAAAGTAGATGGAAGGGAATTCGAAGCTGATTTGTTGGTTATGGATATTGTGGGGTATGATGTCTTGTTGGGAATGGATTGGTTGATGAGGCACGCGGCCACTATCGATTGTCCGCATCGACGGATTCATTTTGCGAATTCAAGAGGTATGTCATGTACTTTGAAATGTAGAGAACTTGGGGTACTAACACCGTGTGTTTCTGCTGTAGAAGTGAGAAATTTGTTAGAAACAGGATGTACAGCTTATCTAGTAGCCGTGGTGTATGCGGCTGCTGCAGTTCCGGAGATCAGCACTATACCGGTAATTTCAGAATTTGTCGATGTATTTCCGGAAGAGATTGTGGGGTTGCCACCTGAGCGAGAAGTGGAGTTCGGTATCGAACTAGTACCGGGCACAACACCGATTTCTGTAACGCTTCGAAATAATGGTATGATTAAATTTCTACAGAATCCAATTTAGAAAATAATAAAATTAATTAGGTCAGTAAATCAACAATTTATAGGAATAAATATATAGTAAACGATAAAAGTTGAGAGGAAATAACGTGTCATTTTAATCAAATTATATTAATAGAGGTCATAGCCTTTTTAGCAAACTCAATTTAGAAGAGCCCAATCTAAATTCAGCCCGATCCTCACCCATTTAATCTACCCTTCTCCTCTCTCTTCCCACAGCCAACCCTTCATTGCAATTTCTGTAAGTTTTCTTTCTCTCCCTCTCTTTCTCTCTTTTCCTTTGTTTACGCCCCCCTCTCCCTCTTTGGCTGCCGCCGGCCACAAGCCCCCTAACCTCACCACCAAACCGCCAGCCCCCCCCTCCTTCCTTGCCGCCGCCCTCCCTCTCTACCCCAACCGAACCCCATCCCTTCCTCTCTCTCTACCGCCTCTCTTGTTCCTTGGCTGCCGCTGACCCGAAGGAAAACCCTAGCCGCAACCCTCTGGCTTCTCCCCCCTCCTTTTCCCTTTGTTGGCCGACTCTCTTTCTCTTTTCCCTTGGCCGGCCAAAACCCAAAACCCTAAAATTTGGTACGGTCCGTACCAGGCCGTGCGGCTAGGCCGTACCTACCTAGGTCAGACCAGGCCGTACCAACTAGGTCAGACCCGGCCGTACCAACTAGGTCAGACCAGGCCGTACCAACTAGGTCAGACCAGGCCGTACCTACTCAGTCGAAACCCTAACCCTAGCCGAAATCCATACATCCATTAACCCGAAACCGAAACCCATTAACCCATTTAAGGACTTTATTTAAAATGTTTAGATGACAATTGAATTAAATACGAATAGAATTAAGAACCTAATCAAGCGTTTATAAACTTAGGAGCAAACCGCGAGGTTCTAGGAGACGCCGAGAATACGCGAGATTTCGACACACGCGAGATCACTGAGAATACAGGTGCGGGTTCCTGGTCTTTTTACAAATAATAAGAAATGCGTGGATTAAGGTAGGTAATCCTTTTTCCCAATCTGGTAGATGATCTGCATGTTGAGAATGTCGAATTCTCTTTTGTTTTGTGTAGAATTGCATGTTAGGAGCTTTTTGGATGCATTGATTTGAACTGACAGGATAGTGTGAATGTGAACAAGGAAAGTTTTAATGAACTGTTTTAAATTGGGGCCGTCCCTGTGTGGCGGTTCTGCATGTGTTTTCGAAAATCGGATCGTCCGTGTGTGGCGATCTGCCGGTTGGGTCCCCGCAACGACCCTTCCAGATTCGTCCTCGTGTGGCGACTCTTTGGGCTATCCTGCATGGGCATGGGTTCTCAGAGAGAAAGGCCGGATTATCCGTGTGTGGTGATCCGGAGTAAGAACAGAACAGAACAGAACAGAACAGAACAGAACAGCTCGTCCTCGTGTGGCGACTCCAACTAAGTTTTCATGTACGGGCATGGATTCCCAAAGGAGAAAGGCCGGATTGTCCATGTGTGGCGAACCCGGAGTGTTAGAATTTTAAAGAGAAACAGGAACAGAACTGAGAATGTTTTTGAAAGGATTGCATGTCCGAATTGATAGGAAAATTGGGGGTTATTTCAAAAACCTTTACTTTTATGTTTTTAGGGTATTTAATGCATTCATTTGTAAAAGCACCGGGCTGGAACTAAATTCCGCACTGAGAGATAGTTCGATCTCTCATCCGTTTTGTTTCCACTTTTATGTGGGTTCCAGGAAATGAAGAAGGAGACATGGAGGAAGGCCGTGAGTGAGAAAATTTAGCGGAAACTATTAAGAGTAGCCACTATTTGGTTTTTAATTTATATTTGTATGAATCATATATGATGCAGACATGGCGGTAACTGTTTGACTAGCCATGGCTGACATATTTTCCCTTTGTTTGTTTATGAACCTTGTTTATTTTTAATATAGTGGCTTATTTGGTTGTGTTATTGATAATGTATGTGATGTGCTTAACGCCTGGCGCATAAATGCGCGGCGGGTTGTCCTGGGGTGTGACAACTAAGTTGGTATCAGAGCCAGCACATACAATATCAATAAACTTCCGCTAAGAGAGCGTTAGCAATAGGATGCGGCGTTTAAGTCATAGACCAAACTATGTGGACCGAGCGTACCATTAGTAACAAATGTATATATAATTGGTGACGGATTATACCTTTGTAGTAACGGTACAACTTATTTTGAAAAATAACAAACATACTCTCCTTGGATTAATGAACCAATTAAATTTTGTAGAAGATAAGTAAAATAGATTCTTTTCCTAGATGGCAAATCAATTTAACGGACAGCCACTTGGCTACGGGCGTTCTCAGCCACCGCAAAGGTTAAGGAAATGATATAGTTATAAAACTCACGTGTATCTTAATTCCTGTTGAATGTTTTAAATGAGCAATTATAATCTAAAGAAAATTAAGGTTCGATTCGTAATCCTAAATTCCTTCTTTAAATTGCGTCTATTTGCCTGGAGTGAATAATCATAAATCATACGATGAACTCTGTAACTAATAATAATGCAAGTACCCCTGCCGTACAATATACCACCCCAGAACTTCGGAGCGTAGGGTTGAAACTCCAAATAGCGGGGAGGGAATTCCCGATAAACCCCATAGTCTCTAAGACGGGCCTCTACGATTTAATGTTGGGTCTTGAGTGGCTCACTCGAAACGGTGTGACGGTTGACTGCCTGAAAGGGAGGATGGTCATTAACAGGCCAGGTCTCCATGACCTCTCGGTCCGACTCAAGAAACGAGGAGGCGGGACCCCGACAATATCTGCCAACCAAGCAAGAAGACTCATCAATAGCGATAGTCCCGCCTTTGTAGTCACCATAATGCAACACGAGACGAAAAAAAAACCGAAATAACGTCAGTACCTATTGTCTCGGAGTATACCGATGTATTTCCGGAGGAATTGCCAGGAATACCTCCCGATCGGGAAATTGAATTCCACATAGACATACTCCCTGGTACCCGTCCAATCTCTAAGGCCCCGTACCGGATGACACCGGCAGAACTTAAGGAACTGAAAGTTCAGTTAGAAGAACTCTTAGAATTGGGATTTGTACGGCCAAGCACATCGCCGTGGGGCGCACCAGTACTGTTCGTCAGAAAGAAGGACGGTAGTATGAGACTCTGCATCGACTACCGAGAGTTAAACAAGGTCACGATCAAAAACAAATACCCTCTCCCACGAACTGAAGACCTATTCGATCAACTCCAAGGTGCGGCCGTTTATTCCAAGATCGATTTGAGATCAGGGCACCAGCAGTTGAAGATTCAACCGCAAGATGTAGAGAAATCAGCATTCCGTACCCGTTACGGGCACTATGAATTCACTGTCATGCCATTTGGGTTAACCAATGCTCCTGCGACATTCATGGAATTGATGAACCGAGTGTTCCACGACTTACTGGATTGCTGCGTCATTGTCTTTATAGATGACATTCTGATCTATTCAAAAAGGGAAGAAGATCATGCCGAGGACCTGCGTACGGTGTTACAAAGACTACGGGAACACCAGTTGTACGCCAAATTCTCTAAGTGTGAATTTTGGATGAAAGAGGTAAAATTTTTGGGACATGTAGTGACGGGGGAAGGTATCCGGGTAGACCAGATAAAATCAAAGCAGTGGTAGAATGGAATCAACCCAAGAATGTAACAGAGATACGCAGTTTCCTAGGGTTAGCGGGATACTACAGACGTTTCGTTCCCGGGTACTCGAAGACAGCCCGACCCATGACCCAGCTCCTACACAAAGGGACTACTTTCAAATGGACGGAGAGTCAGGAAGAGAGTTTCCAAACCTTGAAGAAGCTACTAACCAGTGCCCCAGTATTAACATTGCCGAAATCAGATCAAGAGTTCACGGTGTATACCGACGCGCCAAGGAACGGCCTAGGATGTGTACTCATGCAAGATGGACGAGTAATTGCTTACGGGTCATGACAATTGAAGAACCATGAACAGAACTATCCTACACACGACTTAGAATTGGCAGCAGTAATTTTCGCACTCAAGGCATGGTGACACTACCTTTATGGGGCGAAATGCCGAGTATTCACGGACCACCAAAGCTTAAAGTATGTGTTCACCCAGAAAGATTTGAACATGAGACAAAGAAGGTGGCTGAAACTGATGAAGGACTATGATTTAGACATACAGTACCTGGCCGGAAAGGAAAATGTGGTGGCAGACGCACTCAGCAGGAAGGGGGCGACAAATTTGGCAGAAGTCATAACCCAAGAGACAGAATTGATCAAGGAAATGCGACAAATGAATTTGGGAGTGTGTGTGTCCACCAGCTGGCTTCAAGAGCAGACCGACACCAAGGGAGCAGCGACGAATGCGGTACTCACCCTAGCAGCTATATCGGTACAACCGGAATTAAGGTCTCGAATACGGGACGCAGACCAGGGCGACGAGCAGCACCAAAGATACAGGGAATTGGCCCGTACCAATCCAACGTCGACCTTCAAGGAAAACGAGGATGGGCTCCTCTATTTCAACCAGCGGGTTTGTGTGCCAGAACAGGGGGGACTGAGAAGGGAAAATTCTACGAGAAGCCCACGAATCGGGATATACCATTCACCCAGGAGAGGTAAAAATGTATAAGGACCTTCGTACCCAGTTTTGGTGGCCCAATATGAAGAAAGACGTGTCCGAATTCGTGGCTAGGTGCATCACCTGCCAACAAGTGAAAGCCGAACGGAGAAAGATAGCAGGATTGTTATATCCAAACTCCAGAGCACAAATGAAGTTCCAGATTATTACTATGGATTTCATCACTGGGTTACCGCGTACCCAAAAGAGGTATGACTCAATCTGGGTCATAGTAGACACACTAACCAAGGTAGCCCACTTTATACCCCTGCGAACCCCTACATCGGGTGGAGAGTTAGCAGAATTATTTCTTCAATATCAGTTCAGATATCATGGAGCTCCTGAAACCATCATATCGGACCGGGATACGCGATTCACCTCACACTTCTGGAAAAGTTTTCAGGAGGCAATGGGAACCCGACTCAATTTCAGTACCGCTCATCACCCTCAGACGGATGGTCAGTCAGAACGAACAATCCAAACCTTAGAGGACATGCTAAGGGCGTGTGCCATCAACTTTCAAGGGTCATGGGCTGATCATTTGACAATGGCCGAGTTCGCATACAACAATAGCTACCATGCCAGTATCGAAATGGCACCATCTGAAGCTTCTGAAGTTTGGTGTGGGCATCGTTGGAAGATCCCCTTGTGGTGGGGAAACAACGGGGAACAACTGCCAACAGGGCCAGAAGTGGTAAAAGATTGCGCAGATAGAACTCAACTGATTCTAAACAGATTAGACACTGCTCGAGACAGACAGAAAAAGTATGCAGACTTGAGGAGACGATCACTAGAGTTCGAAACCGGGGATCATGTTTGGTTGAAGGTCTCTCCAAGGAGGGGAGTGAGACGATTTGGCGTAACAGGAAAACTGAGTCCTAGATATGTGGGGCCATTTGGAATTCTTAGAAGAATCGGACCACTTGCATACGAACTGGCGCTACCTCCAACTCTCGATAAAGTACATCCAGTCTTTCACGTATCGCAACTACGGAAATATATCCGAGATCCCTCCCACAACCTCGACTTTTCAAACCTGGGGTTAGATGAAACTTTAGTGTATGAAGAACGACCCATGAGAATACTGGACACCAAGGAAATAAGTCCCCGGCGTAAAACCATTAAACAGGTCTTAGTACAATGGGGACGACACTCCAGCCGAGAAGCAACTTGGGAAATGGAGGAAACGATGCGTGCCACATACCCAGAATTGTTCGAAGACATAGACGCCGAGACTGTTCAGAGGACTGAACAGGATTTCCAAGGGGGGGAGGATGTAACGCTTCGAAATAATGGTATGATTAAATTTCTACAGAATCCAATTTAGAAAATAATAAAATTAATTAGGTCAGTAAATCAACAATTTATAGGAATAAATATATAGTAAACGATAAAAGTTGAGAGGAAATAACGTGTCATTTTAATCAAATTATATTAATAGAGGTCATAGCCTTTTTAGCAAACTCAATTTAGAAGAGCCCAATCTAAATTCAGCCCGATCCTCACCCATTTAATCTACCCTTCTCCTCTCTCTTCCCACAGCCAACCCTTCATTGCAATTTCTGTAAGTTTTCTTTCTCTCCCTCTCTTTCTCTCTTTTCCTTTGTTTACGCCCCCCTCTCCCTCTTTGGCTGCCGCCGGCCACAAGCCCCCTAACCTCACCACCAAACCGCCAGCCCCCCCCTCCTTCCTTGCCGCCGCCCTCCCTCTCTACCCCAACCGAACCCCATCCCTTCCTCTCTCTCTACCGCCTCTCTTGTTCCTTGGCTGCCGCTGACCCGAAGGAAAACCCTAGCCGCAACCCTCTGGCTTCTCCCCCCTCCTTTTCCCTTTGTTGGCCGACTCTCTTTCTCTTTTCCCTTGGCCGGCCAAAACCCAAAACCCTAAAATTTGGTACGGTCCGTACCAGGCCGTGCGGCTAGGCCGTACCTACCTAGGTCAGACCAGGCCGTACCAACTAGGTCAGACCCGGCCGTACCAACTAGGTCAGACCAGGCCGTACCAACTAGGTCAGACCAGGCCGTACCTACTCAGTCGAAACCCTAACCCTAGCCGAAATCCATACATCCATTAACCCGAAACCGAAACCCATTAACCCATTTAAGGACTTTATTTAAAATGTTTAGATGACAATTGAATTAAATACGAATAGAATTAAGAACCTAATCAAGCGTTTATAAACTTAGGAGCAAACCGCGAGGTTCTAGGAGACGCCGAGAATACGCGAGATTTCGACACACGCGAGATCACTGAGAATACAGGTGCGGGTTCCTGGTCTTTTTACAAATAATAAGAAATGCGTGGATTAAGGTAGGTAATCCTTTTTCCCAATCTGGTAGATGATCTGCATGTTGAGAATGTCGAATTCTCTTTTGTTTTGTGTAGAATTGCATGTTAGGAGCTTTTTGGATGCATTGATTTGAACTGACAGGATAGTGTGAATGTGAACAAGGAAAGTTTTAATGAACTGTTTTAAATTGGGGCCGTCCCTGTGTGGCGGTTCTGCATGTGTTTTCGAAAATCGGATCGTCCGTGTGTGGCGATCTGCCGGTTGGGTCCCCGCAACGACCCTTCCAGATTCGTCCTCGTGTGGCGACTCTTTGGGCTATCCTGCATGGGCATGGGTTCTCAGAGAGAAAGGCCGGATTATCCGTGTGTGGTGATCCGGAGTAAGAACAGAACAGAACAGAACAGAACAGAACAGAACAGCTCGTCCTCGTGTGGCGACTCCAACTAAGTTTTCATGTACGGGCATGGATTCCCAAAGGAGAAAGGCCGGATTGTCCATGTGTGGCGAACCCGGAGTGTTAGAATTTTAAAGAGAAACAGGAACAGAACTGAGAATGTTTTTGAAAGGATTGCATGTCCGAATTGATAGGAAAATTGGGGGTTATTTCAAAAACCTTTACTTTTATGTTTTTAGGGTATTTAATGCATTCATTTGTAAAAGCACCGGGCTGGAACTAAATTCCGCACTGAGAGATAGTTCGATCTCTCATCCGTTTTGTTTCCACTTTTATGTGGGTTCCAGGAAATGAAGAAGGAGACATGGAGGAAGGCCGTGAGTGAGAAAATTTAGCGGAAACTATTAAGAGTAGCCACTATTTGGTTTTTAATTTATATTTGTATGAATCATATATGATGCAGACATGGCGGTAACTGTTTGACTAGCCATGGCTGACATATTTTCCCTTTGTTTGTTTATGAACCTTGTTTATTTTTAATATAGTGGCTTATTTGGTTGTGTTATTGATAATGTATGTGATGTGCTTAACGCCTGGCGCATAAATGCGCGGCGGGTTGTCCTGGGGTGTGACAATTTCAAAGGCGCCGTATCGAATGGCACCGGCAGAACTGAAAGAACTTAAGGCGCAATTGGAAGATATGTTGGAAAGCGGATTTATCAGACCTAGCACATCGCCGTGGGGTGCGCCCGTGCTGTTTGTTAAGAAGAAAGATGGAACATTGCGGTTATGCATTGACTACCGCGAGTTGAATAAGGTAACCGTGAAAAATAAGTATCCGTTACCTCGGATTGATGATCTGTTTGATCAGTTGCAGGGATCTTCGGTATATTCGAAAATTGATCTGAGAACAGGGTACCACCAGTTGAGGATTCGGCCTAGCGACGTGGACAAGACGGCATTCCGTACAAGGTACGGGCACTATGAATACCTGGTTATGCCATTTGGGCTGACGAACGCACCGGCAGCGTTCATGGATATGATGCAACGGGTATTTCACGATCTATTGGACTCGACCGTTGTGGTTTTTATTGATGACATATTGGTGTATTCGCGCTCCCGAGAAGAACATGAGGTACATCTTAGAATTGTTTTACAAAGATTGCGCGAACATCAGCTATTCGCAAAGTTCTCGAAATGTGAATTTTGGTTGGATAAGGTTACCTTTCTCGGGCATATTGTTTCGGGAAAAGGATTAGCGGTGGATCCTGAAAAGATTCGGGCTGTCACCGAATGGCAGAGGCCGAAGACAGTTACGGAGATTCGTAGCTTTTTGGGGTTAGCCGGGTACTACAGGAGGTTTGTACTCGGGTTTTCGCGGTTGGCTGCACCACTTACAAAATTGCTGCATAAAGGTGTGAAGTTCGATTGGGGTACCGCTCAAGACAAGAGTTTTGAGGAATTAAAGAGTCGGCTGGTATCCGCGCCGATCCTTGCTATGCCGACTGCTGACAAAGAGTATACGGTTTATACCGATGCATCGCGATCAGGGTTGGGTTGCGTATTGATGCAAGATGACCACGTAATTGCCTATGCATCTCGGCAATTGCGACCACACGAGCAAAACTATCCGACGCATGACTTGGAGTTAGCGGCGGTGATATTTGCGTTGAAGATTTGGCGGCATTATTTGTATGGCGTGAGATGCCGTATATTTACCGATCATCAGAGTCTGAAATATATCTTCACGCAAAAGGAATTGAACTTGAGACAAAGAAGGTGGTTGGAGTTGATGAAAGACTACGACTTGGATATCCAGTATCACGCGGGAAAGGCAAACAGTGTAGCAGATGCGTTAAGTAGAAAGAGTCAGGTAAACCTGGCGTCGGTGATTACAAGTGAGAAGCATCTTCTTGAGGAAATGCGTAGGTTGGAAATTCATGTTGGCGCATCACGCGAATTAGCATTGGAAGTGGCATCAAAATGTGGTACAAGTGAGGTGGGGACTAGCGCAACTGAGATTGCGTCGGTTGTGCTAGCATCGGTTGAGATCCGATCGGAATTACACGAGCAGATTCGTGCAGCGCAACAGGATGATCCAAAATGTCAGAAATTTAAATTGCACTACGAGTCAAATGCGGATTCCCCATTTAAAGTTCAAGGTGATGGAATTTTGAGGTTTCATGAGCGCATTTGTGTACCGAATAAATCTGAGTTGAAAGATGTGGTTCTATCGGAGTCGCACGACTCGGGTTATGCTATTCATCCGGGGGAAGTGAAAATGTATCAAGATTTGAAGAAGTATTTTTGGTGGCCGAAAATGAAGCGAGACGTGCAAAGGTACGTTGAGAAATGTCAAATATGTCAGCAGGTTAAAGCAGATCGACGGAAGAAAGCGGGGTTGTTGAGACCGCTAGAAATACCTACGAGAAAATTTGAGTCGATTACAATGGATTTCGTATCCGGGTTTCCGAGAACCGTTAATAGATACAACACGGTTTGGGTGATTGTGGACCGGCTGACGAAGATAGCTCATTTCATTCCACTTCGGATTGAGACGTCGGGGCAAGAATTAGCGGAGTTATTCTTGAAGTATCAGTTCAAGTACCACGGTTGTTCACGCCATATTATTTCAGACCGAGATCCTCGGTTTACTTCTCATTTCTGGGGGAGCTTTCTAGAGGCAATGGGTACCAAGCTGAGATTCAGTACCGCGCATCATCCGCAGACGGACGGTCAGTCCGAGCGCACTATTCAGACATTGGAAGATATGTTACGCTCTTGTGCGCTAAGTTTGAAAGGTTCGTGGGTTGATCATTTGTATTTGGTGGAGTTCGCCTATAACAACAGTTATCACTCGAGTATTGGTATGTCACCGCAAGAGGCGCTGACAGGGCAGCAGTGCAGTACTCCGTTGTGGTGGGGACCAGCGGGTACATATCCGCCTACAGGACCGCAAATGTTAGAAGAAATTGCTGAGAAAACGAAAATGGTTCTGAGTCGACTCAAGTCCGCTCAAGAAAGACAAAGGAAATACGCGGATATTCATCGAAGACCGTTGGAATTCCAAGAAAGCGATCACGTATGGCTTCGAGTTTCACCTGTCAGAGGCGTACACAGATTTGGTGTTTCGGGCAAGCTAAGTCCTCGGTATATTGGGCCGTTTCAGATTTTGCGACGAGTTGGACCGGTAGCATACGAGCTTACACTACCACCAGCGTTGGACCGGGTTCATCCGGTGTTTCATGTATCACAGTTGCGTAAATATGTACGAGATCCGTCACATTGCATTGACCATTCTGATTTACACGTGCAAGATGATCTGACCTATCAAGAGGAACCGATGCGAATATTGGATCGAAAAGAACAACGGCTACGAAGCAAAGTAATCCGGCTTGTGTTGGTAAAATGGGGACGACATTCCGATAAGGAAGCGACGTGGGAACTCGAGGAGAGTATCCGAGAAAAGTATCCGGCGTTATTCGACAATTAAGGTACGAACTCAAGTTCAGCGGACTGAACTTCATTTTAAGGGGGGGAGAATTGTTACATTCTAATCCTTGATTTAAATAAAAACATACAAAAAAGGGCTTAAGTGTAAAGATTTTATAAATAAAATATATGCAAAAAGGGCCTAATTGTGAAGATTTTTAAGTTATGCAATATTTAAAAACTTGGAGGGCTTATGTGCAAAAATTCCATATATTATGTTAAAACCCATCTTCTTCACTTGATATTTCATTAAACACATCCCATATTTCGTGAGGGGCTAGGTTGGGCCGAACCAAAGAGAAAAAGAGAGAAAGAGTGAAATCGAGCACGAAATCGGGTCGGAATTGTCGGAAAACGGAGATTCGAGCTAATTAGACGATCGTGATCAGTTCTAGAACTTCAATTTGGTAAAATTTTCTCTCCTTGTAATCTTTTGGAAAACCCTAGATTGTTCGATTTGTTGTATTTCTTTGAGAATTCGGATTTAAGTTCGATTGGTTCGATATAACTCGGTATTCGGTTTGATTTGTATTGAATCGAATGGTTTTGGTTGTGAAATTGGAATGGGAACTAGGGTTTGGTAAAAATGGTGGAAATTGGGGAAATTACTAAATTTCAGGTGTTATGCACCATTTGGATCTGATTTGATCGAGTTATAGTCGTTCGAACATCTCGTTTCGTGTTATATGAGTAAATCATCCGTTTGAGCTAATGTTGGAATTAGGGTTTTATGCCAATTTGGTACCAATTGAATTCATGGTTTAATGGTGTCGATTCTCGACAACCTAGATGTGAACTATACCTTCTGAACCGAGAACAAGTAACAAGAGTTAACCATGTCGAACCGCGATCGAAACGAGTTGAACTTAACCTGAAAATCCAGACTGGCCGGCCATTGATGCAGCTGTACAAAATTCTACATTCCGAATTTGGGTTTGTTTCCTTCATGAAAGTTGTAGATCTTTTCGTTCTGGTTCAGTCAAGCTTTGATTCACCCAAATCGGAGTCTGTATGACAAAGATATGGCCAAAATACGAACTGTATGTTTTAATCGAATCTAAACGAATAAATAGGTGGTAAACCTACGAGGCATCGGATCTCGGGATCATTCGAGACGCCTGAGCCTTAGACGAGTGCGCGACATACTCAGGTGCGGGGTTTCTGGACTTGTTTGATAGTTTATATTCAGAATTAAACTGTGTTCCTATTGACATGTTGATTATTGGTTGAATTGCATTATCGAATTGTGTTGCATATGCATTGCATTGCCCTAATTAATTGAAACTCGAATTGTGATCTGATTGATCTGCATGCTGGTATGGTTGTTATTTGTGTATTGATCTGAATGATCTAATTTGGAATTAAAAGTCACCGTGATTTATATCACCTTCGGTTGGTGGATATGGCATTACCGTCCCCCACCGTGGCGACGACACCCAGGGGGTGTGTTCGGATTTGTCAAAGTCTGGTGCACGGACTTTGACGACCCAGTATTCTAAAGCTTTAGATCGTCTGGCCCTCAGCAGTTCCCAGTACCGGTTGGGATGAGGGGTAAGTGACTCTGTACTACGAATTGGAATATATGTGACTTGTGTATCGGATGGCATTACCCAGGGGGTGAATGCGTTTGAATGGTCGATTTGGTTTTAATATGTATCGGAGGCATTACCCAGGGGGTGAATGCGGTTGTATTGACATTTGGTTTTATATGAATTTTTCCGGATATGAAATGGAACCAGACTTAGATTTAAACGGTTAAACCTATAATTACCAGATATTCTGAGTTCGAGTTAAACCAAATATTGTGTGATTGAATTTCGATTTGGCAATTCCTGAGTTGGATTTCATTTGGCTTATTGATGTCGGTTGATGTGTGCATGTTTATATATATATCATTATGAACTGTTCTGAGCTTTATTTGTACTTTACTTTTGAATATAATCTGTGATTGCAAGTCCAGGAGCGAAACGTGGCAAATTTATCGCACTGAGAAATTTATTTCTCACCCCCTCTTGGATTATCTTTTCAGGTCCGGGTTCAGCAGGGCCGAGAGAGGCACGAGGTCAGTAGGCCTAGTCATTCCGCTGCGTAGTTGTCTGGTATGCTGACATGAGAGATTATGTATACAGTTAGGTTTTGTGGATGTATATATATATAGTCTCTATGTCATTTTTGTGGTACGTATCCATCGAGATACGGGTTTGTATGACATTACCTGACTAGCCGGGAGTTATGTTATTTATGTTGGTTGTTTGTTTATGTTTTCATTTACTCTTATATCGTAATTGCCTAGTAGGCATACGGGCAACCGTATGTTTACGGCAGGGAGACCACCTGTCGCGCCTCGTTGGGCTGCGGGGTGTGACAAAAATACGCTAAATTACTTGAAATTATGTTGAATTACGCAATATTAAAGTAAATTACAATAAATTACTTTACATTACGCTAAAATACGGTAAATTATGGTAAATTACGCTAAATTACATACGAATAGGGACGATATCCTCACTTAAAAGGCGAAAAACAACGAAAATTTGAAATTTTCAGTTTAAATTATTTGATAGATTACTTCTTTTGATATATAATTAGCATATTTATACTGAAATACGATAAATTACTTGAAATTAGGTTGAATTACACTATATTAAGTTAAATTACACAAATTACATTACATTACGCTAAAATACGGTAAGTTACGCTAAATTACGCTATATTACATATGAATAGGGAGGATATCTTCCTGAAAAGGTAAAAAACACTGAAAATTTGAATTGTTTTGTTTAAATTATTTGATGATTACTACTTTTGATATATAATTAGCATATTTATACTACAATACGCTAAATTAATTGAAATTATGTTGAATTACACTATATTAAGTTAAATAACACTAAATTACATTACATTACTCTAAAATACGGTAAATTACGCTAAATTACATATGAATAAGGACGATATCTTCATTGAAAAGTTGAAAAACACTCAAAATTTGAAATTTTCGGTTTAAATTATTTGATAGATTACTTCATTTGATAGATTACTTCTTTTGATATATAATTAGCATATTTATACTGAAATACGCTAAATTACTTGAAATTATGTTGAATTACACTATATTAAGTTAAATTAAACTAAATTACAATACATTGCGATAAAATACGAAAAATTACGCTAAATTACATATGAATAGGGATGATATCTTCACTGAAAAGGCAAAAAACACTGAAAATTTGAATTTTTTTCCTTAAATTATTTGATAGATTACTTCTTTTGATATATAATTGGCATATTTATACGAAAATATGCTAAATTACATTAAATTATGCTGAATTACACTATATTAACTTAAATTACACTAAATTACAATACATTACGCTAAAATACGGTAAGTTACGCTAAATTACGCTAAATTATATATGAATAGGGATGATATCTTCACTGAACAAGCGAAAAACACTGAAAATTTGAATTTTTTTTGTGTAAATTATTTGATAGATTGCTCCTTTAGATATATAATTAGCATATTAATACTAAAATAAGCTAAATTACATGAAATTATGTTGAATGACACTATATTAAGTTAAATTACACTAAATTACAGTACATTACATTAAAATACGGTAAATTACGGTAAATTATGCCAAATTACATATGAATAGGGACGATATCTTCACTGAAAAGGCAAAAAACACTGAAAATTTTAATTTTTTTTGTTTAAATTATTTGATAGATTACTTCTTTTGATATATAATTAGCATAGTTATACTCAAATACGCTAAATTACAAGAAATTATGTTGAATTACACTATATTAAGTTAAATTTCACTAAATTACATTACATTACGCTAAACTACGGTAAGTTACGCTTAAGTACGCTAAATTACATATGAATAGGGACGATATCTTCACTGAAAAGCCGATAAACACTTAAAATCAGAATTTTTTTGTTTAAATTATTTGAGAGATTACTTCTTTTGATATATAATTAGCATATTTATAGTAAAATACTCTAAATTACATGAAATTATGTTGAATTACACTATGTTAAGTTAAATTAAACTAAATTACAATACATTGCGATAAAATACGCTAAATTACGATAAATTACGCTATATTACATATGAGTAGGTACGATATGTTCACTGAAAAGCCGGAAAACACTTAAAATTAGAATTTTTTTATTTAAATTATTTGATAGATTACTTCTTTTGATATATAATTAGCATAGTTATACTAAAATACGCTAAATTACTTGAAATTATGTTGAATTACACTATATTAAGTTAAATTTCACTAAATTACTTTACATTACTCTAAAATACGGTAAGTTACGCTAAATTACGCAAAATTACATATGAAAATGGACGATATCTTCACTGAAAAGGCAAAAAACACTGAAAATTTGAATTTATTTGTTTAAATTATTTGATAGATTACTTCTATTGATATATAATTAGCACATTTATACTAAAATATGCTAAATTACTTGAAATTATGGTGAATTACACTACATTAAGATAAATTACACTAAATTAGAACACATTACGCTAAAATACTGTAAATTACGCTAAATTACATATGAATAGTACGATAATCTTCACTGAAAAGTCAGAAAACACTTCAAATTAGAATTTTTTTGTTTAAATTATTTGATAGATTACTTCTTTTGATATATAATTAGCATAGTTATACTAAAATACGCTAAATTACTTGAAATTTTGATGAATTACACTATATTAAGTTAAATTTCACTAAATTACTTTACATTACTCTAAAATACGGTAAGTTACGCTAAACTACGCAAAATGACATATGAAAAGGGACGATATCTTCACTGAAAAGGCAAAAAACAATGAAAATTTGAATTTATTTGTTTAAATTATTTGATTGATTAATCCTTTTCATATATAAGTAGCACATTTATACTAAAATATGCTAAATTACTTGAAATTATGTTGAATTACACCATATTAAGTTAAATTACACTAAATTAGAACACATTACGCTAAATACTGCAAATTACGCTAAATTACATATGAATAGTACGATATCTTCACTGAAAAACCGAAAAACACTTAAAATTAGAATTTTTTTGTTTAAATTATTAGATAGATTACTTCTTCTGATATATAATTAGCATATTTATACTAAAACACACTAAATTAAATGAAATTATGTTGAATTACACTATATTAAGCTCTATTAGACTAAATTACAATACCTTACGCCAAAATACGGTAAATTACGGTAAATTACATATGAATAGGGACGATATCTTCACTGAAAAGCCGAAAAACACTAAAAATTTGAATTTTTTTGTATATATTTGTTGATATATTACTTCTTTTAATATATAAATTGCATATTTATATAAAATACGCTAAATTACTTGAGATTATATTGAATTACACTATATTAAGTTAAATTAAACTAAATTACATTATATTGCGGTAAAATACTGTAAATTACGCTATATTACATATGAATAGGAACAATATGAATATTTTAGTTTAAATTATTTGATAGATTACTTCTTTTGATATATAATTACCGTATTTTTTACTAAACTACGTTACATTACTTGAAATTATGTTGAATTACACTATATTAAGTTAAATTACACTAAATTACATTACATTACGCCAAAATACAGTAAATTACGGTAAATTATGATAAATTACTTTAAATTACATATGAATAGGTACGATATCTTCACTGAAAATCCGAAAAACACTTAAAATTTGAATTTTTTTGTTTAACTTATTCCATAGATTACTTCTTTTGATATATAATTAACTTATTTATACTAAAATACGCTAAATTACATGAAATTTTGTTGAATTACACTATATTAAGTTAAATTAAACTGAATTACATTACATTGCGATAAAATACGTTAAATTACGCTAAATTACATATGAATAGGGACGATATCTTCACTGAACAAGGGAAAAACTGTCACACCCCGCAGCCATGAGTAGTGACAGAGCCCCGCCGTAAGCATACAACTCCATGTACGCTTACAAGGCAATTACGATATAACTCATTATAGTATAACTCATATGAAAAAGGACGATATCTTCACTGAAAAGGCAAAAAACACTGAAAATTTGAATTTATTTGTTTAAATTATTTGATAGATTACTTCTATTGATATATAATTAGCACATTTATACTAAAATATGCTAAATTACTTGAAATTATGTTGAATTACACTACATTAAGATAAATTACACTAAATTAGAACACATTACGCTAAAATACTGTAAATTACGCTAAATTACATATGAATAGTACGATAATCTTCACTGAAAAGTCGGAAAACACTTCAAATTAGAAATTTTTTGTTTAAATTATTTGATAGATTACTTCTTTTGATATATAATTAGCCTATTTATACGAAAATATGCTAAATTACATTAAATTATGCTGAATTACACTATATTAACTTAAATTACACTAAATTACAATACATTACGCTAAAATACGGTTAGTTACGCTAAATTACGGCAAATTATATATGAATAGGGACGATATCTTCACTGAACAAGCGAAAAACATTGAAAATTTGAATTTTTTTTGTGTAAATTATTTGATAGATTGGTTCTTTAGATATATAATTAGCATATTTATACTAAAATACGCTAAATTACATGAAATTATGTTGAATTACACTATATTAAGTTAAATTAAACTAAATTACAATACATTGCGATAAAATACGGTAAATTACGGTAAATTATATATGAATAGGGACGATATTTTCACTGGAAAGCCCAAAAACACTTAAAATTAGAATTTTTTTGTTTAAATTATTTGATAGATTACTTCTTTTGATATAAAATTAGGATATTTATACTAAAATACGCTAAATTACATGAAATTATGTTGAATTACACTATATTAAGTTAATTTAATCTAAATTACATTACATTACACTAAAATACGGTAAGTTACGCTAAATTACGCCAAATTACATATGAATAGGTACGATATCTTCACTGAAAAGCCGAAAAACACTGAAAATTTGAATTTTTTTGTTTAAATTATTTGATAGATTACTTCTTTTGATATATAATTAGCATATTTATACTAAAATACTCTAAATTACATGAAATTATGTTGAATTCCACTATATTAAGTTAAATTACACTAAATTACATTACATTGCGATAAAATACGGTAAATTACGCTAAATTAAGTTAAATTACATATGAATAGGGACGATATCTTCACTGAAAAGGTAAAAAACACTGATTGTTTAAATTATTTGATAGATTACTTCTTTTGATATATAATTAGCATAGTTATACTAAAATACGCTAAATTACATGAAATTATGTTGAATTACACTATATTAAGTTAATTTAATCTAAATTACATTACATTACACTAAAATACGGTAAGTTACGCTAAATTACGCTAAATTACATATGAATAGGGCCGATATCTTCACTGAAAAGCCGAAAAACACTGAAAATTAGAATTTTTTTGTTTAAATTATTTGAGAGATTACTTCTTTTGATATATAATTAGCATATTTATACTAAAACACGCTAAATTACATGAAATTATGTTGAATTACACTATATTAATTGAAATTAAACTAAATTACATTACATTGCGATAAAATACGGTAAATTACGATAAATTACATATGAATAGGAACGATATCTTCACTGAAAAGGCAATAAAAACTAAAAATTTGAATTTTTTTGTTTAAATTATTTGATAGATTACCTCTTTTCATATATAATTAGCACATTTATACTAAAATACGCTAAATTACTTGAAATTATGTTGAATTGCACTATATTAAGTTAAATTACACTAAATTAGAACACATTACGCTAAAATACTGTAAATTACGGTAAATTACATATGAATAGTATGATATCTTCACTGAAAATCCGAAAAACCCTTAAAATTAGAATTTTTTTGTTTAAATTATTTGATAGATTACTTCTTTTGATATATAATTAGCATAGTTATACTAAAATACGCTAAATTACTTGAAATTATGTTGAATTACAATATATTAAGTTAAATTTCACTAAATTACATTACATTACGCTAAAATACGGTAAGTTACGCTAAATTACACTAAATTACATATGAATAGGGACGATATTGTCACACCCCCGGACAACCCGCCGCGCATTTAAACGCAAGGCGTTAAGCACATCACATACATTATCAATAATACAACCAACAAGCCACTATATTAAACATAAAAGGAGTTCACAAACAAATAGAAAGGGAAAATATGTCAGACATGGCTAGCCAAACAGTTACCGCCATGTCTACACAATATTTAGTTCATACAAATGTAAATTTAAAGCAATTAGTGGCTACTTTAAGAACTTACGCTAATTCCTCACTCGCGGCCTTCCTCCATGTCTTCTTCTCCATTTCCTGGAACTCACATAAAAGGTGGTACGGTGAGAGATCGAACTATCTCTCAGTGCGGGATTTAGTTCCAGCCCGGTGTTTTTACAAATCAATGCATTTGATTTCCCAAATAACAATAAAGTAAAGATTTCAAAATTTCCCCCAATTTCCTATCAATTCAGATATGCAATCATTTCAAAATCATTTTCATCCCCGCCTCATTTAAATTCACGTTTAAGGTTTTTAAATTCCACACTCTGGAAATCCATGCCCGTACATAGAAATCCGACGAATCGCCACACAAGGACGACCCGTTCAATCACACTCTAGATGGGCCATTGCGGGGACCCATCCGGCGAACCGCCACACAAGGACGACCCGTTCTGTTCACATTTCACACTCTGGGGGTCTGCCACACACGGACAGCCTGATTTTCAAAACACATGCTGAGCCGCCTCACACGGACGGCCCTAATTTAAAGAAAACAAATCATTTACTTTCCCCATCCCCAATTCACATTCACAATTCCTGTCAATTCAATTCTATGCACCAAGAACTCCTATCATGCAATTCTAAAACAAAATCAAACGAATGTTCGACATCCACAACATGCAGTTTATCTACCAGATTTGAAAAAGGATTTCTTACCTCAATCCACGCATTTGTATATTATTTGTAAAACAAGACCAGGAACCCGCACCTGTATTCTTAGTGACCTCACGTGTGTCGGGATCTCGCGTGTTCTCAGCGTCTCCTAGAACCTCGCGGTTTGCTCCTAAGTTTGTAAACGCTTGATTAGGTTCTTATTTCTATTCGTATTTAATTCAATTGTCATCTAAACATTTAAATAAAGTCCTTAAATGGGTTAATGGGTTAATGAGCTTCGGGTCTAAGGTTAGGGTTAATGGGTTGTATGATTTCGGCTAGTGTTAGGGTTTCGACTGAGTAGGTACGGCCTGGTCTGACCTAGTTGGTACGGCCTGGTCTGACCTAGGTAGGTACGGCCTAGCCGCACGGCCTGGTACGGGCCGTACCTAACTTAGGGTTTTGGGTTTTGGCCGGCCAAGGGAAAAAAGAGAAAGAGAGTCGGCCAACAAAGGGAAAAGGAGGGGGAGAGGCCAGAGGGTTACGGCTAGGGTTTTCCTTCGGGTCAGCGGCAGCCAAGGGACAAGAGAGGCGGTAGAGAGAGAGGAAGGGATGGGGTTCGGTTGGGGTAGAGAGGGAGGGCGGCGGCAAGGAAGGAGGGGGGCTGGCGGTTTGGTGGTGAGGTAGGGGGCTTGTGGCCGGCGGCAGCCAAAGAGGGAGAGGGGGCGAAAACAAAGAAAAAGATAGAAAGAGAGGGAGAGAAAGAAAACTTACAGAAATTGCAATGAAGGGTTGGCTGTGAGAAGAGAGAGGAGAGGGGTAGATTAAATGGGTGAGGATCGGGCTGAATTTAGATTGGGCTCTTCTAAATTGAGTTTGCTAAAAAGGCTATGACCTCTATTAATATAATTTGATTAAAATGACACGTTATTTCCTCTCAACTTTTATCGTTTACTATATATTTATTCCTATAAATTGTTGATTTACTGACTTAATTAATTTTATTATTTTCTAAATTGGATTCTGTAGAAATTTAATCATACCATTATTTCGAAGCGTTACAGATATCTTCACTGAAAAGCCGAAAAACACTGAAAATTTGAATTTTTTTGTTTAAATTATTTGAGAGATTACTTCTTCTGATATATAATTAGCATATTTATACTAAAATACGCTAAATTACATGAAATTATGTTGAATTACACTATATTAAGTTAAATTAAACTAAATTACAATAGATTGCGATAAAATACGGTAAATTACATATGAATAGGGACGATATTTTCACTGGAAAGCCCACAAACACTTAAAATTAGAATTTTTTGGTTTAAATTATTTGATAGATTACTTCTTTTGATATAAAATTAGGATATTTATACTAAAATATGCTAAATTACATGAAATTATGTTGAATTACACTATATTAAGTTAATTTAATCTAAATTACATTACATTACACTAAAATACGGTAAGTTATGCTAAATTACGCCAAATTACATATGAATAGGGACGATATCTTCACTGAAAAGCCGAAAAAACACTGAAAATTGGAATTTTTTTATTTAAATTATTTGAGAGATTACTTCTTTTGATATATAATTAGCATATTTATACTAAAATACGATAAATTACATGAAATTATGTTGAATTACACTATATTAAGTGAAATTAAACTAAATTACATTACATTGCGATAAAATACGGAAAATTCCGCTAAATTACATATGAATAGGAACGATATCTTCACTGAAAAGGCAAAAAACACTGAAAATTTGAATTTTTTTGTTCAAATTATTTGATAGATTACTTCTTTTGACATATAATTAGCATACTTATACTAAAATACGCTAAATTACTTGAAATTATGTTGAATTACAATATATTAAGTTAAATTTCACTAAATTACATTACATTACGCTAAAATACGGTAATTTACGCTAAATTACGCTAAATTACATATGAATAGGGATGATATCTTCACTGAAAAGCCGAACAACACTGAAAATTTGAATTTTTTTGTTTAAATTATTTGAGAGATTACTTCTTTTGATATATAATTAGCATATTTATACTAAAATACGCTAAATTACATGAAATTATGTTGAATTACACTATATTAAGTTAAATTAAACTAAATTACAATACATTGCGAAAAAATACGGTAAATTACGGTAAATTACATATGAATAGGGCCGATATTTTCACTGGAAAGCCCAAAAACACCTAAAATTAGAATTTTTTTGTTTAAATTATTTGATAGACTACTTCTTTTGATATAAAATTAGGATATTTATACTAAAATACGCTAAATTACATGAAATTATGTTGAATTACACTATATTAAGTTAATTTAATCTAAATTACATTACATTACACTAAAATACGGTAAGTTACGCTAAATTACGCCAAATTACATATGAATAGGGACGATATCTTCACTGAATAGCCGAAAAACACTGAAAATTTGAATTTTTTTATTTAAATTATTAGAGAGTACTTCTTTTGATATATAATTAGGTTATTTATACTAAAATACGCTAAATTACATGAAATTATGTTGAATTACAATATATTAAGTTAATTTAATCTAAATTACATTACATTACACTAAAATACGGTAAGTTACGCTAAAGTACGCCAAATTACATATGAATAAGGACGATATCTTCACTGAAAAGCGGAAAAACACTGAAAATTTGAATTTTTTTATTTAAATTATTTGAGAGATTACTTCTTTTGATATATAATTAGGATATTTATACTAAAATACGATAAATTACATGAAATTATGTTGAATTACAATATATTAAGTTAAATTAAACTAAATTACAATACATTGCGATAAAATATGGTAAATTACGCTAAATTACTTATGAATAGGGACGATATCTTCACTGAAAAGTTAAAAAACACTGAAAATTGGAATTTTTTTGTTTAAATTATTTGATAGATTAATACTTTTGATATATAGTTAGCACATTTATACTAAAATACGCTAAATTACTTGAAATTATGTTGAATTACACTATATTAAGTTAAATTACACTAAATTAGATTACATTACGCTAAAATACTGTCAATTACGCTAAATTACATATGAATAGGTACGATATCTTCACTGAAAAGACGAAAAACACTTAAAATTAGAATTTTTTTGTTTAAATTATTTGATAGATTACTTCTTTTGATATATAATTAGCATAGTTATACTAAAATACGCTAATTTACTTGAAATTATCTTGAATTACACTATATTAAGTTAAATTTCACTAAATTACATTACATTACGCTAAAATACGGTAAGTTACGCTAAATTACGCTAAATTACATATGAATAGGGACGATATCTTCACTGAAAAGGCAAAAAACACTGAAAATTTAAATTTTTTTGTTTAAATTATTTGATATATTACATCTATTGATATATAATTAGCACATTTATACTAAAATACGCTAAATTACTTGAAATTATGTTCAATTACACAATATAAATTTAAATTAGACTAAATTACATTACATTATGCTAATATATGGTAAATTACGCTAAATTACATATGAATAGGGACGATATTTTCACTGGAAATCCCAAAAACACTTAAAATTAGAATTTTTTTGTTTAAATTATTTGAGAGATTACTTCTTTTGATATATAATTAGCATATTTATACTAAAATACGCTAAATTACATGAAATCATGTTGAATTAACTATATTAAGTTAAATTAAAATAAATAACATTACATTGCGATAAAATACGGTAAATTACGCTAAATTACATATGAATAGGGATGATATCTTCACTGAACAAGCGAAAAACACTGAAAATTTGAATTTTTTTTGTCTAAATTATTTGATAGATTACTTCTTTAGATATATAATTAGCATATATATACTAACATACGCTAAATTACATGAAATTATGTTGAATTACACTTTATTAAGTTAAATTACACTAAATTACATTGCATTGCGATAAAATACGGTAAATTACGCTAAATTACGCTAAATTACATATGAATAGGGACGAGATCTTCACCGAAAAGGCAAAAAACACTGAAAATTAGGCTTTTTTGTGTAAATTATTTGATAGATTACTTCTATTGATATATAATTAGCACATTTATACTAAAATACGCCAAATTCCTTGAAATTCTGTTGAATTACACTATATAAAGTTAAATTAGACTAAACTACATTACATTATGCTAATATAAGGTAAATTACGCTAAATTACATATGAATAGGCACGATATTTTCACTGAAAAGCCGAAAAACACTTAAAATTAGAATTTTTTTGTGTAAATTATTTTATAGATTACTTCTTTTGATATATAATTAGCACATTTATACTAAAATACGCTAAATTACATGAAATTATGTTGAATTACACTATATTAAGATAATTTAAACTAAATTACATTAAATTACACTAAAATACTGTAAGTTACGCTAAATTATGCTAAATTACATATGAATAGGGACGATATGCTCACTGAAAAGGAAAAAAACACTGAAAATTTGAATTTTTTTTGTTTGAATTATTTGGTAGATTACTTCTTTTGATATATAATTAGCATATTTATACTAAAATACGCTAAATTACAGGAAATTATGTTGAATTACACTATATTAAGTTAAATTAAACTAAATTACATTACATTACGATAAAATACGGTAAAATATGCTAAATTACATATGAATAGGAACGATATCTTCACTGAAAATGAAAAAAACACTGAAAATTTGAATTTTTTTGTTTAAATTATTTGATAGATTACTTCTTTTGATATATAATTAGCATAATTATACTAAAATACGTTGCATTATGTCACACCCCGCAGCCCAACGAGGCGCGACAGGTGGTCTCCCTGCCGTAAACATACGGTTGCCCGTATGCCTACTAGGCAATTACGATATAAGAGTAAATGAAAACATAAACAAACAACCAACATAAATAACATAACTCCCGGCTAGTCAGGTAATGTCATACAAACCCGTATCTCGATGGATACGTACCACAAAAATGACATAGAGACTATATATATATACATCCACAAAACCTAACTGTATACATAATCTCTCATGTCAGCATACCAGACAACTACGCAGCGGAATGACTAGGCCTACTGACCTCGTGCCTCTCTCGGCCCTGCTGACAACTACCCAAGCTGCTAGCCCTGCTAGCGTTAGCCCCGCTAGCTTGAAATGTGCCACGTCCGCGCCCCGTCGGCGCGCCACGCCCAACGCTAGCTGACCCTCCTGCGCCACTAGCGCCTTGCATCCTTATAAGTGAATTCGGGCACTCCCTCGCCCAATGTCCCGTGCTACCACATATGAAGCAAGCGCTCGCCTTGCGCCTACACTCAATCTCATCATGTGCTTGGTTGCATGATCGGCACCATTGTGAAGGCATCGCCGGTCTAGAACCCGGCATAGAGGTCTGTCTGAATGGAGGTCTCGGTGCCATGTTCGACCGAGGGGGTCTAGTATATGATGATCCTCCCCTCGACTTCGACACTTGTCGACTCGAATCTTCCCGTTGTTTCACATTCCTTTCATTCACTTGCGTCCTTCTCCGCTTACCATGCATCTCAACTTGTTCGGCGTGATCCATCATTGTTTGTAATTCCCTCGCCATTGGAGTATCAACGATCATAGAGATGTTGCCATCCAACCCGTCCAAGTATTGTCTATGGTACCTTTCCACCTCATTCCTCACATCCGTTGCATAGCGAGATAATGCCAAGAACTCACTATTATATTCCACCACCGGACGTCCATCTTGCCTCAACTCCAGAAATTTTCTACGCAAAGCTTCTCGCTGCATATTGCTCATGAACCGCCTATTGAACTGTTGCTCGAACCATTCCCAAGGAATCCTCGCTTCCTCCCCTTCAAAGTTACGTCGGGCCCCGTCCCACCAAAATCGAGCATCACTCTCCAACTGTTGCTCAACCAACTCCACCTTATTGTCATCGGGAGCACGACATAAATTCAGTTTCGCATTTATCTGAGCCAACCATTCCTCCGCTGCCGCATACCCGCCGGTTCCATCATAACGCGGCGGATTCAAACGCAGGAATGCATCATACAACCTTCTGAACTCTTCGGGTGCCCCACCTTGAGCCACTGGTGCGACATCCCGCATTTGTGCTTGACGACCTCTTTCATAGGCCGCAATCAACCGGTCATCTAAGTCCCGGTCCCTACCAGCTCCTCCAGCAACTCCAGCACCAGCTGGACCAGCCCCAGCTTGAGCCCCAACTGGCTCACCAATTGGTTCCGGACTAGGTTCCGGATTCCTACGAGCTCTGCCTCTACCTCGGCGTGTTTCCATTTTCTGAATAAACAAAGTTAGTTTATATATTCTACATTCCCTAATTATCATACGACATTCGTATAGTCGTGCCGGCCCCAATTAATACGCATACTACTCACGTATCCAAACAAGTCTGGTTCAGGTTCTAAACCATGCTCTGATACCACCGAAGGAAGGACCTGTCACACCCCGCAGCCCAACGAGGCGCGACAGGTGGTCTCCCTGCCGTAAACATACGGTTGCCCGTATGCCTACTAGGCAATTACGATATAAGAGTAAATGAAAACATAAACAAACAACCAACATAAATAACATAACTCCCGGCTAGTCAGGTAATGTCATACAAACCCGTATCTCGATGGATACGTACCACAAAAATGACATAGAGACTATATATATACATCCACAAAACCTAACTGTATACATAATCTCTCATGTCAGCATACCAGACAACTACGCAGCGGAATGACTAGGCCTACTGACCTCGTGCCTCTCTCGGCCCTGCTGAACCCGGACCTGAAAAGATAATCCAAGAGGGGGTGAGAAATAAATTTCTCAGTGCGATAAATTTGCCACGTTTCGCTCCTGGACTTGCAATCACAGATTATATTCAAAAGTAAAGTACAAATAAAGCTCAGAACAGTTCATAATGATATATATATAAACATGCACACATCAACCGACATCAATAAGCCAAATGAAATCCAACTCAGGAATTGCCAAATCGAAATTCAATCACACAATATTTGGTTTAACTCGAACTCAGAATATCTGGTAATTATAGGTTTAACCGTTTAAATCTAAGTCTGGTTCCATTTCATATCCGGAAAAATTCATATAAAACCAAATGTCAATACAACCGCATTCACCCCCTGGGTAATGCCTCCGATACATATTAAAACCAAATCGACCATTCAAACGCATTCACCCCCTGGGTAATGCCATCCGATACACAAGTCACATATATTCCAATTCGTAGTACAGAGTCACTTACCCCTCATCCCAACCGGTACTGGGAACTGCTGAGGGCCAGACGATCTAAAGCTTTAGAATACTGGGTCGTCAAAGTCCGTGCACCAGACTTTGACAAATCCGAACACACCCCCTGGGTGTCGTCGCCACGGTGGGGGACGGTAATGCCATATCCACCAACCGAAGGTGATATAAATCACGGTGACTTTTAATTCCAAATTAGATCATTCAGATCAATACACAAATAACAACCATACCAGCATGCAGATCAATCAGATCACAATTCGAGTTTCAATTAATTAGGGCAATGCAATGCATATGCAACACAATTCGATAATGCAATTCAACCAATAATCAACATGTCAATAGGAACACAGTTTAATTCTGAATATAAACTATCAAACAAGTCCAGAAACCCCGCACCTGAGTATGTCGCGTACTCGTCTAAGGCTCAGGCGTCTCGAATGATCCCGAGATCCGATGCCTCGTAGGTTTACCACCTATTTATTCGTTTAGATTCGATTAAAACATACAGTTCGTATTTTGGCCATATCTTTGTCATACAGACTCCGATTTGGGTGAATCAAAGCTTGACTGAACCAGAACGAAAAGATCTACAACTTTCATGAAGGAAACAAACCCAAATTCGGAATGTAGAATTTTGTACAGCTGCATCAATGGCCGGCCAGTCTGGATTTTCAGGTTAAGTTCAACTCGTTTCGATCGCGGTTCGACATGGTTAACTCTTGTTACTTGTTCTCGGTTCAGAAGGTATAGTTCACATCTAGGTTGTCGAGAATCGACACCATTAAACCATGAATTCAATTGGTACCAAATTGGCATAAAACCCTAATTCCAACATTAGCTCAAACGGATGATTTACTCATATAACACGAAACGAGATGTTCGAACGACTATAACTCGATCAAATCAGATCCAAATGGTGCATAACACCTGAAATTTAGTAATTTCCCCAATTTCCACCATTTTTACCAAACCCTAGTTCCCATTCCAATTTCACAACCAAAACCATTCGATTCAATACAAATCAAACCGAATACCGAGTTATATCGAACCAATCGAACTTAAATCCGAATTCTCAAAGAAATACAACAAATCGAACAATCTAGGGTTTTCCAAAAGATTACAAGGAGAGAAAATTTTACCAAATTGAAGTTCTAGAACTGATCACGATCGTCTAATTAGCTCGAATCTCCGTTTTCCGACAATTCCGACCCGATTTCGTGCTCGATTTCACTCTTTCTCTCTTTTTCTCTTTGGTTCGGCCCAACCTAGCCCCTCACGAAATATGGGATGTGTTTAATGAAATATCAAGTGAAGAAGATGGGTTTTAACATAATATATGGAATTTTTGCACATAAGCCCTCCAAGTTTTTAAATATTGCATAACTTAAAAATCTTCACAATTAGGCCCTTTTTGCATATATTTTATTTATAAAATCTTTACACTTAAGCCCTTTTTTGTATGTTTTTATTTAAATCAAGGATTAGAATGTAACAATTCTCCCCCCCTTAAAATGAAGTTCAGTCCGCTGAACTTGAGTTCGTACCTTAATTGTCGAATAACGCCGGATACTTTTCTCGGATACTCTCCTCGAGTTCCCACGTCGCTTCCTTATCGGAATGTCGTCCCCATTTTACCAACACAAGCCGGATTACTTTGCTTCGTAGCCGTTGTTCTTTTCGATCCAATATTCGCATCGGTTCCTCTTGATAGGTCAGATCATCTTGCACGTGTAAATCAGAATGGTCAATGCAATGTGACGGATCTCGTACATATTTACGCAACTGTGATACATGAAACACCGGATGAACCCGGTCCAACGCTGGTGGTAGTGTAAGCTCGTATGCTACCGGTCCAACTCGTCGCAAAATCTGAAACGGCCCAATATACCGAGGACTTAGCTTGCCCGAAACACCAAATCTGTGTACGCCTCTGACAGGTGAAACTCGAAGCCATACGTGATCGCTTTCTTGGAATTCCAACGGTCTTCGATGAATATCCGCGTATTTCCTTTGTCTTTCTTGAGCGGACTTGAGTCGACTCAGAACCATTTTCGTTTTCTCAGCAATTTCTTCTAACATTTGCGGTCCTGTAGGCGGATATGTACCCGCTGGTCCCCACCACAACGGAGTACTGCACTGCTGCCCTGTCAGCGCCTCTTGCGGTGACATACCAATACTCGAGTGATAACTGTTGTTATAGGCGAACTCCACCAAATACAAATGATCAACCCACGAACCTTTCAAACTTAGCGCACAAGAGCGTAACATATCTTCCAATGTCTGAATAGTGCGCTCGGACTGACCGTCCGTCTGCGGATGATGCGCGGTACTGAATCTCAGCTTGGTACCCATTGCCTCTAGAAAGCTCCCCCAGAAATGAGAAGTAAACCGAGGATCTCGGTCTGAAATAATATGGCGTGAACAACCGTGGTACTTGAACTGATACTTCAAGAATAACTCCGCTAATTCTTGCCCCGACGTCTCAATCCGAAGTGGAATGAAATGAGCTATCTTCGTCAGCCGGTCCACAATCACCCAAACCGTGTTGTATCTATTAACGGTTCTCGGAAACCCGGATACGAAATCCATTGTAATCGACTCAAATTTTCTCGTAGGTATTTCTAGCGGTCTCAACAACCCCGCTTTCTTCCGTCGATCTGCTTTAACCTGCTGACATATTTGACATTTCTCAACGTACCTTTGCACGTCTCGCTTCATTTTCGGCCACCAAAAATACTTCTTCAAATCTTGATACATTTTCACTTCCCCCGGATGAATAGCATAACCCGAGTCGTGCGACTCCGATAGAACCACATCTTTCAACTCAGATTTATTCGGTACACAAATGCGCTCATGAAACCTCAAAATTCCATCACCTTGAACTTTAAATGGGGAATCCGCATTTGACTCGTAGTGCAATTTAAATTTCTGACATTTTGGATCATCCTGTTGCGCTGCACGAATCTGCTCGTGTAATTCCGATCGGATCTCAACCGATGCTAGCACAACCGACGCAATCTCAGTTGCGCTAGTCCCCACCTCACTTGTACCACATTTTGATGCCACTTCCAATGCTAATTCGCGTGATGCGCCAACATGAATTTCCAACCTACGCATTTCCTCAAGAAGATGCTTCTCACTTGTAATCACCGACGCCAGGTTTACCTGACTCTTTCTACTTAACGCATCTGCTACACTGTTTGCCTTTCCCGCGTGATACTGGATATCCAAGTCGTAGTCTTTCATCAACTCCAACCACCTTCTTTGTCTCAAGTTCAATTCCTTTTGCGTGAAGATATATTTCAAACTCTGATGATCGGTAAATATACGGCATCTCACGCCATACAAATAATGCCGCCAAATCTTCAACGCAAATATCACCGCCGCTAACTCCAAGTCATGCGTCGGATAGTTTTGCTCGTGTGGTCGCAATTGCCGAGATGCATAGGCAATTACGTGGTCATCTTGCATCAATACGCAACCCAACCCTGATCGCGATGCATCGGTATAAACCGTATACTCTTTGTCAGCAGTCGGCATAGCAAGGATCGGCGCGGATACCAGCCGACTCTTTAATTCCTCAAAACTCTTGTCTTGAGCGGTACCCCAATCGAACTTCACACCTTTATGCAGCAATTTTGTAAGTGGTGCAGCCAACCGCGAAAACCCGAGTACAAACCTCCTGTAGTACCCGGCTAACCCCAAAAAGCTACGAATCTCCGTAACTGTCTTCGGCCTCTGCCATTCGGTGACAGCCCGAATCTTTTCAGGATCCACCGCTAATCCTTTTCCCGAAACAATATGCCCGAGAAAGGTAACCTTATCCAACCAAAATTCACATTTCGAGAACTTTGCGAATAGCTGATGTTCGCGCAATCTTTGTAAAACAATTCTAAGATGTACCTCATGTTCTTCTCGGGAGCGCGAATACACCAATATGTCATCAATAAAAACCACAACGGTCGAGTCCAATAGATCGTGAAATACCCGTTGCATCATATCCATGAACGCTGCCGGTGCGTTCGTCAGCCCAAATGGCATAACCAGGTATTCATAGTGCCCGTACCTTGTACGGAATGCCGTCTTGTCCACGTCGCTAGGCCGAATCCTCAACTGGTGGTACCCTGTTCTCAGATCAATTTTCGAATATACCGAAGATCCCTGCAACTGATCAAACAGATCATCAATCCGAGGTAACGGATACTTATTTTTCACGGTTACCTTATTCAACTCGCGGTAGTCAATGCATAACCGCAATGTTCCATCTTTCTTCTTAACAAACAGCACGGGCGCACCCCACGGCGATGTGCTAGGTCTGATAAATCCGCTTTCCAACATATCTTCCAATTGCGCCTTAAGTTCTTTCAGTTCTGCCGGTGCCATTCGATACGGCGCCTTTGAAATCGGTGTTGTGCCCGGTACTAGTTCGATACCGAACTCCACTTCTCGCTCAGGTGGCAACCCCACAATCTCTTCCGGAAATACATCGACAAATTCTGAAATTACCGGTATAGTGCTGATCTCCGGAACTGCAGCAGCCGCATACACCACGGCTACTAGATAAGCTGTACATCCTGTTTCTAACAAATTTCTCACTTCTACAGCAGAAACACACGGTGTTAGTACCCCAAGTTCTCTACATTTCAAAGTACATGACATACCTCTTGAATTCGCAAAATGAATCCGTCGATGCGGACAATCGATAGTGGCCGCGTGCCTCATCAACCAATCCATTCCCAACAAGACATCATACCCCACAATATCCATAACCAACAAATCAGCTTCGAATTCCCTTCCATCTACTTTAATATTACGGTTTCGGCATATGGTAATTTCTTGATCAGTTGATCCAAATGGGGTTTGAACGTTTAGAATTTGATTACTCGTTTCAATTGGCCAACTACACTTTTCCACAAATACCCTCGACACCACCGAATGACTACACCCCGTATCAATCAAACAATAAGCCTCATGATCAGATATAGAGAGTAAACCTGTCATGACGTCAGTCTGGCCGCCTCCCTGCTCAGTTGCAGCGTTGCGCGAAGTTCCAGCGATGTTAAGCGCATGCGCCGCCGCCCTGCCGGTGCTACCCAAGCTGCTAGCCCTGCTAGCGTTAGCCCCGCTAGCTTGAAATGTGCCACGTCCGCGCCCCGTCGGCGCGCCACGCCCAACGCTAGCTGACCCTCCTGCGCCACTAGCGCCTTGCATCCTTATAAGTGAATTCGGGCACTCCCTCGCCCAATGTCCCGTGCTACCACATATGAAGCAAGCGCTCGCCTTGCGCCTACACTCAATCTCATCATGTGCTTGGTTGCATGATCGGCACCATTGTGAAGGCATCGCCGGTCTAGAACCCGGCATAGAGGTCTGTCTGAATGGAGGTCTCGGTGCCATGTTCGACCGAGGGGGTCTAGTATATGATGATCCTCCCCTCGACTTCGACACTTGTCGACTCGAATCTTCCCGTTGTTTCACATTCCTTTCATTCACTTGCGTCCTTCTCCGCTTACCATGCATCTCAACTTGTTCGGCGTGATCCATCATTGTTTGTAATTCCCTCGCCATTGGAGTATCAACGATCATAGAGATGTTGCCATCCAACCCGTCCAAGTATTGTCTATGGTACCTTTCCACCTCATTCCTCACATCCGTTGCATAGCGAGATAATGCCAAGAACTCACTATTATATTCCACCACCGGACGTCCATCTTGCCTCAACTCCAGAAATTTTCTACGCAAAGCTTCTCGCTGCATATTGCTCATGAACCGCCTATTGAACTGTTGCTCGAACCATTCCCAAGGAATCCTCGCTTCCTCCCCTTCAAAGTTACGTCGGGCCCCGTCCCACCAAAATCGAGCATCACTCTCCAACTGTTGCTCAACCAACTCCACCTTATTGTCATCGGGAGCACGACATAAATTCAGTTTCGCATTTATCTGAGCCAACCATTCCTCCGCTGCCGCATACCCGCCGGTTCCATCATAACGCGGCGGATTCAAACGCAGGAATGCATCATACAACCTTCTGAACTCTTCGGGTGCCCCACCTTGAGCCACTGGTGCGACATCCCGCATTTGTGCTTGACGACCTCTTTCATAGGCCGCAATCAACCGGTCATCTAAGTCCCGGTCCCTACCAGCTCCTCCAGCAACTCCAGCACCAGCTGGACCAGCCCCAGCTTGAGCCCCAACTGGCTCACCAATTGGTTCCGGACTAGGTTCCGGATTCCTACGAGCTCTGCCTCTACCTCGGCGTGTTTCCATTTTCTGAATAAACAAAGTTAGTTTATATATTCTACATTCCCTAATTATCATACGACATTCGTATAGTCGTGCCGGCCCCAATTAATACGCATACTACTCACGTATCCAAACAAGTCTGGTTCAGGTTCTAAACCATGCTCTGATACCACCGAAGGAAGGACCTGTCACACCCCGCAGCCCAACGAGGCGCGACAGGTGGTCTCCCTGCCGTAAACATACGGTTGCCCGTATGCCTACTAGGCAATTACGATATAAGAGTAAATGAAAACATAAACAAACAACCAACATAAATAACATAACTCCCGGCTAGTCAGGTAATGTCATACAAACCCGTATCTCGATGGATACGTACCACAAAAATGACATAGAGACTATATATATACATCCACAAAACCTAACTGTATACATAATCTCTCATGTCAGCATACCAGACAACTACGCAGCGGAATGACTAGGCCTACTGACCTCGTGCCTCTCTCGGCCCTGCTGAACCCGGACCTGAAAAGATAATCCAAGAGGGGGTGAGAAATAAATTTCTCAGTGCGATAAATTTGCCACGTTTCGCTCCTGGACTTGCAATCACAGATTATATTCAAAAGTAAAGTACAAATAAAGCTCAGAACAGTTCATAATGATATATATATAAACATGCACACATCAACCGACATCAATAAGCCAAATGAAATCCAACTCAGGAATTGCCAAATCGAAATTCAATCACACAATATTTGGTTTAACTCGAACTCAGAATATCTGGTAATTATAGGTTTAACCGTTTAAATCTAAGTCTGGTTCCATTTCATATCCGGAAAAATTCATATAAAACCAAATGTCAATACAACCGCATTCACCCCCTGGGTAATGCCTCCGATACATATTAAAACCAAATCGACCATTCAAACGCATTCACCCCCTGGGTAATGCCATCCGATACACAAGTCACATATATTCCAATTCGTAGTACAGAGTCACTTACCCCTCATCCCAACCGGTACTGGGAACTGCTGAGGGCCAGACGATCTAAAGCTTTAGAATACTGGGTCGTCAAAGTCCGTGCACCAGACTTTGACAAATCCGAACACACCCCCTGGGTGTCGTCGCCACGGTGGGGGACGGTAATGCCATATCCACCAACCGAAGGTGATATAAATCACGGTGACTTTTAATTCCAAATTAGATCATTCAGATCAATACACAAATAACAACCATACCAGCATGCAGATCAATCAGATCACAATTCGAGTTTCAATTAATTAGGGCAATGCAATGCATATGCAACACAATTCGATAATGCAATTCAACCAATAATCAACATGTCAATAGGAACACAGTTTAATTCTGAATATAAACTATCAAACAAGTCCAGAAACCCCGCACCTGAGTATGTCGCGTACTCGTCTAAGGCTCAGGCGTCTCGAATGATCCCGAGATCCGATGCCTCGTAGGTTTACCACCTATTTATTCGTTTAGATTCGATTAAAACATACAGTTCGTATTTTGGCCATATCTTTGTCATACAGACTCCGATTTGGGTGAATCAAAGCTTGACTGAACCAGAACGAAAAGATCTACAACTTTCATGAAGGAAACAAACCCAAATTCGGAATGTAGAATTTTGTACAGCTGCATCAATGGCCGGCCAGTCTGGATTTTCAGGTTAAGTTCAACTCGTTTCGATCGCGGTTCGACATGGTTAACTCTTGTTACTTGTTCTCGGTTCAGAAGGTATAGTTCACATCTAGGTTGTCGAGAATCGACACCATTAAACCATGAATTCAATTGGTACCAAATTGGCATAAAACCCTAATTCCAACATTAGCTCAAACGGATGATTTACTCATATAACACGAAACGAGATGTTCGAACGACTATAACTCGATCAAATCAGATCCAAATGGTGCATAACACCTGAAATTTAGTAATTTCCCCAATTTCCACCATTTTTACCAAACCCTAGTTCCCATTCCAATTTCACAACCAAAACCATTCGATTCAATACAAATCAAACCGAATACCGAGTTATATCGAACCAATCGAACTTAAATCCGAATTCTCAAAGAAATACAACAAATCGAACAATCTAGGGTTTTCCAAAAGATTACAAGGAGAGAAAATTTTACCAAATTGAAGTTCTAGAACTGATCACGATCGTCTAATTAGCTCGAATCTCCGTTTTCCGACAATTCCGACCCGATTTCGTGCTCGATTTCACTCTTTCTCTCTTTTTCTCTTTGGTTCGGCCCAACCTAGCCCCTCACGAAATATGGGATGTGTTTAATGAAATATCAAGTGAAGAAGATGGGTTTTAACATAATATATGGAATTTTTGCACATAAGCCCTCCAAGTTTTTAAATATTGCATAACTTAAAAATCTTCACAATTAGGCCCTTTTTGCATATATTTTATTTATAAAATCTTTACACTTAAGCCCTTTTTTGTATGTTTTTATTTAAATCAAGGATTAGAATGTAACAATTCTCCCCCCCTTAAAATGAAGTTCAGTCCGCTGAACTTGAGTTCGTACCTTAATTGTCGAATAACGCCGGATACTTTTCTCGGATACTCTCCTCGAGTTCCCACGTCGCTTCCTTATCGGAATGTCGTCCCCATTTTACCAACACAAGCCGGATTACTTTGCTTCGTAGCCGTTGTTCTTTTCGATCCAATATTCGCATCGGTTCCTCTTGATAGGTCAGATCATCTTGCACGTGTAAATCAGAATGGTCAATGCAATGTGACGGATCTCGTACATATTTACGCAACTGTGATACATGAAACACCGGATGAACCCGGTCCAACGCTGGTGGTAGTGTAAGCTCGTATGCTACCGGTCCAACTCGTCGCAAAATCTGAAACGGCCCAATATACCGAGGACTTAGCTTGCCCGAAACACCAAATCTGTGTACGCCTCTGACAGGTGAAACTCGAAGCCATACGTGATCGCTTTCTTGGAATTCCAACGGTCTTCGATGAATATCCGCGTATTTCCTTTGTCTTTCTTGAGCGGACTTGAGTCGACTCAGAACCATTTTCGTTTTCTCAGCAATTTCTTCTAACATTTGCGGTCCTGTAGGCGGATATGTACCCGCTGGTCCCCACCACAACGGAGTACTGCACTGCTGCCCTGTCAGCGCCTCTTGCGGTGACATACCAATACTCGAGTGATAACTGTTGTTATAGGCGAACTCCACCAAATACAAATGATCAACCCACGAACCTTTCAAACTTAGCGCACAAGAGCGTAACATATCTTCCAATGTCTGAATAGTGCGCTCGGACTGACCGTCCGTCTGCGGATGATGCGCGGTACTGAATCTCAGCTTGGTACCCATTGCCTCTAGAAAGCTCCCCCAGAAATGAGAAGTAAACCGAGGATCTCGGTCTGAAATAATATGGCGTGAACAACCGTGGTACTTGAACTGATACTTCAAGAATAACTCCGCTAATTCTTGCCCCGACGTCTCAATCCGAAGTGGAATGAAATGAGCTATCTTCGTCAGCCGGTCCACAATCACCCAAACCGTGTTGTATCTATTAACGGTTCTCGGAAACCCGGATACGAAATCCATTGTAATCGACTCAAATTTTCTCGTAGGTATTTCTAGCGGTCTCAACAACCCCGCTTTCTTCCGTCGATCTGCTTTAACCTGCTGACATATTTGACATTTCTCAACGTACCTTTGCACGTCTCGCTTCATTTTCGGCCACCAAAAATACTTCTTCAAATCTTGATACATTTTCACTTCCCCCGGATGAATAGCATAACCCGAGTCGTGCGACTCCGATAGAACCACATCTTTCAACTCAGATTTATTCGGTACACAAATGCGCTCATGAAACCTCAAAATTCCATCACCTTGAACTTTAAATGGGGAATCCGCATTTGACTCGTAGTGCAATTTAAATTTCTGACATTTTGGATCATCCTGTTGCGCTGCACGAATCTGCTCGTGTAATTCCGATCGGATCTCAACCGATGCTAGCACAACCGACGCAATCTCAGTTGCGCTAGTCCCCACCTCACTTGTACCACATTTTGATGCCACTTCCAATGCTAATTCGCGTGATGCGCCAACATGAATTTCCAACCTACGCATTTCCTCAAGAAGATGCTTCTCACTTGTAATCACCGACGCCAGGTTTACCTGACTCTTTCTACTTAACGCATCTGCTACACTGTTTGCCTTTCCCGCGTGATACTGGATATCCAAGTCGTAGTCTTTCATCAACTCCAACCACCTTCTTTGTCTCAAGTTCAATTCCTTTTGCGTGAAGATATATTTCAAACTCTGATGATCGGTAAATATACGGCATCTCACGCCATACAAATAATGCCGCCAAATCTTCAACGCAAATATCACCGCCGCTAACTCCAAGTCATGCGTCGGATAGTTTTGCTCGTGTGGTCGCAATTGCCGAGATGCATAGGCAATTACGTGGTCATCTTGCATCAATACGCAACCCAACCCTGATCGCGATGCATCGGTATAAACCGTATACTCTTTGTCAGCAGTCGGCATAGCAAGGATCGGCGCGGATACCAGCCGACTCTTTAATTCCTCAAAACTCTTGTCTTGAGCGGTACCCCAATCGAACTTCACACCTTTATGCAGCAATTTTGTAAGTGGTGCAGCCAACCGCGAAAACCCGAGTACAAACCTCCTGTAGTACCCGGCTAACCCCAAAAAGCTACGAATCTCCGTAACTGTCTTCGGCCTCTGCCATTCGGTGACAGCCCGAATCTTTTCAGGATCCACCGCTAATCCTTTTCCCGAAACAATATGCCCGAGAAAGGTAACCTTATCCAACCAAAATTCACATTTCGAGAACTTTGCGAATAGCTGATGTTCGCGCAATCTTTGTAAAACAATTCTAAGATGTACCTCATGTTCTTCTCGGGAGCGCGAATACACCAATATGTCATCAATAAAAACCACAACGGTCGAGTCCAATAGATCGTGAAATACCCGTTGCATCATATCCATGAACGCTGCCGGTGCGTTCGTCAGCCCAAATGGCATAACCAGGTATTCATAGTGCCCGTACCTTGTACGGAATGCCGTCTTGTCCACGTCGCTAGGCCGAATCCTCAACTGGTGGTACCCTGTTCTCAGATCAATTTTCGAATATACCGAAGATCCCTGCAACTGATCAAACAGATCATCAATCCGAGGTAACGGATACTTATTTTTCACGGTTACCTTATTCAACTCGCGGTAGTCAATGCATAACCGCAATGTTCCATCTTTCTTCTTAACAAACAGCACGGGCGCACCCCACGGCGATGTGCTAGGTCTGATAAATCCGCTTTCCAACATATCTTCCAATTGCGCCTTAAGTTCTTTCAGTTCTGCCGGTGCCATTCGATACGGCGCCTTTGAAATCGGTGTTGTGCCCGGTACTAGTTCGATACCGAACTCCACTTCTCGCTCAGGTGGCAACCCCACAATCTCTTCCGGAAATACATCGACAAATTCTGAAATTACCGGTATAGTGCTGATCTCCGGAACTGCAGCAGCCGCATACACCACGGCTACTAGATAAGCTGTACATCCTGTTTCTAACAAATTTCTCACTTCTACAGCAGAAACACACGGTGTTAGTACCCCAAGTTCTCTACATTTCAAAGTACATGACATACCTCTTGAATTCGCAAAATGAATCCGTCGATGCGGACAATCGATAGTGGCCGCGTGCCTCATCAACCAATCCATTCCCAACAAGACATCATACCCCACAATATCCATAACCAACAAATCAGCTTCGAATTCCCTTCCATCTACTTTAATATTACGGTTTCGGCATATGGTAATTTCTTGATCAGTTGATCCAAATGGGGTTTGAACGTTTAGAATTTGATTACTCGTTTCAATTGGCCAACTACACTTTTCCACAAATACCCTCGACACCACCGAATGACTACACCCCGTATCAATCAAACAATAAGCCTCATGATCAGATATAGAGAGTAAACCTGTCATGACGTCAGTCTGGCCGCCTCCCTGCTCAGTTGCAGCGTTGCGCGAAGTTCCAGCGATGTTAAGCGCATGCGCCGCCGCCCTGCCGGTGCTACCCAAGCTGCTAGCCCTGCTAGCGTTAGCCCCGCTAGCTTGAAATGTGCCACGTCCGCGCCCCGTCGGCGCGCCACGCCCAACGCTAGCTGACCCTCCTGCGCCACTAGCGCCTTGCATCCTTATAAGTGAATTCGGGCACTCCCTCGCCCAATGTCCCGTGCTACCACATATGAAGCAAGCGCTCGCCTTGCGCCTACACTCAATCTCATCATGTGCTTGGTTGCATGATCGGCACCATTGTGAAGGCATCGCCGGTCTAGAACCCGGCATAGAGGTCTGTCTGAATGGAGGTCTCGGTGCCATGTTCGACCGAGGGGGTCTAGTATATGATGATCCTCCCCTCGACTTCGACACTTGTCGACTCGAATCTTCCCGTTGTTTCACATTCCTTTCATTCACTTGCGTCCTTCTCCGCTTACCATGCATCTCAACTTGTTCGGCGTGATCCATCATTGTTTGTAATTCCCTCGCCATTGGAGTATCAACGATCATAGAGATGTTGCCATCCAACCCGTCCAAGTATTGTCTATGGTACCTTTCCACCTCATTCCTCACATCCGTTGCATAGCGAGATAATGCCAAGAACTCACTATTATATTCCACCACCGGACGTCCATCTTGCCTCAACTCCAGAAATTTTCTACGCAAAGCTTCTCGCTGCATATTGCTCATGAACCGCCTATTGAACTGTTGCTCGAACCATTCCCAAGGAATCCTCGCTTCCTCCCCTTCAAAGTTACGTCGGGCCCCGTCCCACCAAAATCGAGCATCACTCTCCAACTGTTGCTCAACCAACTCCACCTTATTGTCATCGGGAGCACGACATAAATTCAGTTTCGCATTTATCTGAGCCAACCATTCCTCCGCTGCCGCATACCCGCCGGTTCCATCATAACGCGGCGGATTCAAACGCAGGAATGCATCATACAACCTTCTGAACTCTTCGGGTGCCCCACCTTGAGCCACTGGTGCGACATCCCGCATTTGTGCTTGACGACCTCTTTCATAGGCCGCAATCAACCGGTCATCTAAGTCCCGGTCCCTACCAGCTCCTCCAGCAACTCCAGCACCAGCTGGACCAGCCCCAGCTTGAGCCCCAACTGGCTCACCAATTGGTTCCGGACTAGGTTCCGGATTCCTACGAGCTCTGCCTCTACCTCGGCGTGTTTCCATTTTCTGAATAAACAAAGTTAGTTTATATATTCTACATTCCCTAATTATCATACGACATTCGTATAGTCGTGCCGGCCCCAATTAATACGCATACTACTCACGTATCCAAACAAGTCTGGTTCAGGTTCTAAACCATGCTCTGATACCACCGAAGGAAGGACCTGTCACACCCCGCAGCCCAACGAGGCGCGACAGGTGGTCTCCCTGCCGTAAACATACGGTTGCCCGTATGCCTACTAGGCAATTACGATATAAGAGTAAATGAAAACATAAACAAACAACCAACATAAATAACATAACTCCCGGCTAGTCAGGTAATGTCATACAAACCCGTATCTCGATGGATACGTACCACAAAAATGACATAGAGACTATATATATATACATCCACAAAACCTAACTGTATACATAATCTCTCAGGTCAGCATACCAGACAACTACGCAGCGGAATGACTAGGCCTACTGACCTCGTGCCTCTCTCGGCCCTGCTGAACCCGGACCTGAAAAGATAATCCAAGAGGGGGTGAGAAATAAATTTCTCAGTGCGATAAATTTGCCACGTTTCGCTCCTGGACTTGCAATCACAGATTATATTCAAAAGTAAAGTACAAATAAAGCTCAGAACAGTTCATAATGATATATATATAAACATGCACACATCAACCGACATCAATAAGCCAAATGAAATCCAACTCAGGAATTGCCAAATCGAAATTCAATCACACAATATTTGGTTTAACTCGAACTCAGAATATCTGGTAATTATAGGTTTAACCGTTTAAATCTAAGTCTGGTTCCATTTCATATCCGGAAAAATTCATATAAAACCAAATGTCAATACAACCGCATTCACCCCCTGGGTAATGCCTCCGATACATATTAAAACCAAATCGACCATTCAAACGCATTCACCCCCTGGGTAATGCCATCCGATACACAAGTCACATATATTCCAATTCGTAGTACAGAGTCACTTACCCCTCATCCCAACCGGTACTGGGAACTGCTGAGGGCCAGACGATCTAAAGCTTTAGAATACTGGGTCGTCAAAGTCCGTGCACCAGACTTTGACAAATCCGAACACACCCCCTGGGTGTCGTCGCCACGGTGGGGGACGGTAATGCCATATCCACCAACCGAAGGTGATATAAATCACGGTGACTTTTAATTCCAAATTAGATCATTCAGATCAATACACAAATAACAACCATACCAGCATGCAGATCAATCAGATCACAATTCGAGTTTCAATTAATTAGGGCAATGCAATGCATATGCAACACAATTCGATAATGCAATTCAACCAATAATCAACATGTCAATAGGAACACAGTTTAATTCTGAATATAAACTATCAAACAAGTCCAGAAACCCCGCACCTGAGTATGTCGCGTACTCGTCTAAGGCTCAGGCGTCTCGAATGATCCCGAGATCCGATGCCTCGTAGGTTTACCACCTATTTATTCGTTTAGATTCGATTAAAACATACAGTTCGTATTTTGGCCATATCTTTGTCATACAGACTCCGATTTGGGTGAATCAAAGCTTGACTGAACCAGAACGAAAAGATCTACAACTTTCATGAAGGAAACAAACCCAAATTCGGAATGTAGAATTTTGTACAGCTGCATCAATGGCCGGCCAGTCTGGATTTTCAGGTTAAGTTCAACTCGTTTCGATCGCGGTTCGACATGGTTAACTCTTGTTACTTGTTCTCGGTTCAGAAGGTATAGTTCACATCTAGGTTGTCGAGAATCGACACCATTAAACCATGAATTCAATTGGTACCAAATTGGCATAAAACCCTAATTCCAACATTAGCTCAAACGGATGATTTACTCATATAACACGAAACGAGATGTTCGAACGACTATAACTCGATCAAATCAGATCCAAATGGTGCATAACACCTGAAATTTAGTAATTTCCCCAATTTCCACCATTTTTACCAAACCCTAGTTCCCATTCCAATTTCACAACCAAAACCATTCGATTCAATACAAATCAAACCGAATACCGAGTTATATCGAACCAATCGAACTTAAATCCGAATTCTCAAAGAAATACAACAAATCGAACAATCTAGGGTTTTCCAAAAGATTACAAGGAGAGAAAATTTTACCAAATTGAAGTTCTAGAACTGATCACGATCGTCTAATTAGCTCGAATCTCCGTTTTCCGACAATTCCGACCCGATTTCGTGCTCGATTTCACTCTTTCTCTCTTTTTCTCTTTGGTTCGGCCCAACCTAGCCCCTCACGAAATATGGGATGTGTTTAATGAAATATCAAGTGAAGAAGATGGGTTTTAACATAATATATGGAATTTTTGCACATAAGCCCTCCAAGTTTTTAAATATTGCATAACTTAAAAATCTTCACAATTAGGCCCTTTTTGCATATATTTTATTTATAAAATCTTTACACTTAAGCCCTTTTTTGTATGTTTTTATTTAAATCAAGGATTAGAATGTAACACATTACATGAAATTATGTTAAATTACACTATATTATGTTAAATTTCACTAAATTACATTACATTGCGATAAAATACGGTAAGTTACGCTAAATTATGCTAAATTACATATGAATAGGGACGATATCATCACTGAAAAGGCCGAAAAACACTGAAAATTAGAATTTTTTTGTTTAAATTATTTGAGAGATTACTTCTTTTGATATATAATTAGCATATTTATACTAAAGTACGCTAAATTACATGAAATTATGTTGAATTACACTATATTAAGTTAAATTAAACTAAATTACATTACATTGCGATAAAATACGGTAAATTACGCTAAATTACGATAAATTACATATGAATAAGGACGATATCTTCACTGCAAAGGCGAAAAACACTGAAAATTTGAATTTTTTGTGTGTAAATTATTTGATAGATTGCTTCTTTAGATATATAATTAGCATATTTATACTAAAATAAACTAAATTACATGAAATTATGTTGAATGACACTATATTTAGTTAAATTACACTAAATTACAGTACATTACGCTAAAATACGGTAAATTACGGTAAATTACGCCAAATTACATATGAATAGCGACGATATCTACACTGAAAAGGCGTAAAACACTGAAAATTTGAATTTTTTTGTTTAAATTATTTGATAGATTACTTCTTTTGATATATAATTAGCATATTTATACTAAAATATGCTATATTACATGAAATTATGTTGAATTACACTATATTAAGTTAAATTTCACTAAATTACATTACATTACGCTAAAATACGGTAAGTTACGCTAAATTACGCTAAATTACATATGAATAGGGACGATATTCACTGAAAGGGCAAAAAACACTGAAAATTTGAATTTTTTTGTTTAAATTATTTGTTAGATTACTTCTTTTGATATATAATTAGCATAGTTATACTCAAATACGCTAAATTACAAGAAATTATGTTGAATTACACTATATTAAGTTAAATTTCACTAAATTACATTACATTACGCTAAACTACGGTAAGTTACGCTTAAGTACGCTAAATTACATATGAATAGGGACGATATCTTCACTGAAAAGCCGAAAAACACTGAATATTAGAATTTTTTTATTTAAATTATTTGAGAGATTACTTCTTTTGATATATAATTAGCATATTTGTACTAAAATACGCTAAATTACATGAAATTATGTTGAATTACACAATATAAAGTTAAATTAGACTAAATTACATTACATTGCGATAAAATAAGGTAAATTACGCTAAATTACATATGAATAGAGACGCTATCTTCACTGAACAAGGGAAAAACACTGAAAATTTGAATTTTTTTTGTGTAAATTATTTGATAGATTGCTTCTTTAGATATATAATAAGCATATTTATACTAAAATACGCTAAATGACATGAAATTATGTTGAATGACACTATATTAATTTAAATTACACTAAATTACAGTACACTACGCTAAAATACGGTAAATTACGTCAAATTACATATGAATAGGGACGATATCTTCACTGAAAAGGCGAAAAACACTGAAAATTTGAATTTTTTTGTTTAAATTATTTGATAGATTACTTCTTTTGATATATAATAAGAATATTTATACTAAAATACGCCAAATTACATGAAATTATGTTGAATTACACTATATTAAGTTAAATTACACTAAATTACGTTACATTGCGACAAAATACGATAAATTACGCTAAATTACGCAAAATTACATATGGATAGGGACGATATCTTCACTGAAAAGGCAAAAAACACTGAAAATTTAAATTTTTTTGTTTAAATTATTTGAGAGATTACTTCTTTTGATATATAATTAGCATATTTATACTAAAATACGCTAAATTACATGGAATTATGTTGAATTATACTATATTAATTTAAATTAAACTAAATTACATTACATTGCGATAAAATAAGGTAAATTACGCTAAATTACTGTTACGTCAGGAAATTTTAAACATTTAAAATTTTCAATGTTTAGAACATAATAGAAAATTTTATGGATGAACTAGGAGTTGAAAATTAAAACAATTATAATATTATTCTAAAATCTCGAAATAGTCCGACTTGATCGAATCTTTAAATCTATATCTTATAAACAAAAGAATTAAATTAACTTACATGTATATATATAATTATATGCATGAGCTCTTCTTTTATTAATAACAAACAAAGAGAGGGTCTATTTAGCAAATTTCCAAAAACTATACAAGCCCTCTCTCTTTTCCCTTCTTCTCCCCCCACTGTGGTCCGACCCCCCTCCTTGCTTGTGTCCGCCAAAAGAAAGAGAAGGAGAGAGGAGTCTCTTCTCCCTCAAAATTTCACCGAAACTCTTGAAAAATTTACGAGAGGAATGGAAATGGTGGTCTCTCTCTCCTTCTAGTAGCTGTTTAGCTCTCCAATCGGTATTTCCTTCTTCTCATCTTCTCTCAAAATCCAAAATTCATGGCACTTGTTTAGAGTTTCGATCAAATCTGAAAATTTTGTATAAGTTTTGAGTAATCCATCTCCATTAAGCTTTTATGTTGCTAATTTAGTAAATTCTTCCTCAATTTCATCTTAATTTGGTTTTGATTGATCTAGGGTTTGGGTATTGTCGAATTGATTAGTGAACCGACTTATTGCGGGCCGTAATGAGTGGAGGCAGTGAATTTGTTGCGCAGAAAAAGAAAGCTGTAGAGGTCATTGCGGGCCGCAATGGATTCATTGCGGGCCGCAATGGATTCATTGCGGGCCGCAATGGATTCATTGCGGGCCGCAATGAGTGTGCAGGAAAACGGTAGAGGTCATTACGGGCCGCAATGGATTCATTGCGGGCCGCAATGAATGTGCAGGAATGAAGCTCTGACTTGTTTTGTTTCGGTCCGCAATGGGTATTTTTGCGAATGGTTTTCATGTTTGGAAGGGTATATGGATTATGTTAAGGAAAGTATAAAGAAACTAATGTAACTCAAGTAACCATATCGATCGTCGAACAAAGATTAAATAAATTATATATGTTGATATAGGTGTAGGCTCGGGTGAGCAAAATTTTGCGGGACCTTTCGAGACGTCCGAACCATAAGTGCGAGATACGCTCTCTGTAATCAGGTGCGGGGTTCTTGGAATTGTTTGATGTTTCATTTTCAGAAATTAAATTCTTATTTTCCGATTGTCATGTTGAATGCTTGATTGTTGCATGTTGATTGTTGCATGTTTGATGGTTGCATAATTGTAATTGTGTGAATTGTTTGCATAAACCAATATGGTTAAAACCGAATTGTGAGGTGGTTGATGGAATTCATGTGAAATATTTGATTGTTGCATAATTGGAATGACTTGAATTTATGTGCATAACCCAATCTGGTTAAAACTGAATTGTTGTGAAAAGGTAGATTTGCATATTCGTATGGTTGTCGATTGATGTGTTCTTTTTATTGTTCTATATGTGAAATGAATCTACCATGCTGACCCGTAGAGGTAGCTTGGATAAGGTGACGGTGACCTATCCGTTGACCTGTTTCTGAATTTGCCAGGCTGACCCATAGAGGTAGCTGGATAAGGTGACGGTGACCTATCCGTTGACCTGTTTCTGAATTTGCCAGGCTGACCCGTAGAGGTAGCTGGATAAGGTGACGGTGACCTATCCGTTGACCTGTTTATGAATTGTTGAAAGGCTTTGAGTTGATTGTGATCCTATGTCAAGGTTGAGCCGTATGGTTGACCTTGATTCCGTGTGAATGCATTTGTAAAGTTGAGCTGCATAGCTGACTTAGAACCAGACGTTAGTAAATGGTTAAGCCAAAGCACTGCAGATTGGTGTCAGATAAAGGGTCCAGCTCGGTGGAACATCTGTAGGTGTCTGTAACCCTACAGATGAGTGTTTGATAAAGGGTCCAGCTCGAGAGAACATCTGTAGGTGCTACCAGTCGTATTAAAATGTGTTAAGCCAAATATGTGTTGTTTGAACTTCATCTTGGAAATTCTGTGAGTTGTGTTTCACTTGATTATTGTTGTCGAGCATAAGCATTCATTATATACTGATATAGAACTGTTAATATACTTTTGTATGGGTTTCATTTTTGGACATGGATTCTGATTGCAAGTCCAATAACCTGACTGTGGCAAATTTGCACTGAGAAATTATTTCTCACCCCCACCCTTTGGGTTCTTTTTACAGGTTGCGATACGACTGATTCTGGAGAGGCACACGAGTAGTAGGCCTTTGGTACATGTCCCCATATTACCTTAGTGGTTGTTTTGTTATTTGACTAGAGATGTATATATATTTTTGTTGGATAGTTCTCTAGGTCATACCCTATGGTCGGTATCCGTATGAGATACGTTTTGTGTTACATTATGATCCTTGATTAAATAAAAATATACAAAAAAAGGGCCTAATTGTAAAGATTTCAAAGTAATGCAATATTATAAACTTGGGGGACCTATGTGCAAAAGTTCCAAATATTAAAGACACCTATCTTCTTCTCTTGATATTTCCAATTGAACTTCTAATTTTCGTGGGAGGGAGCTAGGTCTTGGCCGAACCAAAGAGAGAAAGAGAGAGAGAGAGAAATCGAGCGTGAAATCTGATCGGAATTGTCAGAAATCAGAGATTCGAGCTAAATAGACGATCGTGCTCAATTCTAAAGCTTCAATTTGGTATATTCTTCCTTCCTTGTAATCTTTTGAAAACCCTAATTTGTTTGATTTGTGGTATTTCTTTGAGAATTCGAATGAAAGTTCGATTGATTTGAGATAACTCGATATTCGGTTTGATGTGTATTGAATCGAATGGATTTGCTTGTGGAATTGGAAATGGAATTAGGGTTTGGTAAAATGGTGGGATTTGTGGAAGTTCTGAGCTTTTCAGGTGTTATGCACCATTTGGATCTGAATAGATCGAATTATAATCGTTCGAACATCTCAATTCGTGTTATTTGATTAAATCATCCATTTGAGTTGAATTTTAGAATTAGGGTTTTATGCCAATTTTATACCAATTGAATTCATGGTTTAATTGTGTCGGTTCTTGACAACTTAGATGTGAATATACCATGTCGAACCATGTCGAATCGATGATACGTAACAAGGGTTAACCATGTCGAACCTCGATCGAAACAAGTTTAACTAAACCTGAAAACCAGCTTCTGTGTAATTTATTGCGGACCGAAACCATAAGCATTGCGGGCCGCAAGGGAACAAAGACTTAACCAAAATTTCGGGCTGTACTGTGTTGTTGTTACGGGCCGGCATAGAAACCATTACGGGCCGCAATAAATGGGGCAGAAAACACTACTCTCTGGAACATCTTGTTGCGGGCCGCAAGAAAGCCATTACGGGCCGCAATGACACCCAGAATTTCTGCAATTGTATATTTTGTGTGGTACAAACCTAATTGGTTGAACCATTACCTAAACCTATACCATGAGGACCCGAATACGAACCCTAAACCGTGTTTAACCTAATTTAACTCGATTTAACCTACGGGATACCAATCGAATGTTTTAATCGAATCTAAACGTATAAATAGGTGGTAAACCTACGAGGCATCGGATCTCGGGATCATTCGAGACGCCTGAGCCTTAGACGTGTACGCTATATACTCAGGTGTGGGGTTTCTGGACTTGTTTGATAGTTTATATTCAGAATTAAACTGTGTTTCGATTGACATGTTGATTATTGGTTAAATTGCATTATCGAATCGTGTTGCATATGCATTGCATTGCCCAAATTAATTAAAACTCGAATTGTTTTATCTGATTGATCTGCATGCTGGTATGGTTATTATTTGTGTGTTGATCTGAATGATCTAATTTGGAATTAAAAGTCACCGTGATTTATATCACCATCGGTTGGTGGATATGGTATTACCGTCTCCCATCGTGGCGACGTCACCCAGGGGGTGAATCCGGATTTGTCAAAGTCTATGCATGGACTTTGACGCCCAGTATTCTAAAGCTTTAGATCATCTGGCCCTCGGCAGTTCCCAGTACCGGTTGGGACAAGGGGTAAGTGACTCTGTATTATGAATTTGATTATGGGTGACTTGTGTATCGGAGGCATTACCCAGGGGGTAAAGCGTTTGAATGGTCAATTGGTTTTAAATGAATTTTCCGGATCTGAGATGAAACCAGACTTTTAATTAAACGGTTAAGCCTGTAACTACCAGATATTCTGAGCTCGAGTTAAACCAAATATTGTGTGATTGAATTTCGGTTTGGCAAATCCTGATTTGATTTCATTTGGCTAATTGATGTCGGGTTATGCGTTCATGTTTATACATTATTATAAATTGATCTGAACTTTATTTGTGTTACATTCTAATCCTTGATTTAAATAAAAACATACAAAAAAGGGCTTAAGTGTAAAGATTTTATAAATAAAAATATGCAAAAAGGGCCTAATTGTGAAGATTTTTAAGTTATGCAATATTTAAAAACTTGGAGGGCTTATGTGCAAAAATTCCATATATTATGTTAAAACCCATCTTCTTCACTTGATATTTCATTAAACACATCCCATATTTCGTGAGGGGCTAGGTTGGGCCGAACCAAAGAGAAAAAGAGAGAAAGAGTGAAATCGAGCACGAAATCGGGTCGGAATTGTCGGAAAACGGAGATTCGAGCTAATTAGACGATCGAGATCAACTATATAGCTTCGATTTGGTATGATTTTTCCTTATTTGAAATCTCTCAAAAACCCTAAATTGTTTGAATTGTTATATTTTGTTGAGAATTCGTTTTTGAGTTCGATTGATTCGATATAACTCGGTATTCGTTTTGATTTGGATCGATTCGATTGATTTTGTGAGAAATTGGAAAAGGGGTGAAATTAGGGTTTGGTAAAAATGTTGGAATTTGGGGAGATGATTAAATTTTCAGGTGTTATACACCATTTGGATCTAAATTGATCGAGTTATAGTCGTTCGAACATCTCGATTCGTATTGTTTGATGAAATCATCGTTTATGTTGAATTGGAATTAGGGTTTTTATATCAAATTTCATACCAATTGAATATATGGTTTAAATGGTGTCGATTCTCGATAACTTGGTTGTAATATACCTTCTGAACCGAGAACAAGTAACAAGAGTTAACCATGTCGAACCGCGATCGAAACGAGTTGAACTTAACCTGAAAATCCAGACTGGCCGGCCATTGATGCAGCTGTACAAAATTCTACATTCCGAATTTGGGTTTGTTTCCTTCATGAAAGTTGTAGATCTTTTCGTTCTGGTTCAGTCAAGCTTTGATTCACCCAAATCGGAGTCTGTATGACAAAGATATGGCCAAAATACGAACTGTATGTTTTAATCGAATCTAAACGAATAAATAGGTGGTAAACCTACGAGGCATCGGATCTCGGGATCATTCGAGACGCCTGAGCCTTAGACGAGTACGCGACATACTCAGGTGCGGGGTTTCTGGACTTGTTTGATAGTTTATATTCAGAATTAAACTGTGTTCCTATTGACATGTTGATTATTGGTTGAATTGCATTATCGAATTGTGTTGCATATGCATTGCATTGCCCTAATTAATTGAAACTCGAATTGTGATCTGATTGATCTGCATGCTGGTATGGTTGTTATTTGTATTGATCTGAATGATCTAATTTGGAATTAAAAGTCACCGTGATTTATATCACCATCGGTTGGTGGATATGGCATTACCGTCCCCCACCGTGGCGACGACACCCAGGGGGTGTGTTCGGATTTGTCAAAGTCTGGTGCACGGACTTTGACGACCCAGTATTCTAAAGCTTTAGATCGTCTGGCCCTCAGCAGTTCCCAGTACCGGTTGGGATGAGGGGTAAGTGACTCTGTACTACGAATTGGAATATATGTGACTTGTGTATCGGATGGCATTACCCAGGGGGTGAATGCGTTTGAATGGTCGATTTGGTTTTAATATGTATCGGAGGCATTACCCAGGGGGTGAATGCGGTTGTATTGACATTTGGTTTTATATGAATTTTTCCGGATATGAAATGGAACCAGACTTAGATTTAAACGGTTAAACCTATAATTACCAGATATTCTGAGTTCGAGTTAAACCAAATATTGTGTGATTGAATTTCGATTTGGCAATTCCTGAGTTGGATTTCATTTGGCTTATTGATGTCGGTTGATGTGTGCATGTTTATATATATCATTATGAACTGTTCTGAGCTTTATTTGTACTTTACTTTTGAATATAAGCGGTGATTGCAAGTCCCGGAGCGAAACGTGGCAAATTTATCGCACTGAGAAATTTATTTCTCACCCCCTCTTGGATTATCTTTTCAGGTCCGGGTTCAGCAGGGCCGAGAGAGGCACGAGGTCAGTAGGCCTAGTCATTCCGCTGCGTAGTTGTCTGGTATGCTGACATGAGAGATTATGTATACAGTTAGGTTTTGTGGATGTATATATATATAGTCTCTGTGTCATTTTTGTGGTACGTATCCATCGAGATACGGGTTTGTATGACATTACCTGACTAGCCGGGAGTTATGTTATTTATGTTGGTTGTTTGTTTATGTTTTCATTTACTCTTATATCGTAATTGCCTAGTAGGCATACGGGCAACCGTATGTTTACGGCAGGGAGACCACCTGTCGCGCCTCGTTGGGCTGCGGGGTGTGACAGGTCCTTCCTTCGGTGGTATCAGAGCATGGTTTAGAACCTGAACCAGACTTGTTTGGATACGTGAGTAGTATGCGTATTAATTGGGGCCGGCACGACTATACGAATGTCGTATGATAATTAGGGAATGTAGAATATATAAACTAACTTTGTTTATTCAGAAAATGGAAACACGCCGAGGTAGAGGCAGAGCTCGTAGGAATCCGGAACCTAGTCCGGAACCAATTGGTGAGCCAGTTGGGGCTCAAGCTGGGGCTGGTCCAGCTGGTGCTGGAGTTGCTGGAGGAGCTGGTAGGGACCGGGACTTAGATGACCGGTTGATTGCGGCCTATGAAAGAGGTCGTCAAGCACAAATGCGGGATGTCGCACCAGTGGCTCAAGGTGGGGCACCCGAAGAGTTCAGAAGGTTGTATGATGCATTCCTGCGTTTGAATCCGCCGCGTTATGATGGAACCGGCGGGTATGCGGCAGCGGAGGAATGGTTGGCTCAGATAAATGCGAAACTGAATTTATGTCGTGCTCCCGATGACAATAAGGTGGAGTTGGTTGAGCAACAGTTGGAGAGTGATGCTCGATTTTGGTGGGACGGGGCCCGACGTAACTTTGAAGGGGAGGAAGCGAGGATTCCTTGGGAATGGTTCGAGCAACAGTTCAATAGGCGGTTCATGAGCAATATGCAGCGAGAAGCTTTGCGTAGAAAATTTCTAGAGTTGAGGCAAGATGGACGTCCGGTGGTGGAATATAATAGTGAGTTCTTGGCATTATCTCACTATGCAACGGATGTGAGGAATGAGGTGGAAAGGTACCATAGACAATACTTGGACGGGTTGGATGGCAACATCTCTATGATCGTTGATACTCCAATGGCGAGGGAATTACAAACAATGATGGATCACGCCGAACAAGTTGAAATGCATGGTAAGCGGAGAAGGACGCAAGTGAATGAAAGGAATGTGAAACAACGGGAAGATTCGAGTCGACAAGTGTCGAAGTCGAGGGGAGGATCATCATATACTAGACCCCCTCGGTCGAACATGGCACCGAGACCTCCATTCAGACAGACCTCTATGCCGGGTTCTAGACCGGCGATGCCTTCACAATGGTGTCGATCATGCAACCAAGCACATGATGAGATTGAGTGTAGGCGCAAGGCGAGCGCTTGCTTCATATGTGGTAGCACGGGACATTGGGCGAGGGAGTGCCCGAATTCACTTATAAGGATGCAAGGCGCTAGTGGCGCAGGAGGGTCAGCTAGCGTTGGGCGTGGCGCGCCGACGGGGCGCGGACGTGGCACATTTCAAGCTAGCGGGGCTAACGCTAGCAGGGCTAGCAGCTTGGGTAGCACCGGCAGGGCGGCGGCGCATGCGCTTAACATCGCTGGAACTTCGCGCAACGCTGCAACTGAGCAGGGAGGCGGCCAGACTGACGTCATGACAGGTTTACTCTCTATATCTGATCATGAGGCTTATTGTTTGATTGATACGGGGTGTAGTCATTCGGTGGTGTCGAGGGTATTTGTGGAAAAGTGTAGTTGGCCAATTGAAACGAGTAATCAAATTCTAAACGTTCAAACCCCATTTGGATCAACTGATCAAGAAATTACCATATGCCGAAACCGTAATATTAAAGTAGATGGAAGGGAATTCGAAGCTGATTTGTTGGTTATGGATATTGTGGGGTATGATGTCTTGTTGGGAATGGATTGGTTGACGAGGCACGCGGCCACTATCGATTGTCCGCATCGACGGATTCATTTTGCGAATTCAAGAGGTATGTCATGTACTTTGAAATGTAGAGAACTTGGGGTACTAACACCGTGTGTTTCTGCTGTAGAAGTGAGAAATTTGTTAGAAACAGGATGTACAGCTTATCTAGTAGCCGTGGTGTATGCGGCTGCTGCAGTTCCGGAGATCAGCACTATACCGGTAATTTCAGAATTTGTCGATGTATTTCCGGAAGAGATTGTGGGGTTGCCACCTGAGCGAGAAGTGGAGTTCGGTATCGAACTAGTACCGGGCACAACACCGATTTCAAAGGCGCCGTATCGAATGGCACCGGCAGAACTGAAAGAACTTAAGGCGCAATTGGAAGATATGTTGGAAAGCGGATTTATCAGACCTAGCACATCGCCGTGGGGTGCGCCCGTGCTGTTTGTTAAGAAGAAAGATGGAACATTGCGGTTATGCATTGACTACCGCGAGTTGAATAAGGTAACCGTGAAAAATAAGTATCCGTTACCTCGGATTGATGATCTGTTTGATCAGTTGCAGGGATCTTCGGTATATTCGAAAATTGATCTGAGAACAGGGTACCACCAGTTGAGGATTCGGCCTAGCGACGTGGACAAGACGGCATTCCGTACAAGGTACGGGCACTATGAATACCTGGTTATGCCATTTGGGCTGACGAACGCACCGGCAGCGTTCATGGATATGATGCAACGGGTATTTCACGATCTATTGGACTCGACCGTTGTGGTTTTTATTGATGACATATTGGTGTATTCGCGCTCCCGAGAAGAACATGAGGTACATCTTAGAATTGTTTTACAAAGATTGCGCGAACATCAGCTATTCGCAAAGTTCTCGAAATGTGAATTTTGGTTGGATAAGGTTACCTTTCTCGGGCATATTGTTTCGGGAAAAGGATTAGCGGTGGATCCTGAAAAGATTCGGGCTGTCACCGAATGGCAGAGGCCGAAGACAGTTACGGAGATTCGTAGCTTTTTGGGGTTAGCCGGGTACTACAGGAGGTTTGTACTCGGGTTTTCGCGGTTGGCTGCACCACTTACAAAATTGCTGCATAAAGGTGTGAAGTTCGATTGGGGTACCGCTCAAGACAAGAGTTTTGAGGAATTAAAGAGTCGGCTGGTATCCGCGCCGATCCTTGCTATGCCGACTGCTGACAAAGAGTATACGGTTTATACCGATGCATCGCGATCAGGGTTGGGTTGCGTATTGATGCAAGATGACCACGTAATTGCCTATGCATCTCGGCAATTGCGACCACACGAGCAAAACTATCCGACGCATGACTTGGAGTTAGCGGCGGTGATATTTGCGTTGAAGATTTGGCGGCATTATTTGTATGGCGTGAGATGCCGTATATTTACCGATCATCAGAGTCTGAAATATATCTTCACGCAAAAGGAATTGAACTTGAGACAAAGAAGGTGGTTGGAGTTGATGAAAGACTACGACTTGGATATCCAGTATCACGCGGGAAAGGCAAACAGTGTAGCAGATGCGTTAAGCAGAAAGAGTCAGGTAAACCTGGCGTCGGTGATTACAAGTGAGAAGCATCTTCTTGAGGAAATGCGTAGGTTGGAAATTCATGTTGGCGCATCACGCGAATTAGCATTGGAAGTGGCATCAAAATGTGGTACAAGTGAGGTGGGGACTAGCGCAACTGAGATTGCGTCGGTTGTGCTAGCATCGGTTGAGATCCGATCGGAATTACACGAGCAGATTCGTGCAGCGCAACAGGATGATCCAAAATGTCAGAAATTTAAATTGCACTACGAGTCAAATGCGGATTCCCCATTTAAAGTTCAAGGTGATGGAATTTTGAGGTTTCATGAGCGCATTTGTGTACCGAATAAATCTGAGTTGAAAGATGTGGTTCTATCGGAGTCGCACGACTCGGGTTATGCTATTCATCCGGGGGAAGTGAAAATGTATCAAGATTTGAAGAAGTATTTTTGGTGGCCGAAAATGAAGCGAGACGTGCAAAGGTACGTTGAGAAATGTCAAATATGTCAGCAGGTTAAAGCAGATCGACGGAAGAAAGCGGGGTTGTTGAGACCGCTAGAAATACCTACGAGAAAATTTGAGTCGATTACAATGGATTTCGTATCCGGGTTTCCGAGAACCGTTAATAGATACAACACGGTTTGGGTGATTGTGGACCGGCTGACGAAGATAGCTCATTTCATTCCACTTCGGATTGAGACGTCGGGGCAAGAATTAGCGGAGTTATTCTTGAAGTATCAGTTCAAGTACCACGGTTGCTCACGCTATATCGTTTCGGACCGAGATCCTCGGTTCACTTCTCATTTCTGGGGGAGCTTTCTAGAGGCAATGGGTACCAAGCTGAGATTCAGTACCGCGCATCATCCGCAGACGGACGGTCAGTCCGAGCGCACTATTCAGACATTGGAAGATATGTTACGCTCTTGTGCGCTAAGTTTGAAAGGTTCGTGGGTTGATCATTTGTATTTGGTGGAGTTCGCCTATAACAACAGTTATCACTCGAGTATTGGTATGTCACCGCAAGAGGCGCTGACAGGGCAGCAGTGCAGTACTCCGTTGTGGTGGGGACCAGCGGGTACATATCCGCCTACAGGACCGCAAATGTTAGAAGAAATTGCTGAGAAAACGAAAATGGTTCTGAGTCGACTCAAGTCCGCTCAAGAAAGACAAAGGAAATACGCGGATATTCATCGAAGACCGTTGGAATTCCAAGAAAGCGATCACGTATGGCTTCGAGTTTCACCTGTCAGAGGCGTACACAGATTTGGTGTTTCGGGCAAGCTAAGTCCTCGGTATATTGGGCCGTTTCAGATTTTGCGACGAGTTGGACCGGTAGCATACGAGCTTACACTACCACCAGCGTTGGACCGGGTTCATCCGGTGTTTCATGTATCACAGTTGCGTAAATATGTACGAGATCCGTCACATTGCATTGACCATTCTGATTTACACGTGCAAGATGATCTGACCTATCAAGAGGAACCGATGCGAATATTGGATCGAAAAGAACAACGGCTACGAAGCAAAGTAATCCGGCTTGTGTTGGTAAAATGGGGACGACATTCCGATAAGGAAGCGACGTGGGAACTCGAGGAGAGTATCCGAGAAAAGTATCCGGCGTTATTCGACAATTAAGGTACGAACTCAAGTTCAGCGGACTGAACTTCATTTTAAGGGGGGGAGAATTGTTACATTCTAATCCTTGATTTAAATAAAAACATACAAAAAAGGGCTTAAGTGTAAAGATTTTATAAATAAAAATATGCAAAAAGGGCCTAATTGTGAAGATTTTTAAGTTATGCAATATTTAAAAACTTGGAGGGCTTATGTGCAAAAATTCCATATATTATGTTAAAACCCATCTTCTTCACTTGATATTTCATTAAACACATCCCATATTTCGTGAGGGGCTAGGTTGGGCCGAACCAAAGAGAAAAAGAGAGAAAGAGTGAAATCGAGCACGAAATCGGGTCGGAATTGTCGGAAAACGGAGATTCGAGCTAATTAGACGATCGAGATCAACTATATAGCTTCGATTTGGTATGATTTTTCCTTATTTGAAATCTCTCAAAAACCCTAAATTGTTTGAATTGTTATATTTTGTTGAGAATTCGTTTTTGAGTTCGATTGATTCGATATAACTCGGTATTCGTTTTGATTTGGATCGATTCGATTGATTTTGTGAGAAATTGGAAAAGGGGTGAAATTAGGGTTTGGTAAAAATGTTGGAATTTGGGGAGATGATTAAATTTTCAGGTGTTATACACCATTTGGATCTAAATTGATCGAGTTATAGTCGTTCGAACATCTCGATTCGTATTGTTTGATGAAATCATCGTTTATGTTGAATTGGAATTAGGGTTTTTATATCAAATTTCATACCAATTGAATATATGGTTTAAATGGTGTCGATTCTCGATAACTTGGTTGTAATATACCTTCTGAACCGAGAACAAGTAACAAGAGTTAACCATGTCGAACCGCGATCGAAACGAGTTGAACTTAACCTGAAAATCCAGACTGGCCGGCCATTGATGCAGCTGTACAAAATTCTACATTCCGAATTTGGGTTTGTTTCCTTCATGAAAGTTGTAGATCTTTTCGTTCTGGTTCAGTCAAGCTTTGATTCACCCAAATCGGAGTCTGTATGACAAAGATATGGCCAAAATACGAACTGTATGTTTTAATCGAATCTAAACGAATAAATAGGTGGTAAACCTACGAGGCATCGGATCTCGGGATCATTCGAGACGCCTGAGCCTTAGACGAGTACGCGACATACTCAGGTGCGGGGTTTCTGGACTTGTTTGATAGTTTATATTCAGAATTAAACTGTGTTCCTATTGACATGTTGATTATTGGTTGAATTGCATTATCGAATTGTGTTGCATATGCATTGCATTGCCCTAATTAATTGAAACTCGAATTGTGATCTGATTGATCTGCATGCTGGTATGGTTGTTATTTGTATTGATCTGAATGATCTAATTTGGAATTAAAAGTCACCGTGATTTATATCACCATCGGTTGGTGGATATGGCATTACCGTCCCCCACCGTGGCGACGACACCCAGGGGGTGTGTTCGGATTTGTCAAAGTCTGGTGCACGGACTTTGACGACCCAGTATTCTAAAGCTTTAGATCGTCTGGCCCTCAGCAGTTCCCAGTACCGGTTGGGATGAGGGGTAAGTGACTCTGTACTACGAATTGGAATATATGTGACTTGTGTATCGGATGGCATTACCCAGGGGGTGAATGCGTTTGAATGGTCGATTTGGTTTTAATATGTATCGGAGGCATTACCCAGGGGGTGAATGCGGTTGTATTGACATTTGGTTTTATATGAATTTTTCCGGATATGAAATGGAACCAGACTTAGATTTAAACGGTTAAACCTATAATTACCAGATATTCTGAGTTCGAGTTAAACCAAATATTGTGTGATTGAATTTCGATTTGGCAATTCCTGAGTTGGATTTCATTTGGCTTATTGATGTCGGTTGATGTGTGCATGTTTATATATATCATTATGAACTGTTCTGAGCTTTATTTGTACTTTACTTTTGAATATAAGCGGTGATTGCAAGTCCCGGAGCGAAACGTGGCAAATTTATCGCACTGAGAAATTTATTTCTCACCCCCTCTTGGATTATCTTTTCAGGTCCGGGTTCAGCAGGGCCGAGAGAGGCACGAGGTCAGTAGGCCTAGTCATTCCGCTGCGTAGTTGTCTGGTATGCTGACATGAGAGATTATGTATACAGTTAGGTTTTGTGGATGTATATATATATAGTCTCTGTGTCATTTTTGTGGTACGTATCCATCGAGATACGGGTTTGTATGACATTACCTGACTAGCCGGGAGTTATGTTATTTATGTTGGTTGTTTGTTTATGTTTTCATTTACTCTTATATCGTAATTGCCTAGTAGGCATACGGGCAACCGTATGTTTACGGCAGGGAGACCACCTGTCGCGCCTCGTTGGGCTGCGGGGTGTGACAATTTGTGTTTATTTTTGAATATAATCTGTGATTGCAAGTCCAGGAGCGAAACGTGGCAAATTTATCGCACTGAGAATTTATTTCTCACCCCCTGTTTGGGTTAACTTTTCAGGTTCCGGTTCAGCAGATCCGAGTGGGGCGCGAGGTCGGTAGGCCTGGTTTCACCGCTGCTTAGACTGTCTGGTATGGTGGCATTAGGGACTATGTATATAGTTATGTTTTGATTGTGTACATATATGGTCTCTATGTCATTTTGTGATGCGTATCCATCGAGATACGGGTTTGTATGATATTACCTGACCAGCTGGAATTTATGTTATTTATTTGATGGGTTGTTTGTTTATGTTTTTATTTCCTATTATATCGTAATTGCCTTGTGGGCATACGGGCAACCGTATGACTACGGCAGGAATCACCTGTCGCGCCTCGTTGGGCCGCGGGGTGTGACATTTTGTATATGCCACTATTACCAGATGTTGGGTACTTGGACTGTTATATATATATAAACTTGTTTTATTCTTTTATTGTGCTATGAAGAGTTATATCGTAATTGCCTTGTAAGCATACATGGAGTTGTATGCTTACGGCGGGGTGTGACAATTACGCTACTAATGGCTGCGGGGTGTGACAATTACGCTAAATTACATATGAATAGGGACGATATCTTCACTGAAAAGGCAAAAAACACGGAAAATTTGAATTTTTTTGTTTAAATTATTTGATAGATTACTTCTATTGATATATAATTAGCACATTTATACTAAAATACGCTAAATTACTTGAAATTATGTTGAATTACACTATATAAAGTTAAATTAGACTAAATTACATTACATTATGCCAATATACGGTAAATTACGCTAAATTACATATGAATAGGGACGATATTTTCACTGAAAAACCGAAAAAAACTTAAATTAGAATTTTTTTGTTTAAATTATTTTATAGATTACTTCTTTTGATATATAATTAGCATATTTATACTAAAATACGCTCAATTACATGAAATTATGTTGAATTACACTATATTAAGTTAATTTAAACTAAATTACATTACATTACACTAAAATACGGTCAGTTACGCTAAATTATGCTAAATTACATATGAATAGGGACGATATCCTCACTGAAAAGGTAAAAAATACTGAAAATTTGAATTTTTTTGTTTAAATTATTTGATAGATTACTTCTTTTGATACATAATTAGCATATTTATACTAAAATACGCTAAATTACATAAAATTATGTTGAATTACACTATATTAAGTTAAATTAAACTAAATTACATTACATTGCGATAAAATACGGTAAATTACGCTAAATTACGCTAAATTACTTATGAATAGGAACGATATCTTCACTGAAAATAAAAAAAACACTGAAAATTTGCATTTTTTTGTTAAAATTATCTGATAGATTACTTCTTTTGATATATAATCAGCATAATTATACTAAAATACGCTACATTACTTGAAATTATGTTGAATTACACTATATTATGTTAAATTTCACTAAATTACATTACGTTACGCTAAAATACGGTAAGTTACGCTAAATTACATATGAATAGGGACGATATCTTCACTGAAAAGCCGAAAAACACTGAAAATTAGAATTTTTTTGTTTAAATTATTTGAGAGATTACTTCTTTTGATATATAATTAGCATATTTATACTAAAATACGCTAAATTACATGAAATTATGTTGAACTACACTATATTAAGTTAAATTAAAGTAAATTACATTACATTGTGATAAAATACGGTAAATTACGCTAAATTACGATAAATTACATATGAATAGGGACGATATCTTCACTGAAAAAGCGAAAAACACTGAAAATTTCAATTTTTTTGTGTAAATTATTTGATAGATTGCTTCTTTAGATATATAATTAGCATATTTATACTAAAATACGCTAAATTACATGAAATTATGTTGAATGACACTATATTAAGTTAAATTACACTAAATTACAGTACATTACGCTAAAATACGGTAAATTACGTCAAATTACATCTGAATAGCGACGATATCTTCACTGAAAAGGCGAAAAACACTGAAAATTTGCATTTTTTTGTTTAAATTATTTGATGGATTACTTCTTTTGATATATAATTAGCATTGTTATACTAAAATACGCTACATTACTTGAAATTTTATTGAATTACACAATATTATGTTAAATTTCACTAAATTACATTACATTACGCTAAAATACGGTAAGTTATGCTAAATTACATATGAATAGGGACGATATCTTCACTGAAAAGCCGAAAAACACTGAAAATTAGAATTTTTTTGTTTAAATTATTTGAGAGATTACTTCTTTTGATATATAATTAGCATATTTATACAAAAATACGCTAAATTACATGAAATTATGTTGAATTACACTATATTAAGTTAAATTAAAGTAAATTACATTACATTGTGATAAAATACGGTAAATTATGCTAAATTACGCCAAATTACAACTGAATAGCGACGATATCCCCACTGAAAAGGTAAAAAACACTGAAAATTTGAATTTTTTTTGTTTAAATTATTTGATAGATTACTTCTTTTGATATATAATTAGCATATTTATACTAAAATACGCTAAATTACATGAAATTATGTTGAATTACACTATATTAAGTTAAATTAAACTAAATTACATTACATTGCGATAAAATACGGTAAATTACGCTAAATTACGCTAAATTACTTATGAGTAGGAATGATATCTTCAATGAAAATACAAAAAACCCTGAAAATTTGCAATTTTTTGTTTAAATTATTTGATAGCTTACTTCTTTTGATATATAATTAGCATAGTTATACTAAAATACGCTACATTACTTGAAATTATGTTGAATTACACTATATTATGTTAAATTTCACTAAATTACATTACATTACGCTAAAATACGGTAAGTTACGCTAAATTACGCTAAATTACATATGAATAGGGACAATATCTTCACTGAAAAGCCGAAAAACACTTAAAATTAGAGTTTTTTTGTTTAAATTATTTGAGAGATTACTTCTTTTGATATATAATTAGCATATTTATATTAAAATACGCTAAATTAAATGAAATTATGTTGAATTACACTATATTAAGTTAAATTAAACTAAATTACATCACATTGCGATAAAATACGATAAATTACGCTAAATTACGATAAATTACATATGAATAGGGACGATATCTTCCCTGAAAAGGCGAAAAACACTGAAAATTTGAATTTTTTTTTGTAAATTATTGGATAGATTGCTTCTTTAGATATATAATTAGCATATTCATACTAAAATATACTAAATTACATGAAATTATGTTAATGACACTATATTAAGTTAAATTACACTAAATTACAGTACATTACGCTAAAATACGGTAAATTACGCCAAATTACATATGAATAGCGACGATATCTTCACTGAAAAGGCAAAAAACCCAGAAAATTTGAATTTTTTTGTTTAAATTATTTGATAGATTACTTCTTTTGATATATAATTAGCATATTTATACTAAAATACGCTAAATTACATGAAATTTTGTTGAATTATACTATATTAAGTTAAATTAAACTAAATTACATTACATTGCGATAAAATATGGTAAATTACGCTAAATTACATATGAATAGGGACGATATCTTCACTGAAAAGGCAAAAAACACTGAAAATTTGAATTTTTTTGTTTAAATTATTTGATAGATTAATTCTATTGATATATAATTAGCACATTTATACTAAAATATGCTAAATTACTTGAAATTATGTTGATTTACACTATATAAAGTTAAATTAGACTAAATTACATTACATTATGCTAATATACGGCAAATTACGCTAAATTACATATGAATAGCGACGATATCTTCACTGAAAAGGCGAAAAACACTGAAAATTTGAATTTTTTTGTTTAAATTATTTGATAGATTACTTCTTTTGATATATAATTAGCATATTTATACTAAAATACGCTAAATTACATGAAATTATGTTGAATTACACTATATTAAGTTAAATTACACTAAATTACATTACATTGCGATAAAATACGATAAATTACGCTAAATTACGGTAAATTACATATGAATAGGGACAATATCTTCACTGAAATGGCAAAAAACACTGAAAATTTGAATTTTTTTGTTTAAATTATTTGATAGATTACTTCTTTGGATATATAATTAGCATAGTTATACTAAAATACGCTAGATTACATGAAATTATGTTGAATTACACTATATTATGTTAAATTTCACTAAATTACATTACATTACGCTAAAATACGGTAAGTTACGCTAAATTACGCTAAATTACATATGAATAGGGACGATATCTTCACTGAAAAGCAGAAAAACACTGAAAATTTGAATTTTTTTGTTTAAATTATTTGATAGATTACTTCTTTTGATATATAATTAGCATAGTTATACTAAAATACGTTAAATTACATGAAATTATGTTGAATTACACTACATTAAGTTAAATTAAACTAAATTACATTACATTGCGAGAAAATACGGTAAATTACGCTAAATTACGATAAATTACATGTGAATAGGGACGATATATTCACTGAAAAAGTGAAAAACACTGAAAATTTGAATTTTTTTTGTTTAAATTATTTTATAGATTGCTTCTTTAGATATATAATTAGCATATTTATAATAAAATACGCTAAATTACATGAAATTATGTTGAATTACACTATATTAAGTTAAATTACACTAAATTACGCTAAATTACATATGAATAGGGACGATATCTTCAATGAAATGGTAAAAAACACTGAAAATTCAAATTTTTTTGTTTAAATTATTTGAGAGATTACTTCTTTTGATATATAATTAGCATATTTATACTAAAATACGCTAAATTACTTGAAATTATGTTGAATTACACTATATTAAGTTTAATTAAACTAAATTACATTACATTGCGATAAAATACGGAAAATTACGCTAAATTACGCTAAATTACAAATGAATAGGGACGATATCTTCACTGAAAAGGCAAAAAACACTAAAAATTTGAAATTTTTTTTTAAATTATTTGATAGATTAATACTTTTGATATATAATTAGCACATTTATACTAAATTACGCTAAATTACTTGAAATTATGTTGAATTATACTATATTAAGTTAAATTACACTAAATTAGATTATATTACGCTAAAATACTGTAAATTACGCTAAATTACATATGAATAGGTACGATAATCTTCACTGAAAAGCCGAAAAACTCTTCAAATTAGAATTTTTTTTGTTTAAATTATTTGATAGATTACTTCTTTTGATATATAATTAGCATAGTTATACTAAAATACGCTAATTTACTGGAAATTATGTTGAATTATACTATATTATGTTAAATTATTTGATAGATTACTTCCCTGTCAATTGAACATCCTGTTATATTTAAATTTAAATTTATGCTTGGTTTCATGCATGATCATGAGCTGATGATCTTCAATCACCAGTCGATTGTCTCTCTTTATTTTCATTCTAATTTTCTATGATTTGGTATTTGCGATATGACTTAAATCATGAAGTCAAGTCTCTGGGATACATACATATTTATTCATAAGTATACACGATTTATACATGCTTGTTTCATCAATTTTAATCATGGGGGCTTGACTGGTGCTGTAACTTTTCGTTTTACCGAGTACCAAACTTTGGAAATTAATTCCAAGCAAATGGCTGAACCAAAATTTTTGTTCTTTATATGAAGATGCGTACCAGGTTATGTTCTATATTCTGGAGAAATTCCAGATCCATTGGAAGCTCACAGCTATGTCAAATATTTTTTTATGAAGAGGTATTTGCTGGTACCAGTGCTGGAATCTTACAGTTTTGTAATTTTCAGGTGTGAACTTTAGAAATAGCTAATAAATAGCTCAAAAATGCTATAATTGTGAAATTTGGTTCTCAATTGTGTATTTTAGAGTTCTCTATCCATCTGTACTTTTTATTTTACCATGTTACCATTTTACCAGCAGGTTCTGTGTAGATTTCAGATGATGGTTTGGTGGGCTGTTTTCTGGTACAAGCAGTTTTGTGATTTTTGCTGAGAGCAATTGGTTGGGCCAAATTTGGAATTCTTCATGTGCTTTTACAGAGGAGAGTTCAATCTATAACTCTGTGAAATTTCATGATTTTTGAAGTTCTTTTTCTATATTTAGAGGCCATGCAAAGACAGGGGTATTGGAGGAAATTTATTATTTTTAATTGCTGATGATTTTTTTTGTTTTGAAAAGCTGAACTTCAAAAATTCATAAGAAATTGAAATAACATTCAAATAATATGAAATTTGTGTCCATTTTATGTGTTTTGAAGTCCTTTATTTAATGGTGAAGTCCATTTTTCATTTTGGTCCCTGAATCAATCCAGAAGGTCTGTTTACCAGATAAGGTCATTTGAGCACTTTTGAGTGCATTTCTTGTACCAGTGGTACATGCTTTGAATTTTGGTGCTGGTACTGTTCATTGATTGGTACCAGAGGTTATGAGAAACCTTTATCATGATTGGTTTTGATCTTTTACAAATTTGAGTAGCTTTTAGGCTACAATTTGGTGCAAACAAAGAAAAAGAGGAAAAGGAGAAGAATCCAAAATTCCAAAAATTCATTGCCCTACCATTCTAAAGATCAAACATTTCCTAAAACTCGGTTTTATGCAGGGAAGCCCCTGGTTTTATTTGAAATCATATTTTTTGTATAATCTTACTTGACAAGGGGACAAATCATTAAGGAATCATTAGTTCAAATATACAAATGATATTTTCAACATAGTTGACATCTATTTGCAATTTGAGCCTCATTCTTTCACTATTTTGCACAAATGTCAATTTAATCTCTTTGTATTGTGCCTTTTATACACATAATATGCATTTATGCATAAAGAGATCATCTAGAACTTGTTTGTGCAACATAGGTCCCATATCAAGGAGATTATAATAGGAACTATACAGCTCAACCATTATAACTCATTTTTTGTTACTTCTAATTCTTTCTAATAAAATAATCAAATAAATTGGATGCAATAGGAACTATACAGCTCAACACATGCATCTTCATTATTTAATTATTTTATACAAGGATTAAGAGCATGAAAGATCAAAAAGGTTCAAAAGAAGTCATATTTTTCATATTTTGATTTCCTTGATTTTTATAGTAATATGCTTATTTAAAATAGAGACAAAGATGCTAATAACTAAATTAAAATGGCAATATGCGTTTTTTTGTAAAGGCAGTAAAGACAAAAAAAGGAATAGAATGAAATAAATCAAACTAAGTCAAAATCCTATTTTTGTAGAATCATAAGCTTTATCCTTTCAGCTATAGCTAGCTGCACTTTGCTTCATCTGATTTTATTGTTCACCCCATTGCAGCATTGTCTACTACATGGAGATCAAAGTTTTATTTAGGTAGTCCATGCCTATAGCCATTTTATTAAAACTAAGGCATGAAACTCCTTTACTTAATGAAATAAAGAAAAGGAGACAGAAGAGATAAAAGTCATCAAAAATAGAACAAAAGAGAGAAAAGAACAACTAAAAAAGGGACAGTGAACAAGAAATTTCAAAATAAAAGCTCCATGAGAGCATGCCATTTATTGATCCATCATAGTTGTACATAAAAACTAGGCCTATCAAGGCATTTACATTGCTAGAACTTTGAGGTTCTGTCTATCCTATGTTGTATTGGCTTGGGCAGAAAGGTTTCTTGGGGAAGAAAGAGCTTGAAAGCCTTTTGCTATATTTGAGATACAAGAGGAGGGTTTATCACGGCTTTTTCATGGTTTCTAGCCTATGATTCCGAATTGTTCTCTTCATTACTTCTGGGATGTTCTTTATATAGCCTCAGGGCTAGGGCAACTCTAAGGTTTTCAAGTTGTAGCTTAATCTCGACCGTTCATTTCATCGAACGGCTGGCGTGCGAGGTAAATAGGGACAGCTAGCATCCTGATAGGCCAGCTCGAAGGTTCCAAAGCATATTCCTTCTCTTAGGCATAGTCCAATCGGTGCTTAGCACGTGTAATTTGAAGATTGGAATATCCAAGAGGCATCTTTTAGCTTGGCATCGAGCTCCCTGCCATTTCTCTCAATTTTTGTCTGTTAGAGAAGAGAAAGAAGATCCCTTTCATCCGCATGGGCATGGAGTAGCATGAGCCGTGAGGCTGACTGGAAGCTGATCCATGTGAGCCGAGCGCACAGCTGGAGGCAGCATGAGGCGTGTGATTCAAATTGAGCGCTGGGCGCTAGCTGGCTGAGTTTGTGTGGGTCCCTTTAGTCAGGATAAATGAGGGAAGGAACGGGGCATCCTTGTTTTGTTTCTTCAATAATCACAGGCCGACTATGTTTCCTTTAAATCCCGCTATTTGATTAGGCCCAGCTGCTAGATTCGGCCCAGCCTATTTAAAATTAATTCGGCATCTATTTGATTCGGCCATGTTTTAATTAACAATTTTGGTCCATCAACTCAATTAATTATGCCCCTTAATCATTCTTTAATTCATTATTTTAAGCTTAAGTTTTTAAAAGCTTATATTGTCACACCCCGCGGCCCGCAGGATGTGACGGGACCCTGCCGTAGACATACAGTTTCCTGTATGCCTACAAGGCATGTACGATATAATAGAAAACCAACCCCAACAAGCAACAATAACACAAATACACACAACAAATCGGTTCGAATATAAAACAGGTCATAGTATATATAAACAGTATCTCGTACGGATACAACCAAAGGTCATGACATAGAGAATATATCACAATCAAAAACATATGTACATCTCTAGTCAAATACCAAACAAAAACTCAGGTATAGGTGACATATACTGATGGCCTAAATCCGACGTGCCTCTCCGCTACCGGCTGCACCCAAACCTGAAAAGATAACCCAAATGTGGGGTGAGAATAAATTCTCAGTGCGATAATTGCCACAACGGATTGCTGGACTTGCAATCAAGTTTCATTTTCAAAAAGAAACGCCAAATAAAACATAACACAGTTCTATACCAGTGTATAAGATAAAAATGCATATACCTGACAACAAATAATCAAATGAAATCAACATCCAGGAATCGCAAATTCGATATTCAAATAAACATAACATTAGGCTTAACTTACCGTATTATAGCTGGTAGCACTACAGGTGTTCTCTCGAGCTGGACCCTTTATCAAACCCACATCTGTAGGGTTACTGACACCTACAGATGTTCCACCGAGCTGGACCCTTTATCTGACACCCACCTGTAATGCTTTGGCTTAACCATTCCTAAGTTCTGGTTTCAAGTCATTTCAAGAAAATTCATTCAACATCATTTTGGAACGTAAAATCAACTGACCGTTCGAACGCCTTATCACGCCGGATAACGACTTAGACGATAACACTAGTCACCCATAATCATAACCGTCAATCAAATCACTGACCCTGCCCCAACCGGTTGGGGACTTACGGTGTCCCAGGTAGGCTAAAGCTTTAGGATCCTGCCAAAGCCCGCATGCCAGGCTTTGCAAATTCGTCACACGATGGTGACCCGTCACACGCCGGTGACCAATCTCATTCACATTCCAATTCTGGTGACTTACACTCTAAAATCAGATCTAATTAGATCGACACAATCGTAAACCATACCAGTATGCAAGTCATTCAGATTTCAGCAATTCAATTTCAAACAGATTGGGCTATGCACATGCAATGCACAATTCAGCTAATGCATCAATGAATATTCAACATGACAACCGAATAACAGTTTAATTCTGAAAAGGAAATATCAGACAAGTCCAGAAACCCCGCACCTGAGTATAAAGTGCACTCGTCTAAGGCTCAGGCGTCTCAAATGATCCCGAGATCCGATGCCTCGTAGGATTATCACCTATTTATACACTTAGATTCGATTACAGCGTTCGATTGGTATTCGATAGGTTAAACCGAGTTGAATTAGGTTAAACACGGCTTAGGGTTCGTATTCGGGTCCTAATGATATAGGTTTAGGTCACATAGTGCTTTTCATTCGGTTTCGGCACCAATAATCAAGTCATAAGTGCGCTAAGGCACCACACGGTACAATTCGAGTCGGAATTAGGTCAATTCGAGATAATGGTACCAAAACCAAATTCCATTTCGGAGAAATTCACAATCGGGAATTCGGTTACAAATTGGAACACGAAATCAATCAATAAACACTATAGAATCAACAAAGACATAGCACAATCAATTTGGTGCAATTCTACGGGTTTTCATTGAAAACCTAGAAATAACGAAATACGAATCGAGAGAGAAATAGAAATGGGATTTACCAATGAACGGAAGCAAAGAGCGAGAAACGTGTTCCTCGTTCGATATCTCGATTTTCGGGGGATTTCGTCGCCCGGAGCTCTCTCTCTCTCACTCTCTCTTTGTCTCGTTCTCTCTCTCTCTTTGTCGGCGTAGGAAAGAAGAAAGAAAACATAAGAGGAAAGAAAGGAAAAGAGAGGAAAAGAGAGGAAAAGAGGTGTGTATGACAAAGGGCCCCACTTCCTCTTTTGGAATTTTGCAAAATAGACCCTCAGTATGCGAATGCGGATGGGTCCATCCGCACTACGGTTCGCTGACCCGCACTGGCTGTAAATTTCGCTGTTAACACGTCTGAATTTCCACGAATGCGGATGGCGGTGCGGGTGGCCATCCGCACTGCGGGTGGTCAATGAAATCTCAGAATATCGGCTCAGTTATTCAGTGCGGGTGGTCCATCCGCACTGACTCTCAGTGCGGACGCACTAGGCTCGGGAAAAATTGGCTGAACGTTGGAAAATTGGCTAAGTACCCAGTGCGGGTGGATGGAACCGCACTGCGGGTGGGTTCATCCGCACTGGGCTCTGTTTTCACCATTTTTCGTTATTTCCCGCGACGAAAATCACAACAATCGTATAATTATCATTTGCTATCCACATAATTGATTTTTGTATATATATATATATTATTTGATTTAACCACTTAATAAATTTGAATAAATCTAATTTCAAAAGTTTACGGTGTTACAATTCTCCCCCACTTAAAATGAGGTTCAGTCCGCTGAACTTGATTTCGTACCTTAATTGTCGAACAACTCCGGATACTTTTCTCGGATGCTTTCCTCGAGTTCCCACGTCGCTTCCTTATCGGAATGTCGCCCCCATTTTACCAACACGAGTCGGATCACTTTTCTTCGTAGTCGTTGTTCTTTTCGATCCAATACCCGCATCGGTTCCTCTTGATAAGTCAGATCATCTTGCACGTGTAAATCAGAATGGTCAATACAATGTGCCGGATCTCGCACATACCTGCGCAACTGTGATACATGAAACACCGGGTGAACCCGGTCCAGCGCTGGTGGCAGTGCAAGTTCGTATGCTACCGGTCCAACTCGTCGCAAAATCTGAAATGGCCCAATATAACGAGGACTTAGCTTCCCCGAAACACCAAATCTGTGTACGCCTCTGACAGGCGAAACTCGAAGCCATACGTGATCACTTTCTTGGAATTCCAACGGTCTTCGATGTATATCCGCGTATTTCCTTTGTCTTTCTTGGGCCGACTTGAGCCGACTCAGAACTATCTTCGTTTTCTCAGCAATCTCTTCTAACATTTGCGGCCCCGTAGGCGGATATGTACCCGCTGGTCCCCACCACAGCGGAGTACTGCACTGTTGGCCTGTCAGCGCCTCTTGCGGTGACATACCGATGCTCGAGTGATAACTGTTGTTATACGCGAACTCCACCAGATACAAGTGATCGACCCACGTACCTTGTAAACTTAGCGCGCAGGAGCGCAACATGTCCTCCAATGTTTGAATAGTACGCTCAGATTGCCCGTCAGTCTGAGGATGATGGGCCGTACTGAATCTCAGCTTAGTACCCATTGCCTCTTGAAAGCTCGCCCAAAAATGAGAAGTAAATCGAGGGTCTCGGTCCGAAATAATAGTGCGTGAGCAACCGTGGTATTTGAATTGGTATCTCAAGAACAAATCTGCTAATTCTTGCCCCGATGTCTCGATTCGAAGCGGAATGAAATGAACTATCTTTGTCAGCCGATCCACAATAACCCAAATAGTGTTATATCTACCAACGGTTCTCGGAAATCCGGATACAAAATCCATTGTGATCGACTCAAATTTCCTCGTAGGTATCTCCAGCGGTCTTAGCAACCCTGCTTTTCTCCGCCGATCCGCTTTAACCTGCTGACATACTTGGCATTTTTCCACGTACCTTTGCACGTCCCTTTTCATTTTCGGCCACCAGAAATATTTCTTCAAGTCTTGATACATTTTTACTTCACCCGGGTGGATAGCGTAACCCGAGTCGTGCGCCTCCGATAAAATCAGATCTTTCAGTTCAGCTTTACTTGGTACACAAATGCGATCATGAAACCGCAAGATGCCATCTCCTTGGACTTTAAAGGGGGAATCAGCATTTGACTCGTAGTGCAGTTTAAATTTCTGACATTTTGGATCATCCTGTTGCGATACACGAATCTGCTCGTGTAACTCCGATCGGATCTCAACCGCCGCTAGTACCACTGATGTAATTGCAGTTGTACCCGCCTCAACTCCACTTCCAATACTCTTAGATACAACCTTCGATGCAAATTCGCGTGATGCCCCGACATGTATTTCTAACCTTCGCATTTCCTCGAGCAGTTTCACTTCACTTGTAATAACTGACGCTAGGTTTACCTGACTCTTCCTGCTCAGCGCATCTGCTACTACATTCGCTTTCCCCGCGTGATACTGTATATCCAGATCGTAGTCTTTCATCAACTCTAACCACCGCCTTTGCCTCAAATTCAATTCTCTTTGCGTGAAGATGTATTTTAGACTCTGATGATCGGTGAACATACGGCATGTCACGCCATACAAATAATGCCGCCAAATCTTCAACGCAAATATTACCGCCGCTAACTCCAAGTCATGAGTCGAGTAGTTTTGCTCGTGCGGTCGCAATTGCCGAGATGCGTAGGAAATTACGTGACCATCTTGCATTAGTACACAACCCAACCCTGATCGCGATGCATCGGTGTAAACCGTATACTCTTTATCAGCAGTCGGCATAGCAAGAATCGGTGCGGATACCAGCCGACTCTTTAATTCCTCAAAGCTTTTATCTTGCGCGCTACCCCATTCGAACTTTACACCTTTGCGCAATAACTTGGTAAGCGGCGCAGCTAGCCGCGAAAATCCGAGTACAAATCTCCTGTAGTACCCGGCCAACCCCAGAAAACTGCGAATTTCCGTGACCGTCTCCGGCCTCTTCCATTCAGTCACGGCCCGAATCTTTTCGGGATCAACCGCTAATCCTCTTCCCGATACCACATGCCCCAAAAATGTAATTTCCCCCAACCAAAATTCACATTTCGATAATTTTGCGAATAACTGATGTTCGCGCAATCTTTGTAATACAATTCTCAAGTGTATCTCATGTTCTGCCGGGGATTTCGAGTATACCAAGATATCATCGATAAACACCACCACTGTCGAATCCAACATGTCATGGAATACTCGGTGCATCAAGTCCATGAACGCTGCGGGTGCGTTCGTCAGCCCAAACGGCATCACTAAGTACTCGTAGTGCCCGTACCGCGTACGGAATGCCGTCTTGTCCACATCACTCGGCCGTATTCTCAGCTGATGATACCCTGTTCTCAGATCAATCTTTGAATATATCGAAGATCCCTGCAACTGATCGAACAATTCATCAATCCGCGGTAACGGATATTTATTCTTCACGGTTACCTTATTCAGCTCACGGTAGTCAATACATAACCTCAGCGTGCCATCCTTTTTCTTGACAAATAATACCGGTGCGCCCCACGGCGACGTGCTAGGTCTGATAAATCCATTCTCCAACATGTCTTCCAACTGCGCCTTAAGTTCTTTCAGCTCGGCAGGTGCCATTCGATACGGTGCCTTTGAAATAGGTGTTGTGCCCGGTACCAGTTTGATACCGAACTCCACTTCTCGTTCAGGTGGCAACCCCACGATCTCATCTGGAAACACATCCGAAAACTCTGACACCACCGGAATAGTGCTGATCTCTGGAACTGCTGCAGCCGTATAAACCACGGCCGCCAGATAAGCTGTACACCCTGTTTCTAATAAATGTTTCACTTCTACAGCTGAAATACAAGATGTCAGTTTTCCCAGTTCTCTACACTTCATAGTACATGATATACCTCTTGAGTTCGCAAAATGGATCCGTCGATGCGGACAGTCAATAGTTGCCTCGTGTCTCGTTAACCAATCCATTCCCAATAACACATCATATCCCGCAATATCCATAACTAAGAGGTCTGCTTCGAATTCCCTTCCATCCACTTTAATTTTTCGGTTACGGCATATTGTAATGGCTTGGTCGGTGGAACCGAAAGGAGTCTGAACACTAAGAATCCGGTTATCCGTCTCCACTGGCCATCGACAATTTTCTACTAACTCCCTCGACACGATGGAATGGCTACAACCTGTATCTATCAAGCAGTATGCATCATGGTCCGAGATAGAGAGTATACCTGTCATCACATCCGTCTGATACTCTGAAGTCCTCTTTTCCCCGCCTTCTTCTAACACGTCTGGGGTGTCGAGTATATTCCCTGAAACATCCAACGCATGTGCTGACACATGTCCTGCTGTTCTGCCTCCGCTAGCTTGAGAAGTACCCCGTCCTCGCGACACTGATCCGCCCCTACCACGGTTGACTGAGCTTCCCGCCCCACTGTCACTTGGAAATCTCACTGTAGCTTGTGGGCACTCTCTTGCCCAATGATCTCCGCTGCCGCATGTGAAACACGAACTGTTGCGGCGTCTGCACTCAACCTCATTATGTGCCTGATTGCATGAGCGGCACCACATAGGCGTGAATCCCGGCCGGAAACCCGGTCGAAATCCTGAAGTAGCTGCCGACCCATAAGATGGCCGAGGAGTCATAATCTGTCTCTGAGGGGGTCTAAATGATGACGAGCCTCCTCTCGACCTCCCAACCGGTCGACTCGAATCAGCCCGTTGTTTCACATTTCTTTCTGCAAATTGCTCTTTCCGCCTCTTCGCGTGCATCTCAACCTGCTCAGCATGATCCATTATCGATTGTAACTCAGTAGCATTCGGAGTGTCAACTATCATGGATATGCTCCCGTCCAACCCGTCCAAGTACTGTCGGTGATATCGAACTCTGTCTGTCTGTATCTCTGTAGCATACCTAGACAAAGCTAGAAACTCATTATTATAATCAGCTATTGACCGTCCTTCTTGTCGCAACTCCAGAAATTTTCTTCTCAAAGCCTCCCTATGGATGTTACTCAGAAACCTCCGAGTAAACTGCTGCTCGAACCACTCCCAAGGGATCTTAACTGCTTCCCCGACATAATTCCGTCGGGCGCCATTCCACCAAAATCTTGCATCTCCGTTCAGCATTTGTTCCGCTAACTCCACCATGTCCTCCTCCGGTGCCCGACACAATACGAGCTTTGCATTTATCTTCTCTAACCATTCTTCCGCCTCTGAATACCCACCGGTACCATCAAACTGCGGCGGGTTTAAGCGCATAAAAGAGTCATATAATTTGCGGAATTCCTCAGGTGTACCTCTCTGATCCACTGGTGCTGCCTCTCGCCTTTCGGCTGCTTGACGGCCCCTCTCATAAGCCGCGATCAGCCTATCATCTAGTTCTCTGTCTCGGTTCTGCCCTCCTCCAGAACCCTCCGACTCATTTCCATCTCTAGCAGCTGCTGGCTCAATGACAACCGGATTCACTCGAGGTCGTCCGCGGCCTCTACGAGTCTCCATAATTCTATACTGTACCAAAACAACATTATAATAATGTATATGTATAATCGTTATACGAAATACCTCTTTATCCGTTACGATCCCCTTATTACGTGTCACTCTCACGTATCCTACCAGACTGGTTCAGGTTAAGGCTTAACCATGCTCTGATACCACCAAAGGAGACCTGTCACACCCCGCGGCCCGCAGGATGTGACGGGACCCTGCCGTAGACATACAGTTTCCTGTATGCCTACAAGGCATGTACGATATAATAGAAAACCAACCCCAACAAGCAACAATAACACAAATACACACAACAAATCGGTTCGAATATAAAACAGGTCATAGTATATATAAACAGTATCTCGTACGGATACAACCAAAGGTCATGACATAGAGAATATATCACAATCAAAAACATATGTACATCTCTAGTCAAATACCAAACAAAAACTCAGGTATAGGTGACATATACTGATGGCCTAAATCCGACGTGCCTCTCCGCTACCGGCTGCACCCAAACCTGAAAAGATAACCCAAATGTGGGGTGAGAATAAATTCTCAGTGCGATAATTGCCACAACGGATTGCTGGACTTGCAATCAAGTTTCATTTTCAAAAAGAAACGCCAAATAAAACATAACACAGTTCTATACCAGTGTATAAGATAAAAATGCATATACCTGACAACAAATAATCAAATGAAATCAACATCCAGGAATCGCAAATTCGATATTCAAATAAACATAACATTAGGCTTAACTTACCGTATTATAGCTGGTAGCACTACAGGTGTTCTCTCGAGCTGGACCCTTTATCAAACCCACATCTGTAGGGTTACTGACACCTACAGATGTTCCACCGAGCTGGACCCTTTATCTGACACCCACCTGTAATGCTTTGGCTTAACCATTCCTAAGTTCTGGTTTCAAGTCATTTCAAGAAAATTCATTCAACATCATTTTGGAACGTAAAATCAACTGACCGTTCGAACGCCTTATCACGCCGGATAACGACTTAGACGATAACACTAGTCACCCATAATCATAACCGTCAATCAAATCACTGACCCTGCCCCAACCGGTTGGGGACTTACGGTGTCCCAGGTAGGCTAAAGCTTTAGGATCCTGCCAAAGCCCGCATGCCAGGCTTTGCAAATTCGTCACACGATGGTGACCCGTCACACGCCGGTGACCAATCTCATTCACATTCCAATTCTGGTGACTTACACTCTAAAATCAGATCTAATTAGATCGACACAATCGTAAACCATACCAGTATGCAAGTCATTCAGATTTCAGCAATTCAATTTCAAACAGATTGGGCTATGCACATGCAATGCACAATTCAGCTAATGCATCAATGAATATTCAACATGACAACCGAATAACAGTTTAATTCTGAAAAGGAAATATCAGACAAGTCCAGAAACCCCGCACCTGAGTATAAAGTGCACTCGTCTAAGGCTCAGGCGTCTCAAATGATCCCGAGATCCGATGCCTCGTAGGATTATCACCTATTTATACACTTAGATTCGATTACAGCGTTCGATTGGTATTCGATAGGTTAAACCGAGTTGAATTAGGTTAAACACGGCTTAGGGTTCGTATTCGGGTCCTAATGATATAGGTTTAGGTCACATAGTGCTTTTCATTCGGTTTCGGCACCAATAATCAAGTCATAAGTGCGCTAAGGCACCACACGGTACAATTCGAGTCGGAATTAGGTCAATTCGAGATAATGGTACCAAAACCAAATTCCATTTCGGAGAAATTCACAATCGGGAATTCGGTTACAAATTGGAACACGAAATCAATCAATAAACACTATAGAATCAACAAAGACATAGCACAATCAATTTGGTGCAATTCTACGGGTTTTCATTGAAAACCTAGAAATAACGAAATACGAATCGAGAGAGAAATAGAAATGGGATTTACCAATGAACGGAAGCAAAGAGCGAGAAACGTGTTCCTCGTTCGATATCTCGATTTTCGGGGGATTTCGTCGCCCGGAGCTCTCTCTCTCTCACTCTCTCTTTGTCTCGTTCTCTCTCTCTCTTTGTCGGCGTAGGAAAGAAGAAAGAAAACATAAGAGGAAAGAAAGGAAAAGAGAGGAAAAGAGAGGAAAAGAGGTGTGTATGACAAAGGGCCCCACTTCCTCTTTTGGAATTTTGCAAAATAGACCCTCAGTATGCGAATGCGGATGGGTCCATCCGCACTACGGTTCGCTGACCCGCACTGGCTGTAAATTTCGCTGTTAACACGTCTGAATTTCCACGAATGCGGATGGCGGTGCGGGTGGCCATCCGCACTGCGGGTGGTCAATGAAATCTCAGAATATCGGCTCAGTTATTCAGTGCGGGTGGTCCATCCGCACTGACTCTCAGTGCGGACGCACTAGGCTCGGGAAAAATTGGCTGAACGTTGGAAAATTGGCTAAGTACCCAGTGCGGGTGGATGGAACCGCACTGCGGGTGGGTTCATCCGCACTGGGCTCTGTTTTCACCATTTTTCGTTATTTCCCGCGACGAAAATCACAACAATCGTATAATTATCATTTGCTATCCACATAATTGATTTTTGTATATATATATATATTATTTGATTTAACCACTTAATAAATTTGAATAAATCTAATTTCAAAAGTTTACGGTGTTACATATATGGTCCGAACCTAAATTCATTCATTTTCCAAACTAAAATTTATATATTTTTTTTGTATATGTTTTTATTATTTATATATTTTTTTTATTTCTATATCCCGACTTTTTAGGGTCAAACAAAATACGGTAAATTACGCCAAATTACATATGAATAGCGACGATATCTTCACTGAAAAAGCGAAAAACACTGAAAATTTGAATTTTTTTTGTTTAAATTATTTGATAGATTACTTCTTTTGATATATAATTAGCATATTTATACTAAAATACGCTAAATTACATGAAATTATGTTGAATTACACTATATAAAGTAAAATTAGACTAAATTACATTACATGATGCTAATATACGGCAAATTACGCTAAATTACATATGAATAGGGACGATATTTTCACTGAAAAGCGGAAAAAACACTTAAAATTAGAATTTTTTTGTTTAAATTATTTTATAGATTACTTCTTTTGATATATAATTAGCATATTTATACTAAAATACGCTAAATTACATGAAATTATGTTGAATTACACCATATTAAGTTAATTTAAACTAAATTACATTACATTACACTAAATTAAGGTAAGTTACGCTAAATTATGCTAAATAACATATGAATAGGGACGATATCTTCACTGAAAAGGTAAAAAACACTGAAAAATTGAATTTTTTTGTTTAAATTATTTGATAGATTACTTCTTTTGATATATAATTAGCATATTTATACTAAAATACGCTAAATTACATGAAATTATGTTGAATTACACTATATTAAGTTAAATTAAACTAAATTACATTATATTGCGATAAAATACGGTAAATTACGCTAAATTACGCTAAATTACATATGAATAGGAACGATATCGTCATTGAAAATGCAAAAAACACTGAAATTTGAATTTTTTTGTTTAAATTATTTGATAGATTACTTCTTTTGATATATAATTAGCATAGTTATACTAAAAAACGCTACATTACATGAAATTATGTTGAATTACACTATATTATGTTAAATTTCACGAAATTACATTACATTACGCTAAAATACGGTAAGTTACGCTAAATTACTCTAAATTACATATGAATAGGGACGATATCTTCACTGAAAAGCCGAAAAACACTGAAAATTAGAATTTTTTGGTTTAAATTATTTGAGAGATTAGTTCTTTTGATATATAATTAGCATATTTATACTAAAATACGCTAAATTACATGAAATTATGTTGAATTACACTATATTAAGTTAAATTAAACTAAATTACATTACATTGCAATAAAATAAGGTAAATTACGCTAAATTACGATAAATTACATATGAATAGGGACGATATCTTCACTGAAAAGGCGAAAAACACTGAAAAATTAAATTTTTTTTGTGTAAATTATTTGATAGATTGCTTCTTTAGATATATAATTAGCATATTTATACTAAAATACGCTAAATTACATGAAATTATGTTGAATTACACTATATTAAGTTAAATTACACTAAATTACATTACATTGCGATAAAATACGGTAAATTACGCTAAATTACAAGTGAATAGGGACGATATCTTCACTGAAAAGGCAAAAAACACTAAAAATTTGAATTTTTTTGTTTAAATTATTTGATAGATTAAATTATTTGATATATAATTAGCACATTTATACTAAAATACGCTAAATTACTTGAAATTATGTTGAATTATACTATATTAAGTTAAATTACACTAAATTAGATTACATTACGCTAAAATACTGTAAATTACGCTAAATTACATATGAATAGGTACGATAATCTTCACTGAAAAGCCGAAAAACTCTTAAAATTAGAATTTTTTTTTTTTAAATTATTTGATAGATTACTTCTTTTGATATATAATTAGCATAGTTATACTAAAATACGCTAATTTACTTGAAATTATGTTGAATTATACTATATTATGTTAAATTTCACTAAATTACATAACATTACGCTAAAATACGGTAAGTTACGCTAAATTACGCTAAATTACATATGAATAGGGACGATATCTTCACTGAAAAGCCGAAAAACACTGAAAATTAGAATTTTTTTGGTTAAATTATTTGAGAGATTACTTCTTTTGATATATAATTAGCATATCTATACTAAAATTCGCTAAATTACATGTAATTATGTTGAATTACACTATATTAAGTTAAATTAAACTGAATTACATTACATTGCGATAAAATACGTTAAATTACGCTAAATTACATATGAATAGGGACGATATCTTCACTGAACAAGGGAAAAACTGTAAAAATTTTAATTTTTTTTGCTTAAATTATTTGATAGATTGCTTCTTTAGATATATAATTAGCATATTTATATTAAAATACGCTAAATTACATGAAATTATGTTGAATGACACTATATTAATTTAAATTACACTAAATTACAGTACATTACGCTAAAATACGTTAATTACGGTAAATTATGCCAAATTACATATGAATAGGGACGATATCTTGACTGAAAATGCGAAAAACACTGAAAATTTGAATTTTTTTGTTTAAATTATTTGATATATTACTTCTTCTGATATATAATTAGCACATTTATACAAAAATACGCTAAATTACATGAAATTATGTTGAATTACACTATATTAAGTTAAATTACACTACATTACAATAAATTACGCTAAAATACGGTAAGTTACGCTAAATTACGGTAAATTACATATGAATAGGGACGATATATTCACTGAACAAGCGAAAAACACTGAAAATTTGAATTTTTTTTTTTTGTAAATTATTTGATAGATTGCATCTTTAGATATATAATTAGCATATTTATACTAAAGTACGCTAAATTACATGAAATTATGTTGAATGACACTATATTAAGTTAAATTAAACTAAATTACAACACATTACGCTAAAATACGGTAAATGACGCTAAATTACATATGAATAGGGACGATATCTTCACTGAAAAAGGCAAAAAATACTGAAAATTTGAATTTTTTTGTTTAAATTATTTGATAGATTAATACTTTTGATATATAATTAGCACATTTATACTAAAATACGCTAAATTACTTGAAATTATGTTGAATTACACTATATTAAGTTAAATTACACTAAATTAGATTACATTACGCTAAAATACAGTAAATTATGCTAAATGACATATGAATAGTACGATATCTTCACTGAAAAGCCGAAAAACACTTAAAATTAGAATTTTTTTGCTTAAATTATTTGATAGATTACTTCTTTTGATATATAATTAGCATAGTTATACTAAAACACGCTAAATTTCATGAAATTTTGTTGAAATACACTATATTAAGTTAAATTACACTAAATTAAATTACATTACGCTAAAATACAGGAAGTTACGCTAAATTGTGCTAAATTACATATGAAAGGGGACGATATCTTCACTGAAACAGCAAAAAACACTACAAATTTGAATTTTTTTTTTGAAATTATTTGATAGATTACTTCTTTTGATATATAATTAGAATATTTATACTAAACAACGCTAAATTACTTGAAATTAAGTTGAATTATACTATATTAAGTTAAATTACACAAAATTACATTACGTTACGCAAAAATACGCTAAATTACTATAAATAGGGACGATATCTTCACTGAAAAGCCGAAAACACTAAAAATTAGAATATTTTTCTTTAAATTATTTGATATATTACTTCTTCTGATATATAATTAGCATATTTAAACAAAAATACGCTAAATTACATGAAATTATGTGGAATTACACTATATTAAGTTAAATTAGACTATATTACAATACATTACGCTAAAATACGGTAAGTTACCCTAAATTATATATGAATAGGGACAATATCTTCACTGAAAATGCAAAAAACACTGAAAATTTGAATTTTTTGTTGATAGATTACTTCTTTTGATATATAATTTGCATATTTATACTAAAATATGCAAAATTACTTGAAATTATGTTGAGTTACACTATATTAAGTTAAATTAAACTAAATTACATTATATTGCGCTAAAATACTGTAAATTACGCTATATTACATATGAATAGGGACGATATCTTCACTGAAAAGCCGAAAAACACTGAAAATTAGAATTTTTTTGTTTAAATTATTTGAGAGATTACTTCTTTTGATATATAATTAGCATATTTATACTAAAATACGCTAAATTACATGAAATTATGTTGAATTACACTATATTAAGTTAAATTAAACTAAATTACATTACATTGCGATAAAATATGGTAAATTACGCTAAATTACGATAAATTACATATGAATAGGGACGATATCTTCACTGAAAAGGCGAAAAACACTGAAAAATTAAATTTTTTTTGTGTAAATTATTTGATAGGTTGCTTCTTTAGATATATAATTAGCATATTTATACTAAAATACGCTAAATTAAATGAAATTATGTTGAATTACACTATATTAAGTTAAATTACACTAAATTACATTACATTGCGATAAAATACGGTAAATTACGCTAAATTACAAATGAATAGGGACGATATCTTCACTGAAAAGGCAAAAAACACTAAAAATTTGAAATTTTTTGTTTAAATTATTTGATAGATTAATACTTTTGATATATAATTAGCACATTTATACTAAAATACGCTAAATTACTTGAAATTATGTTGAATTATACTATATTAAGTTAAATTACACTAAATTAGATTACATTACGCTAAAAGACTGTAAATTACGCTAAATTACATATGAATAGGTACGATAATCTTCACTGAAAAGCCGAAAAACTCTTAAAATTAGAATTTTTTTGTTTAAATTATTTGATAGATTACTTCTTTTGATATATAATTAGCATAGTTATACTAAAATACGCTAATTTACTTGAAATTATGTTGAATTATACTATATTATGTTAAATTTCACTAAATTACATTACATTACGCTAAAATACGGTAAGTTACGCTAAATTACGCTAAATTACATATGAATAGGGACGATATCTTCACTGAAAAGCCGAAAAACACTGAAAATTAGAATTTTTTTGTTTAAATTATTTGAGAGATTACTTCTTTTGATATATAATTAGCATATTTATACTAAAATTCGCTAAATTACATGTAATTATGTTGAATTACACTATATTAAGTTAAATTAAACTGAATTACATTACATTGCGATAAAATACGTTAAATTATGCTAAATTACATATGAATAGGGACGATATCTTCACTGAACAAGGGAAAAACTGTCACACCCCGCAGCCATGAGTAGTGACAGAGCCCCGCCGTAAGCATACAACTCCATGTACGCTTACAAGGCAATTACGATATAACTCATTATAGTACAATAAAAGAGATAAAACAGGTTTATATATAACAGTCCAAGTACCCAACATCTGGTAAAAGTAGCATATACAAAACGTATCTCATACGGATACTAACCATAGGTTATGACTCAGAGAACTATACAACAAAAATATATATCTACATCTCTAGTCAAATACCAAAAACAACTACTAAGGTAATATGGTGACATATACCAAAGGCCTACTACTCGTGTGCCTCTCCAGAATCAGTCGTACCGTAACCTGTAAAAAGAACCCAAAGGGTGGGGGTGAGAATAACTTCTCAGTGCGAATTTTCCACAATCAGGTTATTGGACTTGCAATCAGAATCCATATCCAAAAATGAAACCCATACAAAAGTGTATTAACAGTTCTATATCAGTATATAAATGAATGCGTATTCTCGACAACAATAATCAAGTGAAACACAACTTACGGAATTTCCAATAAGAAGTTCAAACAAACACATATTTGGCTTAACTCATTTTACTATGTCTGGTAGCACCTACAGATGTTCTCTCGAGCTGGACCCTTTATCAAACCCTCATCTGTAGGGTTACTGACACCTACAGATGTTCCACCGAGCTGGGCCCTTTATCTGACACCCATCTGCAGTGTTTTGGCTTAACCATTTACTACAGTCTGGTTCTAAGTCAGCTATGCAGCTCAACTTTACAAATGCATTCACACGGAATCAAGGTCAGCCATACGGCTCAACCTTGACATAGGATCAAAATCAGCTCAAAGCCTTGCAACAATTCATAAACAGGTCAACGGATAGGTCACCGTCACCTTATCCAAGCTACCACGACGGGTCAGCATGGCAAATTCAGAAACAGGTCAACGGATAGGTCACCGTCACCTTATCCAGCTACCTCTATGGGTCAGCCTGGCAATTTCATAAACAGGTCAACGGATAGGTCACCGTCACCTTATCCAGCTACCTCTCTGGGTCAGCCTGGCAAATTCAGAAACAGGTCAACGGATAGGTCACCGTCACCTTATCCAGCTACCTCTATGGGTCAGCCTGGCAAATTCATAAACAATCACCTTATCCAGCTACCTCTATGGGTCAGCTTGGCAAATTCATTTCACATATCGAACAATAAAAGAACACATCAATCGACAACCATACGAATATGTAAATCTACCTTTTTACCACAATTCAGTTTTAACCAGATTGGTTTATGCACATGATTCACACAATTCAAATTACGCAACAATCAATATTTCACATGAATTCCATCAACCACCTCACAATTCGGTTTTTACCCATATTGGTTTATGCAAACAATTCACACAATTTCAATTATGCAACCATCAAACATGCAACAAGCAACAAGCAACAATCAATCATGCAACAATCAAACATACAACATGACAATTGGAAACAATTTAATTTCTGAAAATGAAACATCAAACAAGTCCAAGAACCCCGCACCTGATTACGAAGAGCGTATCTCGCACTTATGGTTCGGACGTCTCGAAAGGTCCCGCAAAATCTTGCTCAACCGAGCCTACACCAATTAACACCTCTATTGGTTGGATTAAACTAGATTGATCACAATTCTTCTCAATTTTCGGGTTTGAACCAAACCCTAGATAGAAAATCGAAATTTAGCACAAATTGAGAAATAAATTGCCGAATGAACAACATAGAAGTTTAATGGGGAGGGATTACTCACAATTTATACACAAATTTTGGATTTAGGACAAAACCCTAACAATGGAGAAAAATTCAAATTTTGAGAAGAGAGGAGGGAAAGGGAAATACCAATGGAGCACTAGAGAGAGAGATAATCAAGATTTTTCACTTCTTTCTTCAATTTCTCAAAGCTTTTGATGGATTTTTGGAAGGAGAAGGGAGATCCCTCTCCTTTCTCTTTGTTTTGGCGGACACACACACGCACAAGCACAAGGGGATCGGACCACACAGGGAGAAATGAAGGGAGAGAGAGAGAATTTTGCAAAATAGACCCTGATCGTTCATAAAATACCATAAAACGTTTTGGACGTTTTCGAACGTTTTAACAAACGTCTGGGACGTTTTAGGGTCCAGCCACACAATTTTTTTTATTTTTTTATTTTTTTATTTTTTTTTATTTTAACGTAACAAAAACACTGAAAATTTTAATTTTTTTTCCTTAAATTATTTGATAGATTGCTTCTTTAGATATATAATTAGCATATTTATATTAAAATACGCTAAATTACATGAAATTATGTTGAATGACACTATATTAATTTAAATTACACTAAATTACAGTACATTACGCTAAAATACGGTAAATTACGGTAAATTATGCCAAATTACATATGAATAGGGACGATATCTTGACTGAAAATGCGAAAAACACTGAAAATTTGAATTTTTTTGTTTAAATTATTTGATAGATTACTTCTTCTGATATATAATTAGCACATTTATACAAAAATACGCTAAATTACATGAAATTATGTTGAATTACACTATATTAAGTTAAATTACACTACATTACAATAAATTACGCTAAAATACGGTAAGTTACGCTAAATTACGGTAAATTACATATGAATAGGGACGATATATTCACTGAACAAGCGAAAAACACTGAAAATTTGAATTTTTTTTTTTTGTAAATTATTTGATAGATTGCATCTTTAGATATATAATTAGCATATTTATACTAAAGTACGCTAAATTACATGAAATTATGTTGAATGACACTATATTAAGTTAAATTACACTAAATTACAACACATTACGCTAAAATACGGTAAATTACGCTAAATTACATATGAATAGGGACGATATCTTCACTGAAAAGGCAAAAAATACTGAAAATTTGAATTTTTTTGTTTAAATTATTTGATAGATTAATACTTTTGATATATAATTAGCACATTTATACTAAAATACGCTAAATTACTTGAAATTATGTTGAATTACACTATATTAAGTTAAATTACACTAAATTAGATTACATTACGCTAAAATACAGTAAATTATGCTAAATTACATATGAATAGTACGATATCTTCACTGAAAAGCCGAAAAAACACTTAAAATTAGAATTTTTTTGCTTAAATTATTTGATAGCTTACTTCTTTTGATATATAATTAGCATAGTTATACTAAAATACGGTAAATTTCATGAAATTTTGTTGAAATACACTATATTAAGTTAAATTACACTAAATTAAATTACATTACGCTAAAATACAGGAAGTTACGCTAAATTGTGCTAAATTACATATGAAAGGGGACGATATCTTCACTGAAACAGCAAAAAACACTACAAATTTGAATTTTTTTTTTTGAAATTATTTGATAGATTACTTCTTTTGATATATAATTAGAATATTTATACTAAACAACGCTAAATTACTTGAAATTAAGTTGAATTATACTGTATTAAGTTAAATTAAACAAAATTACATTACGTTACGCAAAAATACTGTAAATTACGCTAAATTACTATGAATAGGGACGATATCTTCACTGAAAAGCCGAAAAACACTAAAAATTAGAATTTTTTTCTTTAAATTATTTGATATATTACTTCTTCTGATATATAATTAGCATATTTATACAAAAATACGCTAAATTACATGAAATTATGTGGAATTACACTATATTAAGTTAAATTAGACTATATTACAATACATTACGCTAAAATACGGTAAGTTACCCTAAATTACATATGAATAGAGACAATATCTTCACTGAAAATGCAGAAAACACTGAAAATTTGAATTTTTTGTTGATAGATTACTTCTTTTGATATATAATTTGCATATTTATACTAAAATATGCAAAATTACTTGAAATTATGTTGAGTTACACTATATTAAGTTAAATTACACTAAATTACATTATATTGCGCTAAAATACTGTAAATTACGCTATATTACATATGAATAGGGACGATATCTTCACTGAAAAGGCGAAAGACAATGAAAATATGAATATTTTAGTTTAAATTATTTGATAGAGTACTTCTTTTGATATATAATTAACGTATTTATACTAAAATACGTTAAATTACTTGAAATTATGTTGAATTACACTATATTAAGTTAAATTATACTAAATTACATTACATTACGCCAAAATACGGTAAATTACGCTAAATTACATTTGAATAGGGACGATATCTTCACTGAAAAGGCAAAAAACACTGAAAATTTGAATTTTTTTGTTTAAATTATTTGAGAGATTACTTCTTTTGATATATAATTAGCATATTTATACTAAAATACGCTAAATTACATGAAATTATATTGAATTACACTATATTAAGTGAAATTAAACTAAATTACATTACATTGCGATAAAATACGGTAAATTACGCTAAATTATGCTAAATTACATATGAATAGGAACGATATCTTCACTGAAAAGGGAAAAAACACTGCAATACTGTAAATTACGCTAAATTACTAAAATACGCTAAATTACTTGAAATATAATTAGCACATTTATACTAAAATACGCTAAATTACTTGAAATTATGTTTAATTACCCTATATTAAGTTAAATTACACTAAATTAGATTACATTACACTAAAATACTGTAAATTACGCTAAATTACATATGAATAGTACGATATCTTCACTGAAAAGGCGAAAAACACTTAAAATTAGAATTTTTTTGTTTAAATTATTTGATAGATTACTTCTTTTGATATATAATTAGCATATTTATACTAAAATACGCTAAATTACTTGAAATTTTGTTGAATTACACTATATTAAGTTAAATTACACTAAATTAGATAATATTACGCTAAAATACTGTAAATTACGCTAAATTACTATGAATAGGGATGATACCTTCACAGAAAAGCCGAAAAACACTTAAAATTTGAATTTTTTCGTTTAAATTATTTGATAGATTACTTCTTTTGATATATAATTAGCATATTTATACTAAAATACGCTATATTACTTCAAATTTTGTTGAATTACAGTATATTAAGTTAAATTACACTAAATTAGATAACATTACGCGAAAATACTGTAAATTACGCTAAATTACGCTAAATTACGTATGAATGGGGACGATATCTTAACTGAAAAAGCAAAAAACACTGCAAATTTGAATTTTTTTTGTTTAAATTATTTAATAGATTACTTCTTTTGATATATAATTAGCATATTTATACTAAAATATGCTAAATTACATGAAATTATGTTGAATTACACTATATTAAGTGAAATTAAACTAAATTACATTACATTGCGATAAAATACGGTAAATTACGCTAAATTATATATGAATAGGAACGATATCTTCACTGAAAAGGCAATAAAAACTAAAAATTTGAATTTTTTTGTTTAAATTATTTGATAGATTAATACTTTTGAATTATAATTAGCACATTTATAATAAAATACGCTAAATTACTTGAAATTATGTTGAATTACACTATATTATGTTAAATTACACAAAATTACATTACGTTACGCTAAAATACAGTAAATTACGCTAAATTACATATGAATAATACGATATCTTCACTGAAAAGCCGGAAAACACTTAAAATTAGAATTTTTTTGTTTAAATTATTTGATAGATTACTTCTTTTGATATATAATTTGCATAGTTATACTAAAATACGCTAAATTACAAGATATTTTGTTGAAATACACTATAATAAGTTAAATTACACTAAATTACATTACATTACGCTAAAATACAGGAAGTTACGCTAAATTGTGCTAAATTACATATGAAAGGGGACGATATCTTCACTGAAACGGAAAAAAACACTGCAAATTTGAATTTCTTTTGTTTAAATTATTTGATAGATTACTTCTTTTGATATATAATTAGAATATTTATACTAAACTATGCTAAATTACTTGAAATTAAGTTGAATTACACTATATTAAGTTAAATTACACAAAATTACATTATGTTACGTAAAAATACTGTAAATTACGCTAAATTACTACGAATAGGGACGATATCTTCACTGAAAAGCCGAAAAACACTAAAAATTAGAATTTTTTTCTTTAAATTATTTGATAGATTACTTCTTCTGATATATCATTAGCATATTTATACAAAAATACGCTAAATTACATGAAATTATGTTTAATTACACTATATTAAGTTAAATTACAATATATTACAATACATTACGCTAAAATACGGTAAGTTACCCTAAATTACATATGAATAGGGACGATATCTTCACTGAAAAGGCACAAAACACTGAAAATTTGAATTTTTTGTTGATAGATTAATTCTTTTGATATATAATTTGCATATTTATACTAAAATACGCTAAATTACTTGAAATTATGTTGAATTACACTTTATTAAGTTAAATTACACTAAATTAGATAACATTACGCGAAAATACTGTAAATTACGCTAAATTACTATGAATAAGGACGATACCTTCACTGAAAAGCGTAAAAACACTTAAAATTTGAATTTTTTTTGTTTAAATTATTTGATAGATTACTTCTTTTGATATATAATTAGCATATTTATACTAAAATACGCTATATTACATGAAATTTTGTTGAATTATACTATATTAAGTTAAATTACACTAAATTACATTACATTACACTAAAATACGGTAAGTTACGCTAAATTACGCTAAATTACATATGAATAGGGACGATATCTTAAGTGAAAAAGCAAAAAACACTGCAAATTTGAATTTTTTTTGTTTAAATTATTTGATAGATTACTTCTTTTGATATATAATTAGCATATTTATACTAAAATACGCTAAATGACATGAAATTATGTTGAATTACACTATATTAAGTGAAATTAAACTAAATTACATTACATTGGGATAAAATACGGTAAATTACGCTAAATTACATATGAATAGGAACGATATCTTCACTGAAAAGGCAATAAAAACTAAAAATTTGAATTTTTTTGTTTAAATTATTTGATAGATTAATACTTTTGAATTATAATTAGCACATTTATACTAAAATACGCTAAATTACTTGAAATTATGTTGAATTACACCATATTAAGTTAAATTACACCAAATTACATTACGTTACGCTAAAATACAGTAAATTACGCTAAATTACATATGAATAGTACGATATCTTCACTGAAAAGCCGGAAAACACTTAAAATTAGAATTTTTTTGTTTAAATTATTTGATAGATTACTTCTTTTGATATATAATTAGCATATTTATACTAAAATACGCTAAATTACTTGAAATTATGTTGAATTACACTATATTAAGTTAAATTACACTAAATTAGATAATATTACGCTAAAATACTGTAAATTACGCTAAATTACTATTGTCACACCCCGCGGCCCAACGAGGCGCGACAGGTGCTCTCCTGCCGTAGACATACGGTTGCCCGTATGCCTACTAGGCAATTACGATATAATAAGAACTAAAACATAAACAAACAACCAAACAAACAAATAACATAAATCCCAGCTGGTCAGGTAATATCATACAAACCCGTATCTCGATGGATACACATCACAAAATGACATAGAGACTATATATGTACATCACCAAAACATAACTATATACATAATCTCTAATGTCACCATACCAGACAGTCTAAGCAGCGGAATAACCAGGCCTACCGACCTCGTGCCTCTCTCGGATCTGCTGAACCGGAACCTGAAAAGTTAACCCAAAGAGGGGGTGAGAAATAAATTCTCAGTGCGATAAATTTGCCACGTTTCGCTCCTGGACTTGCAATCACAGATATATTCAAAAATAAACACAAATAAGTTCAGATCAGTTCATAATAATATATAAACATGAACGCATAAACCCGACATCAATTAGCCAAATGAACTCAAATCAGGAGTTGCCAAACCGAAATTCAATCACACAATATTTGGTTTGACTCGAACTCAGATTATCTGGTAGTTACAGGCTTAACCGTTTAATTAAAAGTCTGGTTCCATTTCATATCCGGAAAATTCCATTTAAACCAATCGACCATCCAAACGCATTACCCCCTGGGCAATGCCTCCGATACACAAGTCACCCATAACCAAATTCATAATACAGAGTCACTTACCCCTCGTCCCAACCGGTACTGGGATTTGCTGAGGGCCAGACAATCTAAAGCTTTAGAATACTGGGTCGTCAAAGTCCATGCATAGACTTTGACAAATCCGAACACACCCCCTGGGTGTCGTCGCCACGATGGGGGACGGTAATACCATATCCACCAACCGATGGTGATATAAATCACGGTGACTTTCAATTCCAAATTAGATCATTCAGATCAATACACAAATAACAACCATACCAGCATGCAGATCAATCAGATAAACAATCCGAGTTTCAATTAATTAGGGCAATGCAATGCATATGCAACACAATCCGATAATGCAATTCAACCAATAATCAACATGTCAATAGAAACACAGTTTAATTCTGAATATAAACTATCAAACAAGTCCAGAAACCCCGCACCTGAGTATATAGCACACTCGTCTAAGGCTCAGGCGTATCGAATGATCCCGAGATCCGATGCCTCGTAGGTTTACCACCTATTTATATGTTTAGATTCGATTAAAACATTCGATTGGTATCCCGTAGGTTAAACCGAGTTAAATTAGGTTAAACACGGTTTAGTGTTCGTATTCGAGTCCTAATGGTATAGGTTTAGGTCATGGTTCAACCAATTAGGTTTAGACAACACAAAATACACATTTTCAGAATTTCTGGGTAGGTATTGCGGCCCGTAATGGCCCTGTTGCGGCCCGCAGACAAACCTTCCAGAGAGTTGGTTTTTCTGCCAACTTCATTGCGGCCCGTAATGGCCTTGCTGCGGCCCGCAGACAAACCTTCCAGAGAGTTGGTTTTTTCTGCCAACTTCATTGCGGCCCGTAATGGCCTTGCTGCGGCCCGCAACCACAACACAGTACAGCCTGAAATTTTGGTTCAGTCATTGTTCTCTTGCGGCCCGCAATGGCTGGGGTTTCGGCCCGCAATAAAGCACACAGAGGCTGGTTTTTTTCATGTTCAATTTGACTCGTTTCGATCGGGTTTCGATACGATTAACCCTTGTTACTTGTTCTCGGTTCAGAAGGTATAATTCACGACTATGTTATCGAGAATCAACAATTAAACCATGAATTCAATTGGTATCAAATTGGTACAAAACTTGACATAAAACCCTAATTCCAAATTCAACTCAAACGGATGATTCAATCGAATAACACGAATCAAGGTGTTCAAACGATTATAACTCGATCTATTCAGATCCAAATGGTGCATAACACCTGAAACCTTAGTAATTTCCCCAAATCCCACCATTTTTACCAAAACCCCAATTCCATTTCCAATTTCACAAGAAAAACCATTCGATTCAACACAAATCAAACCGAATATCGAGTTATATCGAATCAATCGAACTTTAATTCGAATTCTCAAAGAAATACAACAATTCGAACAATTTAGGGTTTTCAAAAGATTACAAGGAAGGAAGAATATACCAATTTGAAGCTCTAGAATCGAGTACGATCGTCTAATTAGCTCGAATCTCCGATTTTCCGACGATTTCGATCAGATTTTACGCTCGATTTCTCTCTTTCTCTCTTTCTCTCTTTGGTTCGGCCCTCACGAAAATTAGATGTGTAAATGGAATGATTAAGTGAATAGGAAGGTTGTCATCTTTAATATATGAAATTTTTGCACATAAGCCCTCCAAGTTTTAAATATTGCATAACTTAAAAATCTTCACAACTAGGCCCTTTTTTGCATATTTTTATTTATTCAAGGATTAGAATGTAACAACTATGAATAGGGACGATATCTTCACTGAAAAGACGCTAAATTACTTGAAATTATGTTGAATTTCACTATATTAAGTTAATTACACTAAATTAGATTACATTACGCTAAAATACTGTAAATTACGCTAAATTACTATGAATAGGGACGATATCTTCACTGAAAAGACGAAAACACTTAAAATTAGAATTTTTTTGTTTAAATTATTTGATAGATTACTTCTTTTGATATATAATTAGCATATTTATACTAAAATACGCTAAATTACTTGAAATTAAGTTGAACACTATATTAAGTTCAATTAAACTAAATTACATTAAATTACACTAAATTAGATTACATTACGCTAAAATACTATAAATTACGCTATATTACATATGAATAGGGACGATATATTCACTGAAAATATGAATATTTTAGTTTAAATTATTTGATAGATTACTTCTTTTGATATATAATTAACGTATTTATACTAAAATACGTTAAAATACTTGAAATTATGTTGAATTACTCTACATTAAGTTAAATTACACTAAATTACATTACATTACGCCAAAATAATGTAAATTACGGTAAACTACATATGAATAGGAACGATATGTTCACTGAAAAGGCAAAAAAACACTGAAAATTTGAATTTTTTTGTTTAAATTATTTGAGAGACTACTTTTTTTTATATATAATTTGCAGATTTATACTAAAATACGCTAAATTACATGAAATTATGTTGAATTACACTATATTAAGTGAAATTAAACTAAATTACATTACATTGCCATAAAATTCGGTAAATTACGCTAAATTACGCTAAATTACAAATGAATAGGGACGATATCTTCACTGAAAAAGTAAAAAACACTGAAAATTTGAATTTTTTTGTTTAATTATTTGATAGATTAATACTTTGGATATATAATTAGCACATTTATACTAAAATACTCAAAATTACTTGAAATTATGTTGAATTACACTATATTAAGTTAAATTACACTAAATTAGGTTACATTACGCGGACATACTGTAAATTACGCTAAATTACATATGAATAGTACGATATCTTCACTGAAAAGGCAAAAAATACTCAAAATTTGAATTTTTTTGTTTAAATTATTTGATAGATTAATACTTTTGATATATAATTAGCACATTTATACTAAAATACGCTAAATTACTTGAAATTATGTTGAATTACACTATATTAAGTTAAATTACACTAAATTACATTACATTACGCTAAAATACTGTAAATTACGCTAAATTACATATGAATAGAATGATATTTTCATTGAAAAGGCGAAAAACACTTAAAATTTGAATTTTTTTTGTTTAAATTATTTGATAGATTACTTCTTTTGATATATAATTAACATAGTTATACTAAAATACGCTATATTACTTGAAATTTTGTTGAATTACACTATATTAAGTTAAATTAGACTAAATTACATTACATTAAGCTAAAATACGGTAAGTTACGCTAAATTACGCTAAATTACATATGAATAGGGACGATATCTTCACTGAAAAGGCACAAAACACTGAAAATTTGAATTTTTTGTTGATAGATTAATTCTTTTGATATATAATTAGCATATTTATACTAAAATACGCTAAATTACATGAAATTATATTGAATTACACTATATTAAGTGAAATTAAACTAAATTACATTACATTGCGATAAAATACGGTAAATTACGCTAAATTACGCTAAATTACATATGAATAGGGACGATATCATCACTGAAAAGGGAAAATACACTGCAATACTGTAAATTACGCTAAATTACTAAAATACGCTAAATTACTTGAAATATAATTAGCACATTTATACTAAAATACGCTAAATTACTTGAAATTATGTTTAATTACACTATATTAAGTTAAATTACACTAAATTAGATTACATTACACTAAAATACTGTAAATTACGCTAAATTACATATGAATAGTACGATATCTTCACTGAAAAGGCGAAAAACACTTAAAATTAGAATTTTTTTGTTTAAATTATTTGATAGATTACTTCTTTTGATACATAATTAGCATATTTATACTAAAATACGCTAAATTACTTGAAATTATGTTGAATTACACTATATTAAGTTAAATTACACTAAATTAGATAATATTACGCTAAAATACTGTAAATTACGCTAAATTATGTTGAATTACACTATATTAAGTGAAATTAAACTAAATTACATTACATTGCGATAAAATACGGTAAATTACGCTAAATTACATATGAATAGGAACGATATCTTCACTGAAAAGGCAATAAAAACTAAAAATTTGAATTTTTTTGTTTAAATTATTTGATAGATTAATACTTTTGAATTATAATTAGCACATTTATAATAAAATACGCTAAATTACTTGAAATTATGTTGAATTACACCATATTAAGTTAAATTACACCAAATTACATTACGTTACGCTAAAATACAGTAAATTACGCTAAATTACATATGAATAGTACGATATCTTCACTGAAAAGCCGGAAAACACTTAAAATTTGAATTTTTTTGTTTAAATTATTTGATAGATTACTTCTTTTGATATATAATTAGCATAGTTATACTAAAAAATTCTACATTACATGAAATTATGTTGAATTACACTATATTATGTTAAATTTCACGAAATTACATTACATTACGCTAAAATACGGTAAGTTACGCTAAATTACGCTAAATTACATATGAATAGGGACGATATCTTCACTGAAAAGCCGAAAAACACTAAAAATTAGAATTTTTTTGTTTAAATTATTTGAGAGATTACTTCTTTTGATATATAATTAGCATATTTATACTAAAATACGCTAAATTACATGAAATTATGTTGAATTACACTATATTAAGTTAAATTAAACTAAATTACATTACATTGCGATAAAATATGGTAAATTACGCTAAATTACGATAAATTACATATGAATAGGGACGATATCTTCACTGAAAAGGCGAAAAACACTGAAAAATTAAATATTTTTTGTGTAAATTATTTGATAGGTTGCTTCTTTAGATATATAATTAGCATATTTATACTAAAATACGCTAAATTACATGAAATTATGTTGAATTACACTATATTAAGTTAAATTACACTAAATTACATTACATTGCGATAAAATACGGTAAATTACGCTAAATTACAAATGAACATGGACGATATCTTCACTGAAAAGGCAAAAAACACTAAAAATTTGAAATTTTTTGTTTAAATTATTTGATAGATTAATACTTTTGATATATAATTAGCACATTTATACTAAAATACGCTAAATTACTTGAAATTATGTTGAATTATACTATATTAAGTTAAATTACACTAAACTAGATTACATTTGTTACATTCTAATCCTTGATTTAAATAAAAACATACAAAAAAGGGCTTAAGTGTAAAGATTTTATAAATAAAATATATGCAAAAAGGGCCTAATTGTGAAGATTTTTAAGTTATGCAATATTTAAAAACTTGGAGGGCTTATGTGCAAAAATTCCATATATTATGTTAAAACCCATCTTCTTCACTTGATATTTCATTAAACACATCCCATATTTCGTGAGGGGCTAGGTTGGGCCGAACCAAAGAGAAAAAGAGAGAAAGAGTGAAATCGAGCACGAAATCGGGTCGGAATTGTCGGAAAACGGAGATTCGAGCTAATTAGACGATCGTGATCAGTTCTAGAACTTCAATTTGGTAAAATTTTCTCTCCTTGTAATCTTTTGGAAAACCCTAGATTGTTCGATTTGTTGTATTTCTTTGAGAATTCGGATTTAAGTTCGATTGGTTCGATATAACTCGGTATTCGGTTTGATTTGTATTGAATCGAATGGTTTTGGTTGTGAAATTGGAATGGGAACTAGGGTTTGGTAAAAATGGTGGAAATTGGGGAAATTACTAAATTTCAGGTGTTATGCACCATTTGGATCTGATTTGATCGAGTTATAGTCGTTCGAACATCTCGTTTCGTGTTATATGAGTAAATCATCCGTTTGAGCTAATGTTGGAATTAGGGTTTTATGCCAATTTGGTACCAATTGAATTCATGGTTTAATGGTGTCGATTCTCGACAACCTAGATGTGAACTATACCTTCTGAACCGAGAACAAGTAACAAGAGTTAACCATGTCGAACCGCGATCGAAACGAGTTGAACTTAACCTGAAAATCCAGACTGGCCGGCCATTGATGCAGCTGTACAAAATTCTACATTCCGAATTTGGGTTTGTTTCCTTCATGAAAGTTGTAGATCTTTTCGTTCTGGTTCAGTCAAGCTTTGATTCACCCAAATCGGAGTCTGTATGACAAAGATATGGCCAAAATACGAACTGTATGTTTTAATCGAATCTAAACGAATAAATAGGTGGTAAACCTACGAGGCATCGGATCTCGGGATCATTCGAGACGCCTGAGCCTTAGACGAGTACGCGACATACTCAGGTGCGGGGTTTCTGGACTTGTTTGATAGTTTATATTCAGAATTAAACTGTGTTCCTATTGACATGTTGATTATTGGTTGAATTGCATTATCGAATTGTGTTGCATATGCATTGCATTGCCCTAATTAATTGAAACTCGAATTGTGATCTGATTGATCTGCATGCTGGTATGGTTGTTATTTGTGTATTGATCTGAATGATCTAATTTGGAATTAAAAGTCACCGTGATTTATATCACCTTCGGTTGGTGGATATGGCATTACCGTCCCCCACCGTGGCGACGACACCCAGGGGGTGTGTTCGGATTTGTCAAAGTCTGGTGCACGGACTTTGACGACCCAGTATTCTAAAGCTTTAGATCGTCTGGCCCTCAGCAGTTCCCAGTACCGGTTGGGATGAGGGGTAAGTGACTCTGTACTACGAATTGGAATATATGTGACTTGTGTATCGGATGGCATTACCCAGGGGGTGAATGCGTTTGAATGGTCGATTTGGTTTTAATATGTATCGGAGGCATTACCCAGGGGGTGAATGCGGTTGTATTGACATTTGGTTTTATATGAATTTTTCCGGATATGAAATGGAACCAGACTTAGATTTAAACGGTTAAACCTATAATTACCAGATATTCTGAGTTCGAGTTAAACCAAATATTGTGTGATTGAATTTCGATTTGGCAATTCCTGAGTTGGATTTCATTTGGCTTATTGATGTCGGTTGATGTGTGCATGTTTATATATATATCATTATGAACTGTTCTGAGCTTTATTTGTACTTTACTTTTGAATATAATCTGTGATTGCAAGTCCAGGAGCGAAACGTGGCAAATTTATCGCACTGAGAAATTTATTTCTCACCCCCTCTTGGATTATCTTTTCAGGTCCGGGTTCAGCAGGGCCGAGAGAGGCACGAGGTCAGTAGGCCTAGTCATTCCGCTGCGTAGTTGTCTGGTATGCTGACATGAGAGATTATGTATACAGTTAGGTTTTGTGGATGTATATATATATAGTCTCTATGTCATTTTTGTGGTACGTATCCATCGAGATACGGGTTTGTATGACATTACCTGACTAGCCGGGAGTTATGTTATTTATGTTGGTTGTTTGTTTATGTTTTCATTTACTCTTATATCGTAATTGCCTAGTAGGCATACGGGCAACCGTATGTTTACGGCAGGGAGACCACCTGTCGCGCCTCGTTGGGCTGCGGGGTGTGACAGGTCCTTCCTTCGGTGGTATCAGAGCATGGTTTAGAACCTGAACCAGACTTGTTTGGATACGTGAGTAGTATGCGTATTAATTGGGGCCGGCACGACTATACGAATGTCGTATGATAATTAGGGAATGTAGAATATATAAACTAACTTTGTTTATTCAGAAAATGGAAACACGCCGAGGTAGAGGCAGAGCTCGTAGGAATCCGGAACCTAGTCCGGAACCAATTGGTGAGCCAGTTGGGGCTCAAGCTGGGGCTGGTCCAGCTGGTGCTGGAGTTGCTGGAGGAGCTGGTAGGGACCGGGACTTAGATGACCGGTTGATTGCGGCCTATGAAAGAGGTCGTCAAGCACAAATGCGGGATGTCGCACCAGTGGCTCAAGGTGGGGCACCCGAAGAGTTCAGAAGGTTGTATGATGCATTCCTGCGTTTGAATCCGCCGCGTTATGATGGAACCGGCGGGTATGCGGCAGCGGAGGAATGGTTGGCTCAGATAAATGCGAAACTGAATTTATGTCGTGCTCCCGATGACAATAAGGTGGAGTTGGTTGAGCAACAGTTGGAGAGTGATGCTCGATTTTGGTGGGACGGGGCCCGACGTAACTTTGAAGGGGAGGAAGCGAGGATTCCTTGGGAATGGTTCGAGCAACAGTTCAATAGGCGGTTCATGAGCAATATGCAGCGAGAAGCTTTGCGTAGAAAATTTCTGGAGTTGAGGCAAGATGGACGTCCGGTGGTGGAATATAATAGTGAGTTCTTGGCATTATCTCGCTATGCAACGGATGTGAGGAATGAGGTGGAAAGGTACCATAGACAATACTTGGACGGGTTGGATGGCAACATCTCTATGATCGTTGATACTCCAATGGCGAGGGAATTACAAACAATGATGGATCACGCCGAACAAGTTGAGATGCATGGTAAGCGGAGAAGGACGCAAGTGAATGAAAGGAATGTGAAACAACGGGAAGATTCGAGTCGACAAGTGTCGAAGTCGAGGGGAGGATCATCATATACTAGACCCCCTCGGTCGAACATGGCACCGAGACCTCCATTCAGACAGACCTCTATGCCGGGTTCTAGACCGGCGATGCCTTCACAATGGTGCCGATCATGCAACCAAGCACATGATGAGATTGAGTGTAGGCGCAAGGCGAGCGCTTGCTTCATATGTGGTAGCACGGGACATTGGGCGAGGGAGTGCCCGAATTCACTTATAAGGATGCAAGGCGCTAGTGGCGCAGGAGGGTCAGCTAGCGTTGGGCGTGGCGCGCCGACGGGGCGCGGACGTGGCACATTTCAAGCTAGCGGGGCTAACGCTAGCAGGGCTAGCAGCTTGGGTAGCACCGGCAGGGCGGCGGCGCATGCGCTTAACATCGCTGGAACTTCGCGCAACGCTGCAACTGAGCAGGGAGGCGGCCAGACTGACGTCATGACAGGTTTACTCTCTATATCTGATCATGAGGCTTATTGTTTGATTGATACGGGGTGTAGTCATTCGGTGGTGTCGAGGGTATTTGTGGAAAAGTGTAGTTGGCCAATTGAAACGAGTAATCAAATTCTAAACGTTCAAACCCCATTTGGATCAACTGATCAAGAAATTACCATATGCCGAAACCGTAATATTAAAGTAGATGGAAGGGAATTCGAAGCTGATTTGTTGGTTATGGATATTGTGGGGTATGATGTCTTGTTGGGAATGGATTGGTTGATGAGGCACGCGGCCACTATCGATTGTCCGCATCGACGGATTCATTTTGCGAATTCAAGAGGTATGTCATGTACTTTGAAATGTAGAGAACTTGGGGTACTAACACCGTGTGTTTCTGCTGTAGAAGTGAGAAATTTGTTAGAAACAGGATGTACAGCTTATCTAGTAGCCGTGGTGTATGCGGCTGCTGCAGTTCCGGAGATCAGCACTATACCGGTAATTTCAGAATTTGTCGATGTATTTCCGGAAGAGATTGTGGGGTTGCCACCTGAGCGAGAAGTGGAGTTCGGTATCGAACTAGTACCGGGCACAACACCGATTTCAAAGGCGCCGTATCGAATGGCACCGGCAGAACTCAAAGAACTTAAGGCGCAATTGGAAGATATGTTGGAAAGCAGATTTATCAGACCTAGCACATCGCCGTGGGGTGCGCCCGTGCTGTTTGTTAAGAAGAAAGATGGAACATTGCGGTTATGCATTGACTACCGCGAGTTGAATAAGGTAACCGTGAAAAATAAGTATCCGTTACCTCGGATTGATGATCTGTTTGATCAGTTGCAGGGATCTTCGGTATATTCGAAAATTGATCTGAGAACAGGGTACCACCAGTTGAGGATTCGGCCTAGCGACGTGGACAAGACGGCATTCCGTACAAGGTACGGGCACTATGAATACCTGGTTATGCCATTTGGGCTGACGAACGCACCGGCAGCGTTCATGGATATGATGCAACGGGTATTTCACGATCTATTGGACTCGACCGTTGTGGTTTTTATTGATGACATATTGGTGTATTCGCGCTCCCGAGAAGAACATGAGGTACATCTTAGAATTGTTTTACAAAGATTGCGCGAACATCAGCTATTCGCAAAGTTCTCGAAATGTGAATTTTGGTTGGATAAGGTTACCTTTCTCGGGCATATTGTTTCGGGAAAAGGATTAGCGGTGGATCCTGAAAAGATTCGGGCTGTCACCGAATGGCAGAGGCCGAAGACAGTTACGGAGATTCGTAGCTTTTTGGGGTTAGCCGGGTACTACAGGAGGTTTGTACTCGGGTTTTCGCGGTTGGCTGCACCACTTACAAAATTGCTGCATAAAGGTGTGAAGTTCGATTGGGGTACCGCTCAAGACAAGAGTTTTGAGGAATTAAAGAGTCGGCTGGTATCCGCGCCGATCCTTGCTATGCCGACTGCTGACAAAGAGTATACGGTTTATACCGATGCATCGCGATCAGGGTTGGGTTGCGTATTGATGCAAGATGACCACGTAATTGCCTATGCATCTCGGCAATTGCGACCACACGAGCAAAACTATCCGACGCATGACTTGGAGTTAGCGGCGGTGATATTTGCGTTGAAGATTTGGCGGCATTATTTGTATGGCGTGAGATGCCGTATATTTACCGATCATCAGAGTTTGAAATATATCTTCACGCAAAAGGAATTGAACTTGAGACAAAGAAGGTGGTTGGAGTTGATGAAAGACTACGACTTGGATATCCAGTATCACGCGGGAAAGGCAAACAGTGTAGCAGATGCGTTAAGTAGAAAGAGTCAGGTAAACCTGGCGTCGGTGATTACAAGTGAGAAGCATCTTCTTGAGGAAATGCGTAGGTTGGAAATTCATGTTGGCGCATCACGCGAATTAGCATTGGAAGTGGCATCAAAATGTGGTACAAGTGAGGTGGGGACTAGCGCAACTGAGATTGCGTCGGTTGTGCTAGCATCGGTTGAGATCCGATCGGAATTACACGAGCAGATTCGTGCAGCGCAACAGGATGATCCAAAATGTCAGAAATTTAAATTGCACTACGAGTCAAATGCGGATTCCCCATTTAAAGTTCAAGGTGATGGAATTTTGAGGTTTCATGAGCGCATTTGTGTACCGAATAAATCTGAGTTGAAAGATGTGGTTCTATCGGAGTCGCACGACTCGGGTTATGCTATTCATCCGGGGGAAGTGAAAATGTATCAAGATTTGAAGAAGTATTTTTGGTGGCCGAAAATGAAGCGAGACGTGCAAAGGTACGTTGAGAAATGTCAAATATGTCAGCAGGTTAAAGCAGATCGACGGAAGAAAGCGGGGTTGTTGAGACCGCTAGAAATACCTACGAGAAAATTTGAGTCGATTACAATGGATTTCGTATCCGGGTTTCCGAGAACCGTTAATAGATACAACACGGTTTGGGTGATTGTGGACCGGCTGACGAAGATAGCTCATTTCATTCCACTTCGGATTGAGACGTCGGGGCAAGAATTAGCGGAGTTATTCTTGAAGTATCAGTTCAAGTACCACGGTTGTTCACGCCATATTATTTCAGACCGAGATCCTCGGTTTACTTCTCATTTCTGGGGGAGCTTTCTAGAGGCAATGGGTACCAAGCTGAGATTCAGTACCGCGCATCATCCGCAGACGGACGGTCAGTCCGAGCGCACTATTCAGACATTGGAAGATATGTTACGCTCTTGTGCGCTAAGTTTGAAAGGTTCGTGGGTTGATCATTTGTATTTGGTGGAGTTCGCCTATAACAACAGTTATCACTCGAGTATTGGTATGTCACCGCAAGAGGCGCTGACAGGGCAGCAGTGCAGTACTCCGTTGTGGTGGGGACCAGCGGGTACATATCCGCCTACAGGACCGCAAATGTTAGAAGAAATTGCTGAGAAAACGAAAATGGTTCTGAGTCGACTCAAGTCCGCTCAAGAAAGACAAAGGAAATACGCGGATATTCATCGAAGACCGTTGGAATTCCAAGAAAGCGATCACGTATGGCTTCGAGTTTCACCTGTCAGAGGCGTACACAGATTTGGTGTTTCGGGCAAGCTAAGTCCTCGGTATATTGGGCCGTTTCAGATTTTGCGACGAGTTGGACCGGTAGCATACGAGCTTACACTACCACCAGCGTTGGACCGGGTTCATCCGGTGTTTCATGTATCACAGTTGCGTAAATATGTACGAGATCCGTCACATTGCATTGACCATTCTGATTTACACGTGCAAGATGATCTGACCTATCAAGAGGAACCGATGCGAATATTGGATCGAAAAGAACAACGGCTACGAAGCAAAGTAATCCGGCTTGTGTTGGTAAAATGGGGACGACATTCCGATAAGGAAGCGACGTGGGAACTCGAGGAGAGTATCCGAGAAAAGTATCCGGCGTTATTCGACAATTAAGGTACGAACTCAAGTTCAGCGGACTGAACTTCATTTTAAGGGGGGGAGAATTGTTACATTCTAATCCTTGATTTAAATAAAAACATACAAAAAAGGGCTTAAGTGTAAAGATTTTATAAATAAAATATATGCAAAAAGGGCCTAATTGTGAAGATTTTTAAGTTATGCAATATTTAAAAACTTGGAGGGCTTATGTGCAAAAATTCCATATATTATGTTAAAACCCATCTTCTTCACTTGATATTTCATTAAACACATCCCATATTTCGTGAGGGGCTAGGTTGGGCCGAACCAAAGAGAAAAAGAGAGAAAGAGTGAAATCGAGCACGAAATCGGGTCGGAATTGTCGGAAAACGGAGATTCGAGCTAATTAGACGATCGTGATCAGTTCTAGAACTTCAATTTGGTAAAATTTTCTCTCCTTGTAATCTTTTGGAAAACCCTAGATTGTTCGATTTGTTGTATTTCTTTGAGAATTCGGATTTAAGTTCGATTGGTTCGATATAACTCGGTATTCGGTTTGATTTGTATTGAATCGAATGGTTTTGGTTGTGAAATTGGAATGGGAACTAGGGTTTGGTAAAAATGGTGGAAATTGGGGAAATTACTAAATTTCAGGTGTTATGCACCATTTGGATCTGATTTGATCGAGTTATAGTCGTTCGAACATCTCGTTTCGTGTTATATGAGTAAATCATCCGTTTGAGCTAATGTTGGAATTAGGGTTTTATGCCAATTTGGTACCAATTGAATTCATGGTTTAATGGTGTCGATTCTCGACAACCTAGATGTGAACTATACCTTCTGAACCGAGAACAAGTAACAAGAGTTAACCATGTCGAACCGCGATCGAAACGAGTTGAACTTAACCTGAAAATCCAGACTGGCCGGCCATTGATGCAGCTGTACAAAATTCTACATTCCGAATTTGGGTTTGTTTCCTTCATGAAAGTTGTAGATCTTTTCGTTCTGGTTCAGTCAAGCTTTGATTCACCCAAATCGGAGTCTGTATGACAAAGATATGGCCAAAATACGAACTGTATGTTTTAATCGAATCTAAACGAATAAATAGGTGGTAAACCTACGAGGCATCGGATCTCGGGATCATTCGAGACGCCTGAGCCTTAGACGAGTACGCGACATACTCAGGTGCGGGGTTTCTGGACTTGTTTGATAGTTTATATTCAGAATTAAACTGTGTTCCTATTGACATGTTGATTATTGGTTGAATTGCATTATCGAATTGTGTTGCATATGCATTGCATTGCCCTAATTAATTGAAACTCGAATTGTGATCTGATTGATCTGCATGCTGGTATGGTTGTTATTTGTGTATTGATCTGAATGATCTAATTTGGAATTAAAAGTCACCGTGATTTATATCACCTTCGGTTGGTGGATATGGCATTACCGTCCCCCACCGTGGCGACGACACCCAGGGGGTGTGTTCGGATTTGTCAAAGTCTGGTGCACGGACTTTGACGACCCAGTATTCTAAAGCTTTAGATCGTCTGGCCCTCAGCAGTTCCCAGTACCGGTTGGGATGAGGGGTAAGTGACTCTGTACTACGAATTGGAATATATGTGACTTGTGTATCGGATGGCATTACCCAGGGGGTGAATGCGTTTGAATGGTCGATTTGGTTTTAATATGTATCGGAGGCATTACCCAGGGGGTGAATGCGGTTGTATTGACATTTGGTTTTATATGAATTTTTCCGGATATGAAATGGAACCAGACTTAGATTTAAACGGTTAAACCTATAATTACCAGATATTCTGAGTTCGAGTTAAACCAAATATTGTGTGATTGAATTTCGATTTGGCAATTCCTGAGTTGGATTTCATTTGGCTTATTGATGTCGGTTGATGTGTGCATGTTTATATATATATCATTATGAACTGTTCTGAGCTTTATTTGTACTTTACTTTTGAATATAATCTGTGATTGCAAGTCCAGGAGCGAAACGTGGCAAATTTATCGCACTGAGAAATTTATTTCTCACCCCCTCTTGGATTATCTTTTCAGGTCCGGGTTCAGCAGGGCCGAGAGAGGCACGAGGTCAGTAGGCCTAGTCATTCCGCTGCGTAGTTGTCTGGTATGCTGACATGAGAGATTATGTATACAGTTAGGTTTTGTGGATGTATATATATATAGTCTCTATGTCATTTTTGTGGTACGTATCCATCGAGATACGGGTTTGTATGACATTACCTGACTAGCCGGGAGTTATGTTATTTATGTTGGTTGTTTGTTTATGTTTTCATTTACTCTTATATCGTAATTGCCTAGTAGGCATACGGGCAACCGTATGTTTACAGCAGGGAGACCACCTGTCGCGCCTCGTTGGGCTGCGGGGTGTGACAACATTACGCTAAAATACTGTAAATTACGCTAAATTACATATGAATAGGTACGATAATCTTCACTGAAAAGCAGAAAAACTCTTAAAATTAGAATTTTTTTGTTTAAATTATTTGATAGATTACTTCTTTTGATATATAATTAGCATAGTTATACTAAAATACGCTAATTTACTTGAAATTATGTTGAATTACACTATATTATGTTAAATTTCACGAAATTACATTACATTACGCTAAAATACGGTAAGTTACGCTAAATTACGCTAAATTACATATGAATAGGGACGATATCTTCACTGAAAAGCCGAAAAACACTGAAAATTAGAATTTTTTCGTTTAAATTATTTGAGAGATTACTTCTTTTGATATATAATTTGCATATTTATACTAAAATATGCAAAATTACTTGAAATTATGTTGAGTTACACTATATTAAGTTAAATTAAACTAAATTACATTATATTGCGCTAAAATACTGTAAATTACGCTATATTACATATGAATAGGGACGATATCTTCACTGAAAAGGCGAAAGACAATGAAAATATGAATATTTTAGTTTAAATTATTTGATAGAGTACTTCTTTTGATATATAATTAACGTATTTATACTAAAATACGTTAAATTACTTGAAATTATGTTGAATTACACTATATTAAGTTAAATTATACTAAATTACATTACATTACGCCAAAATACGGTAAATTACGCTAAATTACATTTGAATAGGGACGATATCTTCACTGAAAAGGCAAAAAACACTGAAAATTTGAATTTTTTTGTTTAAATTATTTGAGAGATTACTTCTTTTGATATATAATTAGCATATTTATACTAAAATACGCTAAATTACATGAAATTATGTTGAATTACACTATATTAAGTGAAATTAAACTAAATTACATTACATTGCGATAAAATACGGTAAATTACGCTAAATTATGCTAAATTACATATGAATAGGGACGATATCTTCACTGAAAAGGGAAAAAACACTGCAATACTGTAAATTACGCTAAATTACTAAAATACGCTAAATTACTTGAAATATAATTAGCACATTTATACTAAAATACGCTAAATTACTTGAAATTATGTTTAATTACCCTATATTAAGTTAAATTACACTAAATTAGATTACATTACACTAAAATACTGTAAATTACGCTAAATTACATATGAATAGTACGATATCTTCACTGAAAAGGCGAAAAACACTTAAAATTAGAATTTTTTTGTTTAAATTATTTGATAGATTACTTCTTTTGATATATAATTAGCATATTTATACTAAAATACGCTAAATTACTTGAAATTTTGTTGAATTACACTATATTAAGTTAAATTACACTAAATTAGATAATATTACGCTAAAATACTGTAAATTACGCTAAATTACTATGAATAGGGACGATACCTTCACAGAAAAGCCGAAAAACACTTAAAATTTGAATTTTTTCGTTTAAATTATTTGATAGATTACTTCTTTTGATATATAATTAGCATATTTATACTAAAATACGCTATATTACTTCAAATTTTGTTGAATTACAGTATATTAAGTTAAATTACACTAAATTAGATAACATTACGCGAAAATACTGTAAATTACGCTAAATTACGCTAAATTACGTATGAATGGGGACGATATCTTAACTGAAAAAGCAAAAAACACTGCAAATTTGAATTTTTTTGTTTAAATTATTTAATAGATTACTTCTTTTGATATATAATTAGCATATTTATACTAAAATATGCTAAATTACATGAAATTATGTTGAATTACACTATATTAAGTGAAATTAAACTAAATTACATTACATTGCGATAAAATACGGTAAATTACGCTAAATTATATATGAATAGGAACGATATCTTCACTGAAAAGGCAATAAAAACTAAAAATTTGAATTTTTTTGTTTAAATTATTTGATAGATTAATACTTTTGAATTATAATTAGCACATTTATACTAAAATACGCTAAATTACTTGAAATTATGTTGAATTACACTATATTAAGTTAAATTACACAAAATTACATTACGTTACGCTAAAATACAGTAAATTACGCTAAATTACATATGAATAATACGATATCTTCACTGAAAAGCCGGAAAACACTTAAAATTAGAATTTTTTTGTTTAAATTATTTGATAGATTACTTCTTTTGATATATAATTTGCATAGTTATACTAAAATACGCTAAATTACAAGAAATTTTGTTGAAATACACTATAATAAGTTAAATTACACTAAATTACATTACATTACGCTAAAATACAGGAAGTTACGCTAAATTGTGCTAAATTACATATGAAAGGGGACGATATCTTCACTGAAACGGAAAAAAACACTGCAAATTTGAATTTCTTTTGTTTAAATTATTTGATAGATTACTTCTTTTGATATATAATTAGAATATTTATACTAAACTATGCTAAATTACTTGAAATTAAGTTGAATTACACTATATTAAGTTAAATTACACAAAATTACATTATGTTACGTAAAAATACTGTAAATTACGCTAAATTACTATGAATAGGGACGATATCTTCACTGAAAAGCCGAAAAACACTAAAAATTAGAATTTTTTTCTTTAAATTATTTGATAGATTACTTCTTCTGATATATCATTAGCATATTTATACAAAAATACGCTAAATTACATGAAATTATGTTTAATTACACTATATTAAGTTAAATTACAATATATTACAATACATTACGCTAAAATACGGTAAGTTACCCTAAATTACATATGAATAGGGACGATATCTTCACTGAAAAGGCACAAAACACTGAAAATTTGAATTTTTTGTTGATAGATTAATTCTTTTGATATATAATTTGCATATTTATACTAAAATACGCTAAATTACTTGAAATTATGTTGAATTACACTTTATTAAGTTAAATTACACTAAATTAGATAACATTACGCGAAAATACTGTAAATTACGCTAAATTACTATGAATAAGGACGATACCTTCACTGAAAAGCGTAAAAACACTTAAAATTTGAATTTTTTTTGTTTAAATTATTTGATAGATTACTTCTTTTGATATATAATTAGCATATTTATACTAAAATACGCTATATTACATGAAATTTTGTTGAATTATACTATATTAAGTTAAATTACACTAAATTACATTACATTACACTAAAATACGGTAAGTTACGCTAAATTACGCTAAATTACATATGAATAGGGACGATATCTTAAGTGAAAAAGCAAAAAACACTGCAAATTTGAATTTTTTTTGTTTAAATTATTTGATAGATTACTTCTTTTGATATATAATTAGCATATTTATACTAAAATACGCTAAATGACATGAAATTATGTTGAATTACACTATATTAAGTGAAATTAAACTAAATTACATTACATTGGGATAAAATACGGTAAATTACGCTAAATTACATATGAATAGGAACGATATCTTCACTGAAAAGGCAATAAAAACTAAAAATTTGAATTTTTTTGTTTAAATTATTTGATAGATTAATACTTTTGAATTATAATTAGCACATTTATACTAAAATACGCTAAATTACTTGAAATTATGTTGAATTACACCATATTAAGTTAAATTACACCAAATTACATTACGTTACGCTAAAATACAGTAAATTACGCTAAATTACATATGAATAGTACGATATCTTCACTGAAAAGCCGGAAAACACTTAAAATTAGAATTTTTTTGTTTAAATTATTTGATAGATTACTTCTTTTGATATATAATTAGCATATTTATACTAAAATACGCTAAATTACTTGAAATTATGTTGAATTACACTATATTAAGTTAAATTACACTAAATTAGATAATATTACGCTAAAATACTGTAAATTACGCTAAATTACTATTGTCACACCCCGCGGCCCAACGAGGCGCGACAGGTGCTCTCCTGCCGTAGACATACGGTTGCCTGTATGCCTACTAGGCAATTACGATATAATAAGAACTAAAACATAAACAAACAACCAAACAAACAAATAACATAAATCCCAGCTGGTCAGGTAATATCATACAAACCCGTATCTCGATGGATACACATCACAAAATGACATAGAGACTATATATGTACATCACCAAAACATAACTATATACATAATCTCTAATGTCACCATACCAGACAGTCTAAGCAGCGGAATAACCAGGCCTACCGACCTCGTGCCTCTCTCGGATCTGCTGAACCGGAACCTGAAAAGTTAACCCAAAGAGGGGGTGAGAAATAAATTCTCAGTGCGATAAATTTGCCACGTTTCGCTCCTGGACTTGCAATCACAGATATATTCAAAAATAAACACAAATAAGTTCAGATCAGTTCATAATAATATATAAACATGAACGCATAAACCCGACATCAATTAGCCAAATGAACTCAAATCAGGAGTTGCCAAACCGAAATTCAATCACACAATATTTGGTTTGACTCGAACTCAGATTATCTGGTAGTTACAGGCTTAACCGTTTAATTAAAAGTCTGGTTCCATTTCATATCCGGAAAATTCCATTTAAACCAATCGACCATCCAAACGCATTACCCCCTGGGCAATGCCTCCGATACACAAGTCACCCATAACCAAATTCATAATACAGAGTCACTTACCCCTCGTCCCAACCGGTACTGGGATTTGCTGAGGGCCAGACAATCTAAAGCTTTAGAATACTGGGTCGTCAAAGTCCATGCATAGACTTTGACAAATCCGAACACACCCCCTGGGTGTCGTCGCCACGATGGGGGACGGTAATACCATATCCACCAACCGATGGTGATATAAATCACGGTGACTTTCAATTCCAAATTAGATCATTCAGATCAATACACAAATAACAACCATACCAGCATGCAGATCAATCAGATAAACAATCCGAGTTTCAATTAATTAGGGCAATGCAATGCATATGCAACACAATCCGATAATGCAATTCAACCAATAATCAACATGTCAATAGAAACACAGTTTAATTCTGAATATAAACTATCAAACAAGTCCAGAAACCCCGCACCTGAGTATATAGCACACTCGTCTAAGGCTCAGGCGTATCGAATGATCCCGAGATCCGATGCCTCGTAGGTTTACCACCTATTTATATGTTTAGATTCGATTAAAACATTCGATTGGTATCCCGTAGGTTAAACCGAGTTAAATTAGGTTAAACACGGTTTAGTGTTCGTATTCGAGTCCTAATGGTATAGGTTTAGGTCATGGTTCAACCAATTAGGTTTAGACAACACAAAATACACATTTTCAGAATTTCTGGGTAGGTATTGCGGCCCGTAATGGCCCTGTTGCGGCCCGCAGACAAACCTTCCAGAGAGTTGGTTTTTCTGCCAACTTCATTGCGGCCCGTAATGGCCTTGCTGCGGCCCGCAGACAAACCTTCCAGAGAGTTGGTTTTTTCTGCCAACTTCATTGCGGCCCGTAATGGCCTTGCTGCGGCCCGCAACCACAACACAGTACAGCCTGAAATTTTGGTTAAGTCATTGTTCTCTTGCGGCCCGCAATGGCTGGGGTTTCGGCCCGCAATAAAGCACACAGAGGCTGGTTTTTTTCATGTTCAATTTGACTCGTTTCGATCGGGTTTCGATACGATTAACCCTTGTTACTTGTTCTCGGTTCAGAAGGTATAATTCACGACTATGTTATCGAGAATCAACAATTAAACCATGAATTCAATTGGTATCAAATTGGTACAAAACTTGACATAAAACCCTAATTCCAAATTCAACTCAAACGGATGATTCAATCGAATAACACGAATCAAGGTGTTCAAACGATTATAACTCGATCTATTCAGATCCAAATGGTGCATAACACCTGAAACCTTAGTAATTTCCCCAAATCCCACCATTTTTACCAAAACCCCAATTCCATTTCCAATTTCACAAGAAAAACCATTCGATTCAACACAAATCAAACCGAATATCGAGTTATATCGAATCAATCGAACTTTAATTCGAATTCTCAAAGAAATACAACAATTCGAACAATTTAGGGTTTTCAAAAGATTACAAGGAAGGAAGAATATACCAATTTGAAGCTCTAGAATCGAGTACGATCGTCTAATTAGCTCGAATCTCCGATTTTCCGACGATTTCGATCAGATTTTACGCTCGATTTCTCTCTTTCTCTCTTTCTCTCTTTGGTTCGGCCCTCACGAAAATTAGATGTGTAAATGGAATGATTAAGTGAATAGGAAGGTTGTCATCTTTAATATATGAAATTTTTGCACATAAGCCCTCCAAGTTTTAAATATTGCATAACTTAAAAATCTTCACAACTAGGCCCTTTTTTGCATATTTTTATTTATTCAAGGATTAGAATGTAACAACTATGAATAGGGACGATATCTTCACTGAAAAGACGCTAAATTACTTGAAATTATGTTGAATTTCACTATATTAAGTTAATTACACTAAATTAGATTACATTACGCTAAAATACTGTAAATTACGCTAAATTACTATGAATAGGGACGATATCTTCACTGAAAAGACGAAAACACTTAAAATTAGAATTTTTTTGTTTAAATTATTTGATAGATTACTTCTTTTGATATATAATTAGCATATTTATACTAAAATACGCTAAATTACTTGAAATTAAGTTGAACACTATATTAAGTTCAATTAAACTAAATTACATTAAATTACACTAAATTAGATTACATTACGCTAAAATACTATAAATTACGCTATATTACATATGAATAGGGACGATATATTCACTGAAAATATGAATATTTTAGTTTAAATTATTTGATAGATTACTTCTTTTGATATATAATTAACGTATTTATACTAAAATACGTTAAAATACTTGAAATTATGTTGAATTACTCTACATTAAGTTAAATTACACTAAATTACATTACATTACGCCAAAATAATGTAAATTACGGTAAACTACATATGAATAGGAACGATATGTTCACTGAAAAGGCAAAAAAACACTGAAAATTTGAATTTTTTTGTTTAAATTATTTGAGAGACTACTTTTTTTTATATATAATTTGCAGATTTATACTAAAATACGCTAAATTACATGAAATTATGTTGAATTACACTATATTAAGTGAAATTAAACTAAATTACATTACATTGCCATAAAATTCGGTAAATTACGCTAAATTACGCTAAATTACAAATGAATAGGGACGATATCTTCACTGAAAAAGTAAAAAACACTGAAAATTTGAATTTTTTTGTTTAATTATTTGATAGATTAATACTTTGGATATATAATTAGCACATTTATACTAAAATACTCAAAATTACTTGAAATTATGTTGAATTACACTATATTAAGTTAAATTACACTAAATTAGGTTACATTACGCGGACATACTGTAAATTACGCTAAATTACATATGAATAGTACGATATCTTCACTGAAAAGGCAAAAAATACTCAAAATTTGAATTTTTTTGTTTAAATTATTTGATAGATTAATACTTTTGATATATAATTAGCACATTTATACTAAAATACGCTAAATTACTTGAAATTATGTTGAATTACACTATATTAAGTTAAATTACACTAAATTACATTACATTACGCTAAAATACTGTAAATTACGCTAAATTACATATGAATAGAATGATATTTTCATTGAAAAGGCGAAAAACACTTAAAATTTGAATTTTTTTTGTTTAAATTATTTGATAGATTACTTCTTTTGATATATAATTAACATAGTTATACTAAAATACGCTATATTACTTGAAATTTTGTTGAATTACACTATATTAAGTTAAATTAGACTAAATTACATTACATTAAGCTAAAATACGGTAAGTTACGCTAAATTACGCTAAATTACATATGAATAGGGACGATATCTTCACTGAAAAAGCAAAAAACACTGCAAATTTGAATTTTTTTTGTTTAAATTATTTGATAGATTACTTCTTTTGATATATAGTTAGCATTTTATACTAAAGTACGCTAAATTACTTGAAATTAAGTTGAATTACACTATATTAAGTTAAATTAAACTAAATTACATTATATTGCGCTAAAATACTATAAATTACGCTATATTACATATGAATAGGGACGATATCTTTACTGAAAAGGCGAAAAACACTGAAAATATAAATATTTTAGTTTAAATTATTTGATAGATTACTTCTTTTGATATTCATTAACGTATTTATACTAAAATACATTAAATTACTTGAAATTATGTTGAATTACACTATATTATGTTAAATTACACTAAATTACATTCCATTACGCCAAAATACGGTAAATTACGGTAAATTACGATAAATTACGGTAAATTACTTTAAATTACATATGAATAGGTACGATATCTTCACTGGAAAGGCGAAAAACACTGAAAATTTGAATTTTTTTAGTTAAATTATTTGTGAGATTACTTCTTTTGATATATAATTAGCATATTTATACTAAAATATGCTAAATAACATGAAATTATGTTGAATTACCCTATATTAAGTGAAATTAAACTAAATTACATTACATTGCGATAAAACACGGTAAATTACGCTAAATTACGCTAAATTACATATGAATAGGAACGATATCTTCACTTAAAAGGCAAAAAACACTGAAAATTTGAATTTTTTTGTATAACTTATTTGATAGATTAATACTTTTGATATATAATTAGCACATTTATACTAAAATACGCTAAATTACTTGAAATTATGTTGAATTTCACTATATTAAGTTAATTACACTAAATTAGATTACATTACGCTAAAATTCTGTAAATTACGCTAAATTACATATGAATAGTACGATATCTTCACTCAAAAGCAGAAAAACAATTAAAATTAGAATTTTTTTGTTTAAATTATTTGATAGATTACTTCTTTTGATATATAATTAGCATAGTTTTACTAAAATACGCTAAATTACTTGAAATTTTGTTGAATTACACTATATCAAGTTAAATTACACTAAATTACATTACATTACGCTAAATTACATATGAATAGGGACGATATCTTAACTGAAAACGCAAAAAACACTGCAAATTTGAATTTTTTTTGTTTAAATTATTTGATAGATTACTTCTTTTGATATATAATTAGCATATTTATACTAAAATTCGCTAAATTACTTGAAATTAAGTTGAATTGCACTATAATAAGTTAAATTACACTAAATTACATTACATTACGCTAAAGTACGGTAAGTTACGCTAAATTACATATGAATAGGGACAATACCTTCACTGAAAAGGCAAAAAACACAAAAAATTAGAATTTTTTTCTTTAAATTATTGGATAGATTACTTCTTCTGATATATAATTAGCATATTTATACAAAATTACGCTAAATTACATGAAATTATGTCGAATTACTCTATATTAAGTTAAATTACACTATATTACATTACATTACGCTAAAATACGGTAAATTATGCTAAATTACATATGAATAGGGACGATATCTTCACTGAACAAGCGAAAAACACTGGAAATTTGAATTTTTTTGTGTAAATTATTTGATAGATTGCTTCTTTAGATATATAATTAACATATTTATACTAAAGTACGCTAAATTACATGAAATTATGTTGAAAGACACTATATTAAGTTAAATTACACTAAATTACAATACATTACGCTAAAATACGGTAAACGCTAAATTACATATGAATAGGGACCATATCTTCACTGAAAAGCCGAAAAACACTGAAAATATGAATATTTTAGTTTAAATTATTTGATAGATTACTTCTTTTGATATATAATTAATGTATTTATACTAAATTACGCTAAATTACATGAAATTATGTCGAATTACACTATATTAAGTAAAATTACACTATATTACAATACATTACGCCAAAATACGGTAAATTATGCTAAATTACATATGAATAGGGACGATATCTGCACTGAAAAGGCGAAAAATACTGAAAATTTGAATTTTTTTTTGTAAATTATTCGATAGATTGCTTCTTTAGATATATAATTAGCATATTTATACTAAAGTACGCTAAATTACATGAAATTATGTTGAATGACACTATATTAAGTTAAATTACACTAAATTACAATACATTACGCTAAAATACGGTAAATTACGGTAAATTACTCTAAATTACGTATGAATAGGGACGATATCTTCACTGAAAAGGCGAAAAACACTGAATATTTGAATTTTTTTGTTTATATTTGTTGATAGATTACTTCTTTTGATATATAATTTGCATATTTATGCTAAAATACGCTAATTTACATGAAATTATGTTATATTACACTATATTAAGTTAAATTACACTAAATTACATTACATTGCGATAAAATACGGTAAATTACTCTAAATTACTTATGAATAGGGACGATATCTTCACTGAAAAGGCAAAAAACACTGACAATTTGAATTTTTTTATTTAAATTCTTTGATTGATTACTTCTTTTGATATATAATTAGCATAGTTATACTAAAATACGATAAATTACTTGAAATTATGTGGAATTACACTATATTAATTTAAATTACACTAAATTAGATTACATTACGCTAAAATACGGTAAGTTACGCTAAATTACATATGAATAGGGACGATACCTTCACTGAAAAGGCAAAAAACACTAAAAATTAGAATTTTTTTCTTTAAATTATTGGATAGATTACTTCTTCTGATATATAATTAGCATATTTATACAAAATTACGCTAAATTACATGAAATTATGTCGAATTACACTATATTATGTTAAATTACACTATATTACAATACATTACGCTAAAATACGGTAAATTACGCTAAATTACATATGAATAGGGACGATATCTTCACTGAAAAGGCAAAAAACACTGACAATTTGAATTTTTTTATTTAAATTATTTGATTGATTACTTCTTTTGATATATAATTAGCATAGTTATACTAAACTACGCTAAATTACTTGAAATTATGTTGAATTACATTATATTAAGTTAAATTTCACTAAATTACGCTGAAATACGGTAAGTTATACTTAATTACGCTAAATAACATATGAATAGGGACGATATATTCATTGAAAAGGCAAAAAACACTGAAAATTTGAATTTTTTTGTTTAAATTATTTGAGAGATTACTTCTTTTGATATATAATTAGCATATTTATACTAAAATACGCTAAATGACATGAAATTATGTTGAATTACACTATATTAAGTGAAATTAAACTAAATTACATTATATTGCGATAAAACACGGTAAATTACGCTAAATTACGCTAAATTACATATGAATAGGGACGATATATTCACTGAAAAGGCAAAAAACACTGAAAATTTGAATTTTTTTGTATGAATTATTTGATAGATTAATACTTTTGATATATAATTAGCACATTTATACTAAAATACGCTAAATTACTTGAAATTATGTTGAATTTCACTATATTAAGTTAATTACACTAAATTAGATTACATTACGCTAAAATTCTGTAAATTACGCTAAATTACATATGAATAGTACGATATCTTCACTGAAAAGCAGAAAAACAATTAAAATTAGAATTTTTTTGTTTAAATTATTTGATTGATTACTTCTTTTGATATATAATTAGCATAGTTTTACTAAAATACGCTAAATTACTTGAAATTTTGTTGAATTACACTATATCAAGTTAAATTACACTAAATTACATTACATTACGCTAAATTACATATGAATAGGGACGATATCTTCACTGAAAACGCAAAAAACACTGCAAATTTGAATTTTTTTTGTTTAAATTATTTGATAGATTACTTCTTTTGATATATAATTAGCATATTTATACTAAAATTCGCTAAATTACTTGAAATTAAGTTGAATTGCACTATAATAAGTTAAATTACACTAAATTACATTACATTACGCTAAAGTACGGTAAGTTACGCTAAATTACATATGAATAGGGACGATACCTTCACTGAAAAGGCAAAAAACACTAAAAATTAGAATTTTTTTCTTTAAATTATTGGATAGATTACTTCTTCTAATATATAATTAGCATATTTATACAACATTACGCTAAATTACATGAAATTATGTCGAATTACACTATATTAAGTTAAATTACACTATATTACATTACATTACGCTAAAATACGGTAAATTATGCTAAATTACATATGAATAGGGACGATATCTTCACTGAACAAGGGAAAAACACTGGAAATTTGAATTTTTTTGTGTAAATTATTTGATAGATTGCTTCTTTAGATATATAATTAACATATTTATACTAAAGTACGCTAAATTACATGAAATTATGTTGAAAGACACTATATTAAGTTAAATTACACTAAATTACAATACATTACGCTAAAATACGATAAACGCTAAATTACATATGAATAGGGACCATATCTTCACTGAAAAGCCGAAAAACACTGAAAATATGAATATTTTAGTTTAAATTATTTGATAGATTACTTCTTTTGATATATAATTAATGTATTTATACTAAATTACGCTAAATTACATGAAATTATGTCGAATTACACTATATTAAGTAAAATTACACTATATTACAATACATTACGCCAAAATACGGTAAATTATGCTAAATTACATGTTACATTCTAATCCTTGATTTAAATAAAAACATACAAAAAAGGGCTTAAGTGTAAAGATTTTATAAATAAAAATATGCAAAAAGGGCCTAATTGTGAAGATTTTTAAGTTATGCAATATTTAAAAACTTGGAGGGCTTATGTGCAAAAATTCCATATATTATGTTAAAACCCATCTTCTTCACTTGATATTTCATTAAACACATCCCATATTTCGTGAGGGGCTAGGTTGGGCCGAACCAAAGAGAAAAAGAGAGAAAGAGTGAAATCGAGCACGAAATCGGGTCGGAATTGTCGGAAAACGGAGATTCGAGCTAATTAGACGATCGAGATCAACTATATAGCTTCGATTTGGTATGATTTTTCCTTATTTGAAATCTCTCAAAAACCCTAAATTGTTTGAATTGTTATATTTTGTTGAGAATTCGTTTTTGAGTTCGATTGATTCGATATAACTCGGTATTCGTTTTGATTTGGATCGATTCGATTGATTTTGTGAGAAATTGGAAAAGGGGTGAAATTAGGGTTTGGTAAAAATGTTGGAATTTGGGGAGATGATTAAATTTTCAGGTGTTATACACCATTTGGATCTAAATTGATCGAGTTATAGTCGTTCGAACATCTCGATTCGTATTGTTTGATGAAATCATCGTTTATGTTGAATTGGAATTAGGGTTTTTATATCAAATTTCATACCAATTGAATATATGGTTTAAATGGTGTCGATTCTCGATAACTTGGTTGTAATATACCTTCTGAACCGAGAACAAGTAACAAGAGTTAACCATGTCGAACCGCGATCGAAACGAGTTGAACTTAACCTGAAAATCCAGACTGGCCGGCCATTGATGCAGCTGTACAAAATTCTACATTCCGAATTTGGGTTTGTTTCCTTCATGAAAGTTGTAGATCTTTTCGTTCTGGTTCAGTCAAGCTTTGATTCACCCAAATCGGAGTCTGTATGACAAAGATATGGCCAAAATACGAACTGTATGTTTTAATCGAATCTAAACGAATAAATAGGTGGTAAACCTACGAGGCATCGGATCTCGGGATCATTCGAGACGCCTGAGCCTTAGACGAGTACGCGACATACTCAGGTGCGGGGTTTCTGGACTTGTTTGATAGTTTATATTCAGAATTAAACTGTGTTCCTATTGACATGTTGATTATTGGTTGAATTGCATTATCGAATTGTGTTGCATATGCATTGCATTGCCCTAATTAATTGAAACTCGAATTGTGATCTGATTGATCTGCATGCTGGTATGGTTGTTATTTGTATTGATCTGAATGATCTAATTTGGAATTAAAAGTCACCGTGATTTATATCACCATCGGTTGGTGGATATGGCATTACCGTCCCCCACCGTGGCGACGACACCCAGGGGGTGTGTTCGGATTTGTCAAAGTCTGGTGCACGGACTTTGACGACCCAGTATTCTAAAGCTTTAGATCGTCTGGCCCTCAGCAGTTCCCAGTACCGGTTGGGATGAGGGGTAAGTGACTCTGTACTACGAATTGGAATATATGTGACTTGTGTATCGGATGGCATTACCCAGGGGGTGAATGCGTTTGAATGGTCGATTTGGTTTTAATATGTATCGGAGGCATTACCCAGGGGGTGAATGCGGTTGTATTGACATTTGGTTTTATATGAATTTTTCCGGATATGAAATGGAACCAGACTTAGATTTAAACGGTTAAACCTATAATTACCAGATATTCTGAGTTCGAGTTAAACCAAATATTGTGTGATTGAATTTCGATTTGGCAATTCCTGAGTTGGATTTCATTTGGCTTATTGATGTCGGTTGATGTGTGCATGTTTATATATATCATTATGAACTGTTCTGAGCTTTATTTGTACTTTACTTTTGAATATAAGCGGTGATTGCAAGTCCCGGAGCGAAACGTGGCAAATTTATCGCACTGAGAAATTTATTTCTCACCCCCTCTTGGATTATCTTTTCAGGTCCGGGTTCAGCAGGGCCGAGAGAGGCACGAGGTCAGTAGGCCTAGTCATTCCGCTGCGTAGTTGTCTGGTATGCTGACATGAGAGATTATGTATACAGTTAGGTTTTGTGGATGTATATATATATAGTCTCTGTGTCATTTTTGTGGTACGTATCCATCGAGATACGGGTTTGTATGACATTACCTGACTAGCCGGGAGTTATGTTATTTATGTTGGTTGTTTGTTTATGTTTTCATTTACTCTTATATCGTAATTGCCTAGTAGGCATACGGGCAATCGTATGTTTACGGCAGGGAGACCACCTGTCGCGCCTCGTTGGGCTGCGGGGTGTGACAGGTCCTTCCTTCGGTGGTATCAGAGCATGGTTTAGAACCTGAACCAGACTTGTTTGGATACGTGAGTAGTATGCGTATTAATTGGGGCCGGCACGACTATACGAATGTCGTATGATAATTAGGGAATGTAGAATATATAAACTAACTTTGTTTATTCAGAAAATGGAAACACGCCGAGGTAGAGGCAGAGCTCGTAGGAATCCGGAACCTAGTCCGGAACCAATTGGTGAGCCAGTTGGGGCTCAAGCTGGGGCTGGTCCAGCTGGTGCTGGAGTTGCTGGAGGAGCTGGTAGGGACCGGGACTTAGATGACCGGTTGATTGCGGCCTATGAAAGAGGTCGTCAAGCACAAATGCGGGATGTCGCACCAGTGGCTCAAGGTGGGGCACCCGAAGAGTTCAGAAGGTTGTATGATGCATTCCTGCGTTTGAATCCGCCGCGTTATGATGGAACCGGCGGGTATGCGGCAGCGGAGGAATGGTTGGCTCAGATAAATGCGAAACTGAATTTATGTCGTGCTCCCGATGACAATAAGGTGGAGTTGGTTGAGCAACAGTTGGAGAGTGATGCTCGATTTTGGTGGGACGGGGCCCGACGTAACTTTGAAGGGGAGGAAGCGAGGATTCCTTGGGAATGGTTCGAGCAACAGTTCAATAGGCGGTTCATGAGCAATATGCAGCGAGAAGCTTTGCGTAGAAAATTTCTGGAGTTGAGGCAAGATGGACGTCCGGTGGTGGAATATAATAGTGAGTTCTTGGCATTATCTCGCTATGCAACGGATGTGAGGAATGAGGTGGAAAGGTACCATAGACAATACTTGGACGGGTTGGATGGCAACATCTCTATGATCGTTGATACTCCAATGGCGAGGGAATTACAAACAATGATGGATCACGCCGAACAAGTTGAAATGCATGGTAAGCGGAGAAGGACGCAAGTGAATGAAAGGAATGTGAAACAACGGGAAGATTCGAGTCGACAAGTGTCGAAGTCGAGGGGAGGATCATCATATACTAGACCCCCTCGGTCGAACATGGCACCGAGACCTCCATTCAGACAGACCTCTATGCCGGGTTCTAGACCGGCGATGCCTTCACAATGGTGTCGATCATGCAACCAAGCACATGATGAGATTGAGTGTAGGCGCAAGGCGAGCGCTTGCTTCATATGTGGTAGCACGGGACATTGGGCGAGGGAGTGCCCGAATTCACTTATAAGGATGCAAGGCGCTAGTGGCGCAGGAGGGTCAGCTAGCGTTGGGCGTGGCGCGCCGACGGGGCGCGGACGTGGCACATTTCAAGCTAGCGGGGCTAACGCTAGCAGGGCTAGCAGCTTGGGTAGCACCGGCAGGGCGGCGGCGCATGCGCTTAACATCGCTGGAACTTCGCGCAACGCTGCAACTGAGCAGGGAGGCGGCCAGACTGACGTCATGACAGGTTTACTCTCTATATCTGATCATGAGGCTTATTGTTTGATTGATACGGGGTGTAGTCATTCGGTGGTGTCGAGGGTATTTGTGGAAAAGTGTAGTTGGCCAATTGAAACGAGTAATCAAATTCTAAACGTTCAAACCCCATTTGGATCAACTGATCAAGAAATTACCATATGCCGAAACCGTAATATTAAAGTAGATGGAAGGGAATTCGAAGCTGATTTGTTGGTTATGGATATTGTGGGGTATGATGTCTTGTTGGGAATGGATTGGTTGACGAGGCACGCGGCCACTATCGATTGTCCGCATCGACGGATTCATTTTGCGAATTCAAGAGGTATGTCATGTACTTTGAAATGTAGAGAACTTGGGGTACTAACCCCGTGTGTTTCTGCTGTAGAAGTGAGAAATTTGTTAGAAACAGGATGTACAGCTTATCTAGTAGCCGTGGTGTATGCGGCTGCTGCAGTTCCGGAGATCAGCACTATACCGGTAATTTCAGAATTTGTCGATGTATTTCCGGAAGAGATTGTGGGGTTGCCACCTGAGCGAGAAGTGGAGTTCGGTATCGAACTAGTACCGGGCACAACACCGATTTCAAAGGCGCCGTATCGAATGGCACCGGCAGAACTGAAAGAACTTAAGGCGCAATTGGAAGATATGTTGGAAAGCGGATTTATCAGACCTAGCACATCGCCGTGGGGTGCGCCCGTGCTGTTTGTTAAGAAGAAAGATGGAACATTGCGGTTATGCATTGACTACCGCGAGTTGAATAAGGTAACCGTGAAAAATAAGTATCCGTTACCTCGGATTGATGATCTGTTTGATCAGTTGCAGGGATCTTCGGTATATTCGAAAATTGATCTGAGAACAGGGTACCACCAGTTGAGGATTCGGCCTAGCGACGTGGACAAGACGGCATTCCGTACAAGGTACGGGCACTATGAATACCTGGTTATGCCATTTGGGCTGACGAACGCACCGGCAGCGTTCATGGATATGATGCAACGGGTATTTCACGATCTATTGGACTCGACCGTTGTGGTTTTTATTGATGACATATTGGTGTATTCGCGCTCCCGAGAAGAACATGAGGTACATCTTAGAATTGTTTTACAAAGATTGCGCGAACATCAGCTATTCGCAAAGTTCTCGAAATGTGAATTTTGGTTGGATAAGGTTACCTTTCTCGGGCATATTGTTTCGGGAAAAGGATTAGCGGTGGATCCTGAAAAGATTCGGGCTGTCACCGAATGGCAGAGGCCGAAGACAGTTACGGAGATTCGTAGCTTTTTGGGGTTAGCCGGGTACTACAGGAGGTTTGTACTCGGGTTTTCGCGGTTGGCTGCACCACTTACAAAATTGCTGCATAAAGGTGTGAAGTTCGATTGGGGTACCGCTCAAGACAAGAGTATACGGTTTATACCGATGCATCGCGATCAGGGTTGGGTTGCGTATTGATGCAAGATGACCACGTAATTGCCTATGCATCTCGGCAATTGCGACCACACGAGCAAAACTATCCGACGCATGACTTGGAGTTAGCGGCGGTGATATTTGCGTTGAAGATTTGGCGGCATTATTTGTATGGCGTGAGATGCCGTATATTTACCGATCATCAGAGTCTGAAATATATCTTCACGCAAAAGGAATTGAACTTGAGACAAAGAAGGTGGTTGGAGTTGATGAAAGACTACGACTTGGATATCCAGTATCACGCGGGAAAGGCAAACAGTGTAGCAGATGCGTTAAGCAGAAAGAGTCAGGTAAACCTGGCGTCGGTGATTACAAGTGAGAAGCATCTTCTTGAGGAAATGCGTAGGTTGGAAATTCATGTTGGCGCATCACGCGAATTAGCATTGGAAGTGGCATCAAAATGTGGTACAAGTGAGGTGGGGACTAGCGCAACTGAGATTGCGTCGGTTGTGCTAGCATCGGTTGAGATCCGATCGGAATTACACGAGCAGATTCGTGCAGCGCAACAGGATGATCCAAAATGTCAGAAATTTAAATTGCACTACGAGTCAAATGCGGATTCCCCATTTAAAGTTCAAGGTGATGGAATTTTGAGGTTTCATGAGCGCATTTGTGTACCGAATAAATCTGAGTTGAAAGATGTGGTTCTATCGGAGTCGCACGACTCGGGTTATGCTATTCATCCGGGGGAAGTGAAAATGTATCAAGATTTGAAGAAGTATTTTTGGTGGCCGAAAATGAAGCGAGACGTGCAAAGGTACGTTGAGAAATGTCAAATATGTCAGCAGGTTAAAGCAGATCGACGGAAGAAAGCGGGGTTGTTGAGACCGCTAGAAATACCTACGAGAAAATTTGAGTCGATTACAATGGATTTCGTATCCGGGTTTCCGAGAACCGTTAATAGATACAACACGGTTTGGGTGATTGTGGACCGGCTGACGAAGATAGCTCATTTCATTCCACTTCGGATTGAGACGTCGGGGCAAGAATTAGCGGAGTTATTCTTGAAGTATCAGTTCAAGTACCACGGTTGCTCACGCTATATCGTTTCGGACCGAGATCCTCGGTTCACTTCTCATTTCTGGGGGAGCTTTCTAGAGGCAATGGGTACCAAGCTGAGATTCAGTACCGCGCATCATCCGCAGACGGACGGTCAGTCCGAGCGCACTATTCAGACATTGGAAGATATGTTACGCTCTTGTGCGCTAAGTTTGAAAGGTTCGTGGGTTGATCATTTGTATTTGGTGGAGTTCGCCTATAACAACAGTTATCACTCGAGTATTGGTATGTCACCGCAAGAGGCGCTGACAGGGCAGCAGTGCAGTACTCCGTTGTGGTGGGGACCAGCGGGTACATATCCGCCTACAGGACCGCAAATGTTAGAAGAAATTGCTGAGAAAACGAAAATGGTTCTGAGTCGACTCAAGTCCGCTCAAGAAAGACAAAGGAAATACGCGGATATTCATCGAAGACCGTTGGAATTCCAAGAAAGCGATCACGTATGGCTTCGAGTTTCACCTGTCAGAGGCGTACACAGATTTGGTGTTTCGGGCAAGCTAAGTCCTCGGTATATTGGGCCGTTTCAGATTTTGCGACGAGTTGGACCGGTAGCATACGAGCTTACACTACCACCAGCGTTGGACCGGGTTCATCCGGTGTTTCATGTATCACAGTTGCGTAAATATGTACGAGATCCGTCACATTGCATTGACCATTCTGATTTACACGTGCAAGATGATCTGACCTATCAAGAGGAACCGATGCGAATATTGGATCGAAAAGAACAACGGCTACGAAGCAAAGTAATCCGGCTTGTGTTGGTAAAATGGGGACGACATTCCGATAAGGAAGCGACGTGGGAACTCGAGGAGAGTATCCGAGAAAAGTATCCGGCGTTATTCGACAATTAAGGTACGAACTCAAGTTCAGCGGACTGAACTTCATTTTAAGGGGGGGAGAATTGTTACATTCTAATCCTTGATTTAAATAAAAACATACAAAAAAGGGCTTAAGTGTAAAGATTTTATAAATAAAAATATGCAAAAAGGGCCTAATTGTGAAGATTTTTAAGTTATGCAATATTTAAAAACTTGGAGGGCTTATGTGCAAAAATTCCATATATTATGTTAAAACCCATCTTCTTCACTTGATATTTCATTAAACACATCCCATATTTCGTGAGGGGCTAGGTTGGGCCGAACCAAAGAGAAAAAGAGAGAAAGAGTGAAATCGAGCACGAAATCGGGTCGGAATTGTCGGAAAACGGAGATTCGAGCTAATTAGACGATCGAGATCAACTATATAGCTTCGATTTGGTATGATTTTTCCTTATTTGAAATCTCTCAAAAACCCTAAATTGTTTGAATTGTTATATTTTGTTGAGAATTCGTTTTTGAGTTCGATTGATTCGATATAACTCGGTATTCGTTTTGATTTGGATCGATTCGATTGATTTTGTGAGAAATTGGAAAAGGGGTGAAATTAGGGTTTGGTAAAAATGTTGGAATTTGGGGAGATGATTAAATTTTCAGGTGTTATACACCATTTGGATCTAAATTGATCGAGTTATAGTCGTTCGAACATCTCGATTCGTATTGTTTGATGAAATCATCGTTTATGTTGAATTGGAATTAGGGTTTTTATATCAAATTTCATACCAATTGAATATATGGTTTAAATGGTGTCGATTCTCGATAACTTGGTTGTAATATACCTTCTGAACCGAGAACAAGTAACAAGAGTTAACCATGTCGAACCGCGATCGAAACGAGTTGAACTTAACCTGAAAATCCAGACTGGCCGGCCATTGATGCAGCTGTACAAAATTCTACATTCCGAATTTGGGTTTGTTTCCTTCATGAAAGTTGTAGATCTTTTCGTTCTGGTTCAGTCAAGCTTTGATTCACCCAAATCGGAGTCTGTATGACAAAGATATGGCCAAAATACGAACTGTATGTTTTAATCGAATCTAAACGAATAAATAGGTGGTAAACCTACGAGGCATCGGATCTCGGGATCATTCGAGACGCCTGAGCCTTAGACGAGTACGCGACATACTCAGGTGCGGGGTTTCTGGACTTGTTTGATAGTTTATATTCAGAATTAAACTGTGTTCCTATTGACATGTTGATTATTGGTTGAATTGCATTATCGAATTGTGTTGCATATGCATTGCATTGCCCTAATTAATTGAAACTCGAATTGTGATCTGATTGATCTGCATGCTGGTATGGTTGTTATTTGTATTGATCTGAATGATCTAATTTGGAATTAAAAGTCACCGTGATTTATATCACCATCGGTTGGTGGATATGGCATTACCGTCCCCCACCGTGGCGACGACACCCAGGGGGTGTGTTCGGATTTGTCAAAGTCTGGTGCACGGACTTTGACGACCCAGTATTCTAAAGCTTTAGATCGTCTGGCCCTCAGCAGTTCCCAGTACCGGTTGGGATGAGGGGTAAGTGACTCTGTACTACGAATTGGAATATATGTGACTTGTGTATCGGATGGCATTACCCAGGGGGTGAATGCGTTTGAATGGTCGATTTGGTTTTAATATGTATCGGAGGCATTACCCAGGGGGTGAATGCGGTTGTATTGACATTTGGTTTTATATGAATTTTTCCGGATATGAAATGGAACCAGACTTAGATTTAAACGGTTAAACCTATAATTACCAGATATTCTGAGTTCGAGTTAAACCAAATATTGTGTGATTGAATTTCGATTTGGCAATTCCTGAGTTGGATTTCATTTGGCTTATTGATGTCGGTTGATGTGTGCATGTTTATATATATCATTATGAACTGTTCTGAGCTTTATTTGTACTTTACTTTTGAATATAAGCGGTGATTGCAAGTCCCGGAGCGAAACGTGGCAAATTTATCGCACTGAGAAATTTATTTCTCACCCCCTCTTGGATTATCTTTTCAGGTCCGGGTTCAGCAGGGCCGAGAGAGGCACGAGGTCAGTAGGCCTAGTCATTCCGCTGCGTAGTTGTCTGGTATGCTGACATGAGAGATTATGTATACAGTTAGGTTTTGTGGATGTATATATATATAGTCTCTGTGTCATTTTTGTGGTACGTATCCATCGAGATACGGGTTTGTATGACATTACCTGACTAGCCGGGAGTTATGTTATTTATGTTGGTTGTTTGTTTATGTTTTCATTTACTCTTATATCGTAATTGCCTAGTAGGCATACGGGCAACCGTATGTTTACGGCAGGGAGACCACCTGTCGCGCCTCGTTGGGCTGCGGGGTGTGACATTACATATGAATAGGGACGATATCTGCACTGAAAAGGCGAAAAACACTGAAAATTTGAATTTTTTTTTTGTAAATTATTCGATAGATTGCTTCTTTAGATATATAATTAGCATATTTATACTAAAGTACGCTAAATTACATGAAATTATGTTGAATGACACTATATTAAGTTAAATTACACTAAATTACAATACATTACGCTAAAATACGGTAAATTACGGTAAATTACGCTAAATTACGTATGAATAGGGACGATATCTTCACTGAAAAGGCGAAAAACACTGAATGTTTGAATTTTTTTGTTTATATTTGTTGATAGATTACTTCTTTTGATATATAATTTGCATATTTATACTAAAATACGCTAATTTACATGAAATTATGTTGTATTACACTATATTAAGTTAAATTACACTAAATTACATTACCTTGCGATAAAATACGGTAAATTACGCTAAATTACATATGAATAGGGACGATATCTTCACTGAAAAGGCAAAAAACACTGACAATTTGAATTTTTTTATTTAAATTATTTGATTGATTACTTCTTTTGATATATAATTAGCATAGTTATACTAAAATACGATAAATTACTTGAAATTATGTGGAATTACACTATATTAAGTTAAATTACACTAAATTAGATTACATTACGCTAAAATACGGTAAGTTACGCTAAATTACATATGAATAAGGACGATACCTTCACTGAAAAGGCAAAAAACACTAAAAATTAGAATTTTTTTCTTTAAATTATTGGATAGATTACTTCTTCTGATATATAATTAGCATATTTATACAAAATTACGCTAAATTACATGAAATTATGTCGAATTACACTATATTATGTTAAATTACACTATATTACAATACATTACGCTAAAATACGGTAAATTACGCTAAATTACATATGAATAGGGACGATATCTTCACTGAAAAGGCAAAAAACACTGACAATTTGAATTTTTTTATTTAAATTATTTGATTGATTACTTCTTTTGATATATAATTAGCATAGTTATACTAAAATACGATAAATTACTTGAAATTATGTTGAATTACATTATATTAAGTTAAATTTCACTAAATTACGCTGAAATACGGTAAGTTACGCTTAATTACGCTAAATAACATATGAATAGGGACGATATATTCATTGAAAAGGCAAAAAACACTGAAAATTTGAATTTTTTTGTTTAAATTATTTGAGAGATTACTTCTTTTGATATATAATGTCACACCCCGCAGCCCAACGAGGCGCGACAGGTGCTCTCCTGCCGTAGACATACGGTTACCCGTATGCCTACTAGGCAATTACGATATAATAAGAACTGAAAACATAAACAAACAACCAAACAAACAAATAACATAACTCCCAGCTGGTCAGGTAATATCATACAACCCCGTATCTCGATGGATACGTATCACAAAATGACATAGAGACTATATATGTACATCACCAAAACATAACTATATACATAATCTCTAATGTCACCATACCAGACAGTCTAAGCAGCGGAATGACTAGGCCTACCGACCTCGTGCCTCTCTCTGATCTGCTAAACCCGGACCTGAAAAGATAACCCAAAGAGGGGGTGAGAAATAAATTCTCAGTGCGATAAATTTGCCACGTTTCGCTCCTGGACTTGCAATCACAGATTATATTCAAAAATAAAGCACAAGTAAAGCTCAGAACAGTTTATAATAATATGTAAACATGCACGCATAAACCGACATCAATAAGCCAAATGAAATCCAACTCAGGAATTGCCAAATCGGAATTCAATCACACAATATTTGGTTTAACTCGGATTCAGAAGATCTGGTAGTTATAGGTTTAACTGTGTAAATAAAAGTCTGGTTCCATTTCATATCCGGAAAAATTCATATAAAAACCCAAATGTCAATCCAACCACATTCACCCCCTGGGTAATGCCTCCGATACATGTAAACCAATCGACCATTCAAACGCATTCACCCCCTGGGTAATGCCATCCGATACACAAGTCACATATAGTCCAATTCATAATACAGAGTCACTTACCCCTCATCCCAACCGGTACTGGGAACTGCTGAGGGCCAGACAAACTAAAGCTTTAGAATACTGGGTCGTCAAAGTCCATGCATAGACTTTGACAAATCCGAACACACCCCCTGGGTGTCGTCGCCACGGTGGGGGACGGTAATGCCATATCCACCAACCGATGGTGATATAAATCACGGTGACTTTTAATTCCAAATTAGATCATTCAGATCAATACACAAAGAATACCATACCAGTATGCAGATCAATCAGATATGCAATTCGGGTTCCAATTAATTAGGGCAATGCAATGCATATGCAACACAATCCGATAATGCAAATCAACCAATAATCAACATGTCAATAGAAACACAGTTTAATTCTGAATATAAACTATCAAACAAGTCCAGAAACCCCGCACCTGAGTATATAGTGCACTCGTCTAAGGCTCAGGCGTCTCGAACGATCCCGAGATCCGATGCCTCGTAGGTTTACCACCTATTTATACGTTTAGACTCGATTAAAACATTCGATTGGTATTCCGTAGGTTAAACCGAGTTAAATTAGGTTAAACACGATCTAATGTTCGTATTCGGGTCCTAATGGTATAGGTTTAAGTCATGGTTCAACCAATTAGGTTTAGATAATACAAAATACACATTTTCAGAAATTAAGCAAAAGAGCAAAACAGCCTTTTTGTGTGGGCCGCACGGATTCTGTGCGGGCCGCACGGATTTGTCCGAGAGTTTTGCGGTTCCTCGTGCGGGCCGCAGGAAATTTGTGAAGGCCGCACAAAAATTACATCTGTGACACACAGTTCGTATTTTGGCCATATCTTTGTCATACAGACTCCGATTTGGGTGAATCAAAGCTTGACTGAACCAGAACGAAAAGATCTACAACTTTCATGAAGGAAACACATCCAAATTAGGAATGTAGAATTTTGTACAGCCGCACCAATGGCCGGCCAGTCTGGATTTGGACAGATTTTATTGTCATTTTCGCCCGATTCACCTCCAGATTTTGTTTTGATCAAGGTTCGACATGGTTAACCCTTGCTACGTATTATCGGTTCAGAAGGTATATTACATCTAGGTTATTGAGAATCGACACCTTAAACCATATATTCAATTGGTATACAATTTGGCATAAAACCCTAATTCCAAAATCAACCCAAACGAATAATTTATTCAAATAATTCGAATCGAGATGTTCAAACGACTATAACTCGATCAATTCAGATCCAAATGGTGCATAACACCTGAAAATTCAGTAATTTCCCCAAATCCCACCATTTTTACCAAACCCTAATTCCATTTCCAATTTCCCAAACAAAATCAATCGATTCAATCCAAATCAAACCGAATATCGAGTTATATCGAATCAATCGAACTTAAATTCGAATTCTCAAAGAAATATATCAATTCGAACAATTTAGGGTTTTCAAAAGATTGTAAAGAAGGAAGATATATACCAAATTGAAGCTTTAGAACTGATCACGATCGTCTAATTAGCTCGAATCTCCGATTTCCGGCAATTTCGACCCGATTTCATGCTCGATTTCACTCTCTCTCTCTTTCTCTCTTTGGTTCGGCCAAGAGCTAGGGCTCACGAAATTTGGAAGTGTTAATGGTAGAGATTAAAGATAAGAAGGAAGGGGTTATATTAATATATGGTATTTTTGCACATAGGTCCCTCCAATTTTATAATATTGCATAATTTAAAAATAAATCTTCACAAATAGGCCCTTTCATGTATTTTTAATTAAATCAAGGATTCATAATGTAACATATAATTAGCATATTTATACTAAAATACGCTAAATGACATGAAATTATGTTGGATTACACTATATTAAGTGAAATTAAACTAAATTACATTACATTGCGATAAAACACGGTAAATTACGCTAAATTACGCTAAATTACATATGAATAGGGACGATATATTCACTGAAAAGGCAAAAAACACTGAAAATTTGAATTTTTTTGTATAAATTATTTGATAGATTAATACTTTTGATATATAATTAGCACATTTATACTAAAATACGCTAAATTACTTGAAATTATGTTGAATTTCACTATATTAAGTTAATTACACTAAATTAGATTACATTACGCTAAAATTCTGTAAATTACGCTAAATTACATATGAATAGTACGATATCTTCACTGAAAAGCAGAAAAACACTTAAAATTAGAATTTTTTTGTTTAAATTATTTGATAGATTACTTCTTTTGATATATAATTAGCATAGTTTTACTAAAATACGCTAAATTACTTGAAATTTTGTTGAATTACACTAAATTACATTACATTACGCTAAATTACCTATGAATAGGGACGATATCTTCACTGAAAAGGCAAAAAACACTGCAAATTCGAATTACACTATATTAAATGAAATTAAACTAAATTACATTAAATTGCGATAAAATACGATAAATTACGCTAAATTACGCTAAATTACATATGAATAGAGAAGATATCTTCACTGAAAAGGCGAAATACACTGAAAATTTGAATTTTTTTGTTTATATTTGTTGATAGATTACTTCTTTTGATATATAATTTGCATATTTATACTAAAATTGTCACGACCCCGCCGCCGGGCCGGGGCTCGCGACAAGAGAGGCACCCTCGCATCCATCCTTCGTCCCGTCAACCTACGTCGCAAACAAAAACACAAAGAAACAATACGGAATAAGCTACAAAGCTCAGTAACCGGTTATTTACCGACGCAGCTTCTCTATAATTGGCTTAATTAAACAACCATTCAAACAGACTGGATTAATCCACACAAATTCAAATCAAATTATGCATGCATATTTAACGACGATAGCACCTGGGTCTAGGTTATCAGTAAAACAAGTCACACAGTATTTGAAATGTCTCTCACAGACCATTCCCACATTCACAGTACACACAATCTCATCAGTTCAAAATCAAATTCGAACCTCAGACCCGCTATGCCATTAAATATGCCTCATAATCCAATATCCAATTCAAATATCCAATTCAACCAAACAAAACGAAAACACAGATTATAGAGAAGTCCGATTACCTGATAGCGATCAATCCAGAAATCCAAATCAGATTGCAATCAACTGTTCAGAATCAACGCGACGTAGTTAGAATTCCAATCGGACATGGAACTCAAATCTTATTCAATATCACAATACTTCTTACCATTTTCTCTCCTTTTTTTCTCTCTGTTTCTCGGTTTTCTTTTAGTTTTCTCTATTGAATCAACATGGAGAGAGAAAGAGGAATTTTATTTAATGGAAGGGGCCGGGTGGGGTACATTTGTGTACATGGTGGCCGCGTGGCATTAATGCCACCTCATACTTCATTTTTAACGAGGTCAATGGAAAATATCATATAGGGGGTCTATGCATGGGAGCCATGTGGCCCCAATGACACGTTGGCCATTTTTTTGTTTCTTTTTTTTTAAGTTTGCCATTTTACATAATGAACCTTAAAATTTGTAAATATCATATTTAAATCCAAAATAATATAAAAATTTACCGGGTGTTACAAAAATACGATAATTTACATGAAATTATGTTGTGTTACACTATATTAAGTTAAATTACACTAAATTACATTACATTGCGATAAAATACGGTAAATTACACTAAATTACATATGAATAGGGACGATATCTTCACTGAAAACGCAAAAAACACTGACAATTTGAATTTTTTTATTTAAATTATTTGATTGATTACTTCTTTTGATATATAATTAGCATAGTTATAGTAAAATACGCTAAATTACTTGAAATTCTGTTGAATTACACTATATTAAGTTAAATTACACTAAATTAGATTACATTACGCTAAAATACTGTAAATTACGCTAAATTACATATGAATAGGTACGGTATCTTCACTGGAAAGGAGAAAAACACTGAAAATTTGAATTTTTTTAGTTAAATTATTTGTGAGATTACTTCTTTTGATATATAATTAGCATATTTATACTAACATATGCTAAATAACATGAAATTATGTTGAATTACACTATATTAAGTGAAATTAAACTAAACTACATTACATTGCGATAAAACACGGTAAATTACGCTAAATTACGCTAAATTACATATGAATAGGAACGATATCTTCACTTAAAAGGCAAAAAACACTGAAAATTTGAATTTTTTTGTATAACTTATTTGATAGATTAATACTTTTGATATATAATTAGCACATTTATACTAAAATACGCTAAATTACTTGAAATTATGTTGAATTTCACTATATTAAGTTAATTACACTAAATTAGATTACATTACGCTAAAATTCTGTAAATTACGCTAAATTACATATGAATAGTACGATATCTTCACTGAAAAGCAGAAAAACAATTAAAATTAGAATTTTTTTGTTTAAATTATTTGATTGATTACTTCTTTTGATATATAATTAGCATAGTTTTACTAAAATACGCTAAATTACTTGAAATTTTGTTGAATTACACTATATCAAGTTAAATTACCCTAAATTACATTACATTACGCTAAATTACATATGAATAGGGACGATATCTTCACTGAAAACGCAAAAAACACTGCAAATTTGAATTTTTTTTGTTTAAATTATTTGATAGATTACTTCTTTTGATATATAATTAGCATATTTATACTAAAATTCGCTAAATTACTTGAAATTAAGTTGAATTGCACTATAATAAGTTAAATTACACTAAATTACATTACATTACGCTAAAGTACGGTAAGTTACGCTAAATTACATATTAATAGGGACGATACCTTCACTGAAAAGGCAAAAAACACTAAAAATTAGAATTTTTTTCTTTAAATTATTGGATAGATTACTTCTTCTAATATATAATTAGCATATTTATACAACATTACGCTAAATTACATGAAATTATGTCGAATTACACTATATTAAGTTAAATTACACTATATTACAATACATTACGCTAAAATACGGTAAATTATGCTAAATTACATATGAATAGGGACGATATCTTCACTGAACGAGCGAAAAACATTGAAAATTTGAATTTTTTTTTTGTAAATTATTTGATAGATTGCTTCTTTAGATATATAATTAGCATATTTATACTAAAGTACGCTAAATTACATGAAATTATGTTGAATGACACTATATTAAGTTAAATTACACTAAATTACAATACATTACGCTAAAATACGGTAAATTACGGTAAATTACGCTAAATTACGTATGAATAGGGACGATATCTTCACTGAAAAGGCGAAAAACACTGAATATTTGAATTTTTTTGTTTATATTTGTTGATAGATTACTTCTTTTGATATATAATTTGCATATTTATACTAAAATACGCTAATTTACATGAAATTATGTTGTATTACACTATATTAAGTCAAATTACACTAAATTACATTACATTGCGATAAAATACGGTAAATTACGCTAAATTACATATGAATAGGGACGATATCTTCACTGAAAAGGCAAAAAACACTGACAATTTGAATTTTTTTATTTAAATTATTTGATTGATTACTTCTTTTGATATATAATTAGCATAGTTATACTAAAATACGATAAATTACTTGAAATTATGTGGAATTACACTATATTAAGTTAAATTACACTAAATTACGCTGAAATACGGTAAGTTACGCTTAATTACGCTAAATAACATATGAATAGGGACGATATATTCTTTGAAAAAGCAAAAAACACTGAAAATTTGAATTTTTTTGTTTAAATTAGTTGAGAGATTACTTCTTTTGATATATAATTAGCATATTTATACTAAAATACGCTAAATGACATGAAATTATGTTGAATTACACTATATTAAGTGAAATTAAACTAAATTACATTACATTGCAATAAAACACGGTAAATTACGCTAAATTACGCTAAATTACATATGAATAGGGACGATATATTCACTGAAAAGGCAAAAAACACTGAAAATTAGAATTTTTTTGTATAAATTATTTGATAGATTAATACTTTTGATATATAATTAGCACATTTATACTAAAATACGCTAAATTACTTGAAATTATGTTGAATTTCACTATATTAAGTTAATAACACTAAATTAGATTACATTACGCTAAAATTCTGTAGATTACGCTAAATTACATATGATAGTACGATATCTTCACTGAAAAGCAGAAAAACACTTAAAATTAGAATTTTTTTGTTTAAACTATTTGATAAATTACTTCTTTTGATATATAATTAGCATAGTTTTACTAAAATACGCTAAATTACTTGAAATTTTGTTGAATTACACTATATTAAGTTAAATTACACTAAATTACATTACATTACGCTAAATTACCTATGAATAGGGACGATATCTTCACTGAAAAGGCAAAAAACACTGCAAATTTGAATTTTTTTGTTTAAATTATTTGATAGATTACTTCTTTTGATATATAATTAGCATATTTATACTAAAATTCGCTAAATTACTTGAAATTAAGTTGAATTGCACTATATTAAGTTAAATTACACTAAATTACATTACGTTACGCTAACATACTGTAAATTACGCTAAATTACATATGAATAGGGACGATATCTTCACTGAAAAGCCGAAAAACACTAAAAATTAGAATTTTTGTCTTTAAATTATTTGGTAGATTGCTTCTTCTGATATATAATAGAATAATTATTAAAAAATACCCTAAATTACATGAAATTATGTTGAATTACACTATATTACAATACATTACGCTAAAATACGGTAAGTTACCCTACATTACATATGAATATGGACGATATCTTCACTGAACAAGCGAAAAACACAGGAAATTTGAATTTTTTTTGTCTAAATTATTTGATAGATTGCTTCTTTAGATATATAATTAGCATATTTATACTAAAGTACGCTAAATTACATGAAATTATGTTGAAAGACACTATATTAAGTTAAATTACACTAAATTACAATACATTACGCTAAAATACGCTAAATTACGCTAAATTACATATGAATAGGGACGATATCTTCACTGAAAAGGCGAAAAACACTGAAAATATGAATATTTTAGTTTAAATTATTTGATACATTACTTCTTTTGATATATTATTAATGTATTTATACTAAAATACGTTAAATTACTTGAAATTATGTTGAATTACACTATATTAAGTTAAATTACACTAAATTACATTACATTACGCCAAAATACGGTAAATTACGGTAAATTACGATAAATTACGGTAAATTACTTTAAATTATATATGAATAGGTACGATAGCTTCACTGGAAAGGCAAAAAACACTGAAAATTTGAATTTTTTTGGTTAAATTATTTGAGAGATTACTTCTTTTGATATATAATTAGCATATTTATACTAAAATACGCTAAATGACATGAAATTATGTTGAATTACACTATACTAAGTGAAATTAAACTAAATTACATTACATTGCGATAAAACACGGTAAATTACGCTAAATTACGCTAAATTACATATGAATAGGGACGATATCTTCACTGAAAAGGCAAAAAACACTGAAAATTTGAATTTTTTTGTATAAATTATTTGATAGATTAATACTTTTGATATATAATTAGCACATTTATACTAAAATATGCTAAATTACTTGAAATTATGTTGAATTTCACTATATTAAGTTAATTACACTATATTAGATTACATTACGCTAAAATTCTGTAAATTACGCTAAATTACATATGAATAGGTACGATAATCTTCACTGAAAAGCCGAAAAACTCTTAAAATTAGAATTTTTTTGTTTAAATTATTTGATAGATTACTTCTTTTGATATATAATTAGCATAGTTATACTAAAATACGCTAATTTACTTGAAATTATGTTGAATTATACTATATTATGTTAAATTTCACTAAATTACATTACATTACGCTAAATTACATATGAATAGGGACGATATCTTCATTGAAAACGCAAAAAACACTGCAAATTTGAATTTTTTTTCTTTAAATTATTTGATAGATTACTTCTTTTGATATATAATTACCATAATTATACTAAAATTCGCTAAATTACTTGAAATTAAGTTGAATTGCACTATAATAAGTTAAATTACACTAAATTACATTACATTGCGATAAAGTACGGTAAATTATGCAAAATTACATATTAATAGGGACGATATCTTCACTGAAAAGGCAAAAAATACTGAAAATTTGAATTTTTTTGTTTAAATTATTTGATAGATTAATACTTTTGATATATAATTAGCACACATATATACTAAAATACGCTAAATTACTTGAAATTAAGTTGAATTACACTATATTAAGTTAAATTACACAAAATTACATTACGATACGCTAAAATACTGTAAATTACGCTATATTACATATGAATAGGGAAGATATCTTCACTGAAAAGCTGAAAAATACTAAAAATTAGAATTTTTTTCTTTAAATTATTTGATAGATTACTTCTTCTGATATATAATTAACATATTTATACAAAAATACGCTAAATTACATGAAATTATGTTGAATTACACTATATCAAGTTAAATTACACTATATTACAATACATTACGCTAAAATACGGTAAGTTACGCTAAATTACGCTAAATTACATATGAATAGGGACGATATCCTCACTGAACATGCGAAAAACACTGAAAATTTGAATTTTTTTGGTAAATTATTTGATAGATTGCTTTTTTAGATATATAATTAGCATATTTATACTAAAGTACGCTAAATTACATGAAATTATGTTCAATGACACTATATTAAGTTAAATTACACTAAATTACAATACATTACGCTAAAATACGGTAAATTAAGCTAAATTACATATGAATAGGGACGATATCTTTACTGAAAAGGCAAAAATTACTGAAAATTTGAATTTTTTTGTTTAAATTATTTGATAGATTAATACTTTTGATATATAATTAACGTATTTATACTAAAATACGTTAAATTACTTGAAATTATGTTGAATTACACTATATTAAGTTAAATTACACTAAATTACATTTCATTACGCCAAAATACGGTAAATTATGGTAAATTACGATAAATTACGGTAAATTACTTTAAATTATATATGAATAGGTACGATAGCTTCACTGGAAAGGCGAAAAACACTGAAAATTTGAATTTTTTTGGTTAAATTATTTGAGAGATTACTTCTTTTTATATATAATTAGCATATTTATACTAAAATACGCTAAATGACATGAAATTATGTTGAATTACACTATACTATGTGAAATTAAACTAAATTACATTACATTGCGATAAAATACGGTAAATTACGCTAAATTACGGTAAATTACATATGAATAGGGACGATATCTTCACTGAAAAGGCAAAAAACACTGAAAATTTGAATTTTTTTGTATAAATTATTTGATAGATTAATACTTTTGATATATAATTAGCACATTTATACTAAAATACGCTAAATTACTTGAAATTATGTTGAATTTCACTATATTAAGTTAATTACACTATATTAGATTACATTACGCTAAAATTCTGTAAATTACGCTAAATTACATATGAATAGTACGATATCTTCACTGAAAAGCAGGAAAACACTTAAAATTAGAATTTTTTTGTTTAAATTATTTGATAGATTACTTCTTTTGATATATAATTAGCATAGTTTTACTAAAATACGCTAAATTACTTGAAATTTTGTTGAATTACACTATATTAAGTTAAATTACACTAAATTACATTACATTACGCTAAATTACATATGAATAGGGACGATATCTTCACTGAAAACACAAAAAACACTGCAAATTTGAATTTTTTTTGTTTAAATTATTTGATAGATTACTTCTTTTGATAAATAATTAGCAAATTTATACTAAAATTCGCTAAATTACTTGAAATTAAGTTGAATTGCACTATAATAAGTTAAATTACACTAAATTACATTACATTACTCTAAAGTACGGTAAGTTACGCTAAATTACATATGAATAGGGACGATATCTTCACTGAAAAGGCAAAAAACACTGACAATTTGAATTTTCTTGTTTAAATTATTTGATTGATTACATCTTTTGATATATAATTAGCATAGTTATACTAAAATACGCTAAATTACTTGAAATTATGTTGAATTACACTATATTAAGTTAAATTTCACTAAATTACACTGAAATACGGTAAGTTACGCTTAATTACGCTATATAACATATGAATAGGGATGATATATTCATTGAAAAGGCAAAAAACACTGAAAATTTGAATTTTTTTGTTTAAATTAGTTGAGAGATTACTTCTTTTGATATATAATTAGCATATTTATACTAAAATACGCTAAATGACATGAAATTATGTTGAATTACACTAAATTAAGTGAAATTAAACTAAATTACATTACATTGCGATAAAACACGGTAAATTACGCTAAATTACGCTAAATTACATATGAATAGGGACGATATCTTCACTAAAAAGCTGAAAAATACTAAAAATTAGAATTTTTTTCTTTAAATTATTTGATCGATTACTTCTTCTGATATATAATTAGCATATTTATACAAAAATACGCTAAATTACATGAAATTATGTTGAATTACACTATATCAAGTTAAATTACACTATATTACAATACATTACGCTAAAATACGGTAAGTTACGCTAAATTACGCTAAATTACATTTGAATAGGGACGATATCCTCACTGAACAAGCGAAAAACACTGAAAATTTGAATTTTTTTTTGTAAATTATTTGATAGATTGCTTCTTTAGATATATAATTAGCATATTTATACTAAAGTACGCTAAATTACATGAAATTATGTTGAATGACACTATATTAAGTTAAGTTAAACTAAATTACAATACATTACGCTAAAATACGGTAAATTACTCTAAATTACCTATGAATAGGGACGATATCTTCACTGAACAAGCGAAAAACACTGGAAATTTGAATATTTTAGTTTAAATTATTTGATAGATTACTTCTTTTGATATATAATTAATGTATTTATACTAAAATACGTTAAATAACTTGAAATTATGTTGAATTACACTATATTAAGTTAAATTACACTAAATTACATTACATTACGCTAAATTACATATGAATACGGACGATATCTTCACTGAAAAGGCAGAAAATACTGCAAATTTGAATTTTTTTGTTTAAATTATTTGATAGATTAATACTTTTGATATATAATTAGCGTATTTATACTAAAATACGCTAAATTACTTGAAATTAAGTTGAATTACACTATATTAAGTTAAATTACACAAAATTACATTACGATACGCTAAAATATTGTAAATTACGCTATATTACATATGAATAGGGAAGATATCTTCACTGAAAAGCTGAAAAATACTAAAAATTAGAATTTTTTTCTTTAAATTATTTGATAGATTACTTCTTCTGATATATAATTAGCATATTTATACAAAAATACGCTAAATTACATGAAATTATGTTGAATTACATTATATTAAGTTAAATTACACTATATTACAATACATTACGCTAAAATACGGTAAGTTACGCTAAATTACGCTAATTACATATGAATAGGGACGATATCCTCACTGAACAAGCGAAAAACACTGAAAATTTGAATTTGTTTTGTAAATTATTTGATAGATTGCTACTTTAGATATATAATTAGCATATTTATACTAAAGTACGCTAAATTACATGAAATTATGTTGAATGACACTATATTAAGTTAAATTACACTCAATTACAATACATTACGCTAAAATACGGTAAATTACGCAAAATTACATATGAATATGGACGATATCTTCACTGAAAAGGCGAAAAACACTGAAAATTTGAATTTTTTTGTTTATATTTGTTGATAGATTACTTCTATTGATATATAACTTGCATATTTATACTAAAATACGCTAAATTAAATGAAATTATGTTGAATTACACTATATTAAGTGAAATTAAACTAAATTACAATACATTGCGATAAAATATGGTAAAGTACGCAAAATTACATATGAATAGGACGATATCTTCACTGAAAAGGCGAAAAACACTGAAAATATGAATATTTTAGTTTAAATTATTTGATAGATTACTTCTTTTGATATATAATTAATGTATTTATACTAAAATACGTTAAATTATTTGAAATTATGTTGAATTACACTATATTAAGTTAAATTACACTAAATTACATTACATTATGCCAAAATACGGTAAATTACGGTAAATTACGCTAAATAACATATGAATAGGGACGATATCTTCACTGAAAAGGCTAAAAACACTCAAAATTTGAATTTTTTTGTTTAAATTATTTGAGAGATTACTTCTTTTGATTTATAATTAGCATATTTTATCTAAAGTACGCTAAATTACTTGAAATTAAGTTGAATTACACTATATTAAGTTAAATTAAACTAAATTACATTATATTGCGCTAAAATACTGTAAATTACGCTATATTACATATGAATAGGGACGATATCTTTCCTGAAAATGCAAAAAACACTCAAAATATGAATATTTTAGTTTAAATTATTTGATAGATTACTTCTTTTGATATATAATTAACGTATTTATACTAAAATACGTTTTTGAAATTATGTTGAATTACACTATATTAAGTGAAATTAAACTAAATTACATTACATTGCGATAAAATACGGTAAATTACGCTAAATTACATATGAATAGGGATGATATCTTCACTGAAAAGGCAAAAAACACTGAAAATTTGAATTTTTTTGTTTAAAATATTTGATAGATTAATACTTTTGATATATAATTAACACATTTATACTAAAATACGCTAAATTACTTGAAATTATGTTGAATTTCACTATATTAAGTTAAATTACACTAAATTAGATTACATTACGATAAATTACATATGAATAGGGACGATATCTTCACTGAAAAGACAAAAAACACTTAAAATTTGAATATTTTTTGTTTAAATTATTTGATAGATTACTTCTTTTGATATATAATTAGCGTATTTATACTCAAATACGCTAAATTACTTGAAATTAAGTTGAATTACACTATATTAAGTTAAATGACACAAAATTACATTACGATACGCTAAAATACTGTAAATTGCGCTATATTACATATGAATAGGGACGATATCTTCACTGAAAAGCTGAAAAATACTAAAAATTAGAATTTTTTTCTTTAAATTATTTGATCGATTACTTCTTCTGATATATAATTAGCATATTTATACAAAAAATACGCTAAATTACATGAAATTATGTTGAATTACACTATATTAAGTTAAATTACACTATATTACCATACATTACGCTAAAATACGGTAAGTTACGCTAAATTACATTTGAATAGGGACGATATCCTCACTGAACAAGCGAAAAACACTGCAAATTTGAATTTATTTTGTAAATTATTTGATAGATTGCTTCTTTAGATATATAATTAGAATATTTATACCAAAGTACGCTAAATTACATGAAATTATGTTGAATGACACTATATTAAGTTAAATTACACTAAATTACAATACATTACGCTAAAATACGGTAAATTACTCTAAATTACCTATGAATAGGGACGATATCTTCACTGAACAAGCGAAAACACTGGAAATTTGAATATTTTAGATTAAATTATTTGATAGATTACTTCTTTTGATATATAATTAATGTATTTATACTAAAATACGCTATATTACTTGAAATTTTGTTGAATTACACTATATTAAGTTAAATTACAGTAAATTACATTACATTATGCTAAAATACGGTAAATTACGGTAAATTACGCTAAATAACATATGAATAGGGACGATATCTTCACTGAAAAGGCTAAAAACACTGAAAATTTGAATTTTTTTTGTTTAAATTATTTGAGAGATTACTTCTTTTGATATATAATTAGCATATTTATACTAAAGTACGCTAAATTACTTGAAATTAAGTTGAATTACACTATATTAAGTTAAATGAAACTAAATTACATTATATTGCGCTAAAATACTGTAAATTACGCTATATTACATATGAATAGGGATGATATCTTTACTGAAAAGGCGAAAAGCACTGAAAATATGAATATTTTAGTTTAAATTATTTGATATATTACTTCTTTTGATATATAATTAACGTATTTATACTAAAATAAGTTAAATTCCTTGAAATTATGTTGAATTACACTATATTAAGTTAAATTACACTAAATTACATTACATTACGCCAAAATACGGTAAATTACGGTAAATTACTTTAAATTACATATGAATAGGTACGATATCTTCACTGGAAGGGCAAAAAACACTGAAAATTTGAATTTTTTTGGTTAAATTATTTGAGAGATTACTTCGTTTGATATATAATTAGCATATTTATACAAAAATACGCTAAATGACTTGAAATTATGTTGAATTACACTATATTAAGTGAAATTAAACTAAATTACATTGCATTGCGATAAAATACGGTAAATTACGCTAAATTACATATGAATAGGGGCGATATCTTCACTGAAAAGCCAAAAAACACTTAAAATTAGAATTTTTTTGTTTAAATTATTTGATAGATTACTTCTTTTGATATATAATTAGCATAGTTATACTAAAATACGCTAAATTACTTGAAATTTTGTTGAATTACACTATATTAAGTTAAATTACACAAAATTACATTACGATACGCTAAAATACTGTAAATTACGCTATATTACATATGAATAGGGAAGATATCTTCACTGAAAAGCTGAAAAATACTAAAAATTAGAATTTTTTTCTTTAAATTATTTGATAGATTACTTCTTCTGATATATAATTAACATATTTATACAAAAATACGCTAAATTACATGAAATTATGTTGAATTACACTATATTAAGTTAAATTACACTATATTGCAATACATTACGCTAAAATACGGTAAGTTACGTTAAATTACGCTAATTACATATGAATAGGGATGATATCCTCACTGAACAAGCGAAAAACACTGAAAATTTGAATTTTTTTTGTAAATTATTTGATAGATTGCTGCTTTAGATATATAATTAGCATATTTATACTAAAGTACGCTAAATTACATGAAATTATGTTGAATGACACTATATTAAGTTAAATTACACTCAATTACAATACATTACGCTAAAATACGGTAAATTACGCAAAATTACATATGAATAGGGACGATATCTTCACTGAAAAGGCGAAAAACACTGAAAATTTGAATTTTTTTGTTTATATTTGTTGATAGATTACTTCTATTGATATATAACTTGCATATTTATACTAAAATACGCTAAATTACATGAAATTATGTTGAATTACACTATATTAAGTGAAATTAAACTAAATTACATTACATTGCGATAAAATATGGTAAATTACGCAAAATTACATATGAATAGGGACGATATCTTCACTGAAAAGGCGAAAAACACTGAAAATATGAATATTTTAGTTTAAATTATTTGATAGATTACTTCTTTTGATATATAATTAATGTATTTATACTAAAATACGTTAAATTATTTGAAATTATGTTGAATTACACTATATTAATTTAAATTACACTAAATTACATTACATTATGCCAAAATACGGTAAATTACGGTAAATTACGCTAAATAACATATGAATAGGGACGATATCTTCACTGAAAAGGCTAAAAACACTGAAAATTTGAATTTTTTTGATTAAATTATTTGAGAGATTACTTCTTTTGATATATAATTAGCATATTTATACTAAAGTACGCTAAATTACTTGAAATTAAGTTGAATTACACTATATTAAGTTAAATTAAACTAAATTACATTATATTGCGCTAAAATACTGTAAATTACGCTATATTACATATGAATAGGGACGATATCTTTACTGAAAAGGCGAAAAGCACTGAAAATATGAATATTTTAGTTTAAATTATTTGATATATTACTTCTTTTGATATATAATTAACGTATTTATACTAAAATACGTTTAATTACTTGAAATTATGTTGAATTACACTATATTAAGTGAAATTAAACTAAATTACATTACATTGCGATAAAATACGGTAAATTACGCTAAATTACATATGAATAGGGATGATATCTTCACTGAAAAGGCAAAAAACACTGAAAATTTGAATTTTTTTGTTTAAATTATTTGATAGATTACTTCTTTTGATATATAATTAGCGTATTTATACTCAAATACGCTAAATTACTTGAAATTAAGTTGAATTACACTATATTAAGTTAAATGACACAAAATTACATTACGATACGCTAAAATACTGTAAATTGCGCTATATTACATATGAATAGGGACGATATCTTCACTGAAAAGCTGAAAAATACTAAAAATTAAAAAAAAATTTCTTTAAATTATTTGATAGATTACTTCTTCTGATATATAATTAGCATATTTATACAAAAAATACGCTAAATTACATGAAATTATGTTGAATTACACTATATTAAGTTAAATTACACTATATTACAATACATTACGCTAAAATACGGTAAGTTACGCTAAATTACGCTAAATTACATTTGAATAGGGACGATATCCTCACTGAACAAGCGAAAAACACTGAAAATTTGAATTTTTTTTGTAAATTATTTGATAGATTGCTTCTTTAGAAATATAATTAGAATATTTATACCAAACTACGCTAAATTACATGAAATTATGTTGAATGACACTATATTAAGTTAAATTACACTAAATTACAATATATTACGCTAAAATACGGTAAATTACTCTAAATTACCTATGAATTGGGACGATATCTTCACTGAACAAGCGAAAAACACTGGAAATTTGAATATTTTAGTTTAAATTATTTGATAGATTACTTCTTTTGATATATAATTAATGTATTTATACGAAAATACGCTATATTACTTGAAATTTTTGTTGAATTACACTATATTAAGTTAAATTACACTAAATTACATTACATTATGCTAAAATACGGTAAATTACGGTAAACTACGCTAAATAACATATGAATAGGGACGATATCTTCACTGAAAAGGCTAAAAACACTGAAAATTTGAATTTTTTTTGTTTAAATTATTTGAGAGATTACTTCTTTTGATATATAATTAGCATATTTATACTAAAGTACGCTAAATTACATGAAATTAAGTTGAATTACACTATATTAAGTTAAATTAAACTAAATTACATTATATTGCGCTAAAATACTGTAAATTACGCTATATTGCATATGAATAGGGACGATATCTTTACTGAAAAGGCGAAAAGCACTGAAAATATGAATATTTTAGTTTAAATTATTTGATATATTACTTCTTTTGATATATAATTAACGTATTTATACTAAAATACGTTAAATTACTTGAAATTATGTTGAATTACACCATATTAAGTTAAATTACACTAAATTAGATTACATTAAGCTAAAATACTGTAAATTACGCTAAATTACGTATAAATAGTACGATATCTTCACTGAAAACCAGAAAAACACTTAAAATTAGAATTTTTTTGTTTAAATTATTTGATAGATTACTTCTTTTGATATATAATTAGCATAGTTATACTAAAATACGCTAAATTACTTGAAATTTTGTTGAATTACACTATATTAAGGTAAATTACACTAAATTACATTACATTACGCTAAATTACATATGAATACGGACGATATCTTCACTGAAAAGGCAGAACATACTGCAAATTTGAATTTTTTTGTTTAAATTATTTGATAGATTAATACTTTTGATATATAATTAGCGTATTTATACTAAAATACGCTAAATTACTTGAAATTAAGTTGAATTACACTATATTAAGTTAAATTACACAAAATTACATTACGATACGCTAAAATACTGTAAATTACGCTATATTACATATGAATAGGGAATATATCTTCACTGAAAAGCTGAAAAATACTAAAACTTAGAATTTTTTTCTTTAAATTATTTGATAGATTACTTCTTCTGATATATAATTAGCATATTTATACAAAAATACGCTAAATTACATGAAATTATGTTGAATTACACTATATTAAGTTAAATTACACTATATTACAATACATTACGCTAAAATACGGTAAGTTACGCTAAATTATGCTAATTACATATGAATAGGGACGATATCCTCACTGAACAAGCGCAAAACACTGAAAATTTGAATTTTTTTTTTAAATTATTTGATAGATTGCTCCTTTAGATATATAATTAGCATATTTATACTAAAGTACGCTAAATTACATGAAATTATGTTGAATGACACTATATTAAGTGAAATTAAACTAAATTACATTACATTGCTATAAAATATGGTAAATTACGCAAAATTACATATGAATAGGGACGATATCTTCACTGAAAAGGCGAAAAACACTGAAAATATGAATATTTTAGTTTAAATTATTTGATAGATTACTTCTTTTGATATATAATTAATGTATTTATACTAAAATACGTTAAATTACTTGAAATTATGTTGAATTACACTATATTAAGTTAAATTACACTATATTGCAATACATTACGCTAAAATACGGTAAGTTACGTTAAATTACGCTAATTACATATGAATAGGGATGATATCCTCACTGAACAAGCGAAAAACACTGAAAATTTGAATTTTTTTTGTAAATTATTTGATAGATTGCTGCTTTAGATATATAATTAGCATATTTATACTAAAGTACGCTAAATTACATGAAATTATGTTGAATGACACTATATTAAGTTAAATTACACTCAATTACAATACATTACGCTAAAATACGGTAAATTACGCAAAATTACATATGAATAGAGACGATATCTTCACTGAAAAGGCGAAAAACACTGAAAATTTGAATTTTTTTGTTTATATTTGTTGATAGATTACTTCTATTGATATATAACTTGCATATTTATACTAAAATACGCTAAATTACATGAAATTATGTTGAATTACACTATATTAAGTGAAATTAAACTAAATTACATTACATTGCGATAAAATATGGTAAATTACGCAAAATTACATATGAATAGGGACGATATCTTCACTGAAAAGGCGAAAAACACTGAAAATATGAATATTTTAGTTTAAATTATTTGATAGATTACTTCTTTTGATATATAATTAATGTATTTATACTAAAATACGTTAAATTATTTGAAATTATGTTGAATTACACTATATTAAGTTAAATTACACTAAATTACATTACATTATGCCAAAATACGGTAAATTACGGTAAATTACGCTAAATAACATATGAATAGGGACGATATCTTCACTGAAAAGGCTAAAAACACTGAAAATTTGAATTTTTTTTGTAAATTATTTGAGAGATTACTTCTTTTGATATATAATTAGCATATTTTTACTAAAGTACGCTAAATTACTTGAAATTAAGTTGAATTACACTATATTAAGTTAAATTAAACTAAATTACATTATATTGCGCTAAAATACTGTAAATTACGCTATATTACATATGAATAGGGACGATATCTTTACTGAAAAGGCGAAAAACACTGAAAATATGAATATTTTAGTTTAAATTATTTGGTATATTACTTCTTTTGATATATAATTAACGTATTTATACTAAAATACGTTAAATTACTTGAAATTATGTTGAATTACACTATATTAAGTTAAATTACACTAAATTACATTACATTACGCCAAAATACGGTAAATTACGGTAAATTACTTTAAATTACATATGAATAGGTACGATATCTTCACTGGAAAGGAAAAAAACACTGAAAATTTGAATTTTTTTGGTTAAATTATTTGAGAGATTACTTCGTTTGATATATAATTAGCACATTTATACTAAAATACGCTAAATTACTTGAAATTATGTTGAATTTCACTATATTAAGTTAAATTACACTAAATTAGATTACATTACGCTAAAATACTGTAAATTACGCTAAATTACATATAAATAGTACGATATCTTCACTGAAAAGCAGAAAAACACTTAAAATTAGAATTTTTTTGTTTAAATTATTTGATAGATTACTTCTTTTGATATATAATTAGCATAGTTATACTAAAATACGCTAAATTAATTGAAATTTTGTTGAATTACACTATATTAAGTTAAATTACACTAAATTACATTACATTACGCTAAATTACATATGAATACGGACGATATCTTCACTGAAAAGGCAGAAAATACTGCAAATTTGAATTTTTTTGTTTAAATTATTTGATAGATTAATACTTTTGATATATAATTAGCGTATTTATACTAAAATACGCTAAATTACTTGAAATTAAGTTGAATTACACTATATTAAGTTAAATTACACAAAATTACATTACGATACGCTAAAATACTGTAAATTACGCTATATTACATATGAATAGGGAATATATCTTCACTGAAAAGCAGAAAAATACTAAAAATTAGAATTTTTTTTCTTTAAATTATTTGATAGATTACTTCTTCTGATATATAATTAGAATATTTATACAAAAATACGCTAAATTACATGAAATTATGTTGAATTACACTATATTAAGTTAAATTACACTATATTACAATACATTACGCTAAAATACGGTAAGTTACGCTAAATTATGCTAATTACATATGAATAGGGACGATATCCTCACTGAACAAGCGCAAAACACTGAAAATTTGAATTTTTTTTGTAAATTATTTGATAGATTGCTCCTTTAGATATCTAATTAGCATATTTATACTAAAGTACGCTAAATTACATGAAATTATGTTGAATGACACTATATTAAGTTAAATTACACTCAATTACAATACATTACGCTAAAATACGGTAAATTACGCAGAATTACATATGAATAGGGACGATATCTTCACTGAAAAGGCGAAAAACACTGAAAATTTGAATTTTTTTGTTTATATTTGTTGATAGATTACTTCTATTGATATATAACTTGCATATTTATACTAAAATACGCTAAATTACATGAAATTATGTTGAATTACACTATATTAAGTGAAATTAAACTAAATTACATTATATTGCGCTAAAATACTGTAAATTACGCAAAATTACATATGAATAGGGACGATATCTTCACTAAAAAGGCGAAAAACACTGAAAATATGAATATTTTAGTTCAAATTATTTGATAGATTACTTCTTTTGATATATAATTAATGTATTTATACTAAAATACGTTAAATTATTTGAAATTATGTTGAATTACACTATATTAAGTTAAATTACACTAAATTACATTACATTATGCCAAAATACGGTAAATTACGGTAAATTACGCTAAATAACATATGAATAGGGACGATATCTTCACTGAAAAGGCTAAAAACACTGAAAATTTGAATTTTTTTGTTTAAATTATTTGATAGATTACTTCTTTTGATATATAATTAACGTATTTATACTAAAATACGTTTAGTTACTTGAAATTATGTTGAATTACACTATATTAAGTGAAATTAAACTAAATTACATTACATTGCGTTAAAATACGGTAAATTACGCTAAATTACATATGAATAGGGATGATATCTTCACTGAAAAGGCAAAAAACACTGAAAATTTGAATTTTTTTGTTTAAAATATTTGATAGATTAATACTTTTGATATATAATTAGCACATTTATACTAAAATACGCTAAATTACTTGAAATTATGTTGAATTTCACTATATTAAGTCAAATTACACTAAATTAGATTACATTACGATAAATTACATATGAATAGGGACGATATCTTCACGAAAAAGGCAAAAAACACTTAAAATTTGAATTTTTTTTCTTTAAATTATTTGATAGATTACTTCTTTTGATATATAATTAGCGTATTTATACTCAAATACGCTAAATTACTTGAAATTAAGTTGAATTACACTATATTAAGTTAAATGACAAAAAATTACATTACGATACGCTAAAATACTGTAAATTGCGCTATATTACATATGAATAGGGACGATATCTTCACTGAAAAGCTGAAAAATACTAAAAATTAGAATTTTTTTTCTTTAAATTATTTGATAGATTACTTCTTCTGATATATAATTAGCATATTTATACAAAAAATACGCTAAATTACATGAAATTATGTTGAATTACACTATATTAAGTTAAATTACACTATATTACAATACATTACGCGAAAATACGGTAAGTTACAATACATTACGCTAAAATACGAAAAACACTGAAAATATGAATATTTTAGTTTAAATTATTTGATAGATAACTTCTTTTGATATATAATTAATGTATTTATACTAAAATACGTTAAATTACTTGACATTATGTTGAATTACACTATATTAAGTTAAATTACACTAAATTACATTACATTACGCCAAAATACGATAAATTACGGTAAATTACGCTAAATGACATATGAATAGGGACGATATCTTCACTGAAAAGGCTAAACCACTGAAAATTTAAATTTTTTTGTTTAAATTATTTGATAGATTACTTCTTTTGACATATAATTAACGTATTTACTCTAAAATACGTTAAATTACTTGAAATTATGTTGAATTACACTATATTAATTTAAATTAACCTAATAACATTATATTGCTCTAAAATACTGTAAATTACGCTATATTACATATGAATAGGGACGATATCTTTACTGAAAAGGCGAAAAACACTGAAAATATGAATATTTTAGTTTAAATTATTTGATAGATTACTTCTTTTGATATATCATTAACGTATTTATACTAAAATACGTTAAATTACTTGAAATTATGTTGAATTACACTATATTAATTTAAATTACACTAAATTACATTACATTACGCCAAAATACGGAAAATTACGGTAAATTACGGTAAATTACTTTAAATTACATATGAATAGGTACGATATCTTCACTGGAAAGGCAAAAAACACTGAAAATTTGAATTTTTTTGGTTAAATTATTTGAGAGATTAATACTTTTGATATATAATTAGCATATTTTTACAAAAATACGCTAAATGACTTGAAATTATGTTGAATTACACTATATTAAGTGAAATTAAACTAAATTACATTACATTGCGATAAAATACGGTAAATTACGCTAAATTACAATAAATTACATATGAATAGGGACGATATCTTCACTGAAAAGTCAAAAAACACTGAAAATTTGAATTTTTTTTGTTTAAATTATTTGATAGATTAATACTTTTGATATATAATTAGCACATTTATACTAAAATACGCTAAATTACTTGAAATTATGTTGAATTTCACTATATTAAGCTCAATTACACTAAATTAGATTACATTATGCTAAAATACTGTAAATTACGCTAAATTATATGTAAATAGTACGATATCTTCACTGAAAAGCAGAAAAACACTTAAAATTAGAATTTTTTTGTTTAAATTATTTGATAGATTACTTCTTTTGATATATAATTAGCATAGTTATAGTAAAATACGCTAAATTACTTGAAATTTTGTTGAATTACACTATATTAAGTTAAATTCCAGTAAGTTACATTACATTACGCTAAATTACATATGAATAGGGACGATATCTTCACTGAAAAGCTGAAAAATACTAAAAATTAGAATTTTTTTCTTTAAATTATTTGATAGATTACTTCTTCTGATATATAATTAGCATATTTATACAAAAATACGCTAAATTGCATGAAATTATGTTGAATTACACTATATTAAGTTAAATTACACTATATTACAATACATTACGCTAAAATACGGTAAGTTACGCTAAATTACGCTAAATTACATATGAATAGGGACGATATCCTCACTGAACAAGCGAAAAACACTTCAAATTTGAATTTTTTTTCTTCAAATTATTCGATTGATTACTTCTTTTGATATATAATTAGCTTAGTTATACTAAAGTACGCTAAATTACATGAAATTATGTTGAATGAAACTATATTAAGTTAAATTACACTAAATTACAATACATTACGCAAAAATACGGTAAATTACGCTAAATTACATATGAATAGGGACGATATCTTCACTGAAAAGGCGAAAAAACACTGAAAATTTGAATTTTTTTGTTTAAATTATTTGAGAGATTACTTCTTTTGATATATAATTAGCATATCTATACTAAAATACGCTAAATTACATGAAATTATGTTGAATTACACGATATTAAGTGAAATTAAACTAAATTACATTACATTGCGATAAAATACGGTAAATTAAGCAAAATTACATATGAATAGTGACGATATCTTCACTGAAAAGGCAAAAAACATCGCAAATTTGAATTTTTGTTGTTTAAATTATTTGATAGATTACTTCTTTTGATATATAATTTGCATATTTATACTAAAATACGCTAAATTACTTGAAATTAAGTTGAATTACACTATATTAAGTTAAATTACGCAAAATTACATTACGTTACGCTAAAATACTGTAAATTACGCTAAATTACATATGAATAGGGACGATATCTCCACTGAAAAGCCGAAAACACTAAAAATTAGAATTTTTGTCTTTAAATTATTTGGTCGATTACTTCTTCTGATATATAATTAGCATATTTATACAAAAATACGCTAAATTACATGAAATTATGTTGAATTACACTATATTAAGTTAAATTACACTATATTACAATACATTACGCTAAAATACGGTAAGTTATGCTAAATTACATATGAATAGGGACGATATCTTCAATGAACAAGCGAAAAACACTGGAAATTTGAATTTTTTTTGTGTAAATTATTTGATAGATTGCTTCTTTAGATATATAATTAGCATATTTATAGTAAAGTATGCTAAATTACATGAAATTATGTTGAAAGACACTATATTAAGTTAAATTACACTAAATTACAATACATTACGCTAAAATACGGTAAATTACGCTAAATTACATATGAATAGGGACGATATCTTCACTGAAAAGGTGAAAAACACTGAAAATTTGAATTTTTTTGTTTAAATTATTTGATAGATTACTTCTTTTGATATATAATTAGCATATTTACACTAAAATACGCTAAATTACATGAAATTATGTTGAATTACACTATATTAAGTTAAATTACACTAAATTAGATTACATTACGCTAAAATACTGTAAATTACGCTAAATTACATATGAATAGTATGATATCTTCACTGAAAAGCAGAAAAACACTTAAAATTAGATTTTTTTTTTTAAATTATTTGATAGATTACTTCTTTTGATATATAATTAGAATAGTTATACTAAAATACGCTAAATTACATGAAATTTTGTTGAATTTCACTATATTAAGTTAAATGACACTACATTACTCTAAAGTACGGTAAGTTACGCTAAATTATATATGAATAGGGATGATATATTCACTGAAAAGGAAAAAAACACTTCAAATTTGAATTTTTTTCTTCAAATTATTCGATTGATTACTTCTTTTGATATATAATTAGCATAGTTATACTAAAATACGCTAAATTACTTGAAATTATGTTGAATTACACTATATTAAGTTAAATTTCAATAAATTACATTACATTACGCTAAAATACTGTAAGTTACGCTAAATTACGCTAAATTACATATGAATAGGGACGATATCTTCACTGAAAAGGCAAAAAACAATGAAAATTTCAATTTTTTGTTTAAATTATTTCATAGATTAATATTTTTGATATATAATTAGCACATTTATATTAAAATACGCTAAATTACTTGAAATTATGTTGAATTACACCATATTAAGTTAAATTACACTAAATTAGATTACATTACGCTAAAATACTCTAAATTACGCTAAATTACATATGAATAGGGACGATATCTCCACTGAAAAGCCGAAAACACTAAAAATTAGAATTTTTGTCTTTAAATTATTTGGTAGATTACTTCTTCTGATATATAATTAGCATATTTATACAAAAATACGCTAAATTACATGAAATTATGTTGAATTACACTATATTAAGTTAAATTACACTATATTACAATACATTACGCTAAAATACGGTAAGTTACGCTAAATTACGCTAAATTACAAATGAATAGGGACGATATCTTCACTGAAAAAGCAAAAAACACAGGAAATTTGAATTTTTTTTGTTTAAATTATTTGATAGATTACTTCTTTTGATATATAATTAGCATATTTACACTAAAATACGCTAAATTACATGAAATTATGTTGAATTACACTATATTAAGTTAAATTACACTAAATTAGATTACATTACGCTAAAATACTGTAAATTACGCTTAATTACATATGAATAGTACGATATCTTCACTGAAAAGCAGAAAACCACTTAAAATTAGATTTTTTTTGTTTAAATTATTTGATCGATTATTTCTTTTGATATATAATTAGCATAGTTATACTAAAATACGCTAAATTACATGAAATTTTTATGAATTTCACTATATTAAGTTAAATTACACTAAATTACATTACATTACGCTAAATTACATATGAATAGGGACGATATCTTCACTGAAAATACAAAAAACACTGCAAATTTGAATTTCTTTTGTTTAAATTATTTGATAGATTACTTCTTTTGATATATAATTAGCATATTTATACTAAAATACGCTAAATTACTTAAAATTGAGTTGAATTACACTATATGAAGCTAAATTACACAAAATTACATTACGATACGCTAAAATACTGTAGATTACGCTATATTACATATGAATAGGGACGATATCTTCACTGAAAAGCCGAAAAACACTAAAAATTAGAACTTTTTTCTTTAAATTATTTGATAGATTACTTCTTCTGATATAGAATTATCATATTTATACAAAAATACGCTAAATTACATGAAATTATGTTGAATTACACTATATTAAGTTAAATTACACTATATTACAATACATTACGCTAAAATACGGTAAGTTACGCTAAATTACGCTAAATTACATATGAATAGGGACGATATCTTCACTGAACAAGCGAAAAACACTGAAAATTTCAATTTTTTTTTGTAAATTATTTGATAGATTACTTCTTTAGATATATAATTAGCATATTTATACTAAAGTACGCTAAATTATATGAAATTATGTTGAATGACACTATATTAAGTTAAATTACACTAAATTACAATACATTACGCCAAAATACGGTAAATTACGGTAAATTACGCAAAATTACATATGAATAGGGACCATATCTTCACTGAAAAGGTGAAAAACACTGAAAATTTGAATTTTTTTGTTTAAATTATTTGATAGATTACTTCTTTTGATATATAATTAGCATATTTATACAAAAATACGCTAAATGACTTGAAATTATGTTGAATTACACTATATTAAGTGAAATTAAACTAAATTACATTACATTGCGATAAAATACTGTAAATTACGCTAAATTACATATGAATAGGGACGATATCTTCACTGAAAAGGCAAAAAACACTGCAAATTTGAATTTTTTTTGTTTAAATTATTTGATAGATTATTTCTTTTGATATATAATTAGCATATTTATACTAAAATACGCTAAATTACTTGAAATTAAGTTGAATTACACTATATTAAGCTAAATTACACAAAATTACATTACGATACGCTAAAATACTATAAATTACGCTATATTACGTATGAATAGTACGATATCTTCACTGAAAAGGCGAAAAACACTTAAAATTTGAATTTTGTTGTTTAAATTATTTGATAGATTACTTCTTTTGATATATAATTAGCATAGTTTTACTAAAATACGCTAAATTACTTGAAATTTTGTTGAATTACACTATATTAAGTTAAATTACACTAAATTACATTACATTACGCTAAATTAGATATGAATAGGGACGATATCTTCACTGAAAAGCTGAAAAATACTAAAAATTAGAATTTTTTTCTTTAAATTATTTGATAGATTACTTCTTCTGATATATAATTAGCATATTTATACAAAAATACGCTAAATTACATGAAATTATGTTGAATTACACTATATTAAGTTAAATTACACTATATTACAATACATTACGCTAAAATACGGTAATTTACGCTAAATTACATATAAAGAGGGACGATATCTTCACTGAACAAGCGAAAAACACTGGAAATTTGAATTTTTTTGTGTAAATTATTTGATAGATTGCTTCTTTAGATATATAATTAACATATTTATACTAAAGTACGCTAAATTACATGAAATTATGTTGAAAGACACTATATTAAGTTAAATTACACTAAATTACAATACATTACTCTAAAATACGGTAAATTACGCTAAATTACATATGAATAGGGACGATATCTTCACTGAAAAGCCGAAAAACACTGAAAATATGAATATTTTAGTTTAAATTATTTGATAGATAACTTCTTTTGATATATAATTAATGTATTTATACTAAAATACGTTAAATTATTTGACATTATGTTGAATTACACTATATTAAGTTAAATTACACTAAATTACATTACATTACGCCAAAATACGATAAATTACGGTAAATTACGCTAAATAACATATGAATAGGGACGATATCTTCACTGAAAAGGCTAAAACACTGAAAATTTAAATTTTTTTGTTTAAATTATTTGATAGATTACTTCTTTTGATATATAATTAACGTATTTATTCTAAAATACGTTAAATTACTTGAAATTATGTTGAATTACACTATATTAATTTAAATTAAACTAAATTACACTATATTGCTCTAAAATACTGTAAATTACGCTATATTACATATGAATAGGGACGATATCTTTACTGAAAAGGCGAAAAACACTGAAAATATGAATATTTTAGTTTAAATTATTTGATAGATTACTTCTTTTGATATATCATTAACGTATTTATACTAAAATACGTTAAATTACTTGAAATTATGTTGAATTACACTATATTAATTTAAATTACACTAAATTACATTACATTACGCCAAAATACGGAAAATTACGGTAAATTACGGTAAATTACTTTAAATTACATATGAATAGGTACGATATTTTCACTGGAAAGGCAAAAAACACTGAAAATTTGAATTTTTTTGGTTAAATTATTTGAGACATTACTTGAAATATAATTAGCACATTTATACTAAAATACGCTAAATTACTTGAAATTATGTTGAATTTCACCATATTAAGTTAAATTACACTAAATTAGATTACATTAAGCTAAAATACTGTAAATTACGCTAAATTACATATAAATAGTACGATATCTTCACTGAAAAGCAGAAAAACACTTCAAATTAGAATTTTTTTGTTTAAATTATTTGATAGATTACTTCTTTTGATATATAATTAGCATAGTTATACTAAAATACGCTAAATTACTTGAAATTTTGTTGAATTACACTATATTAAGTTAAATTACACTAAATTACATTACATTACGCTAAATTACATATGAATACGGACGATATCTTCACTGAAAAGGCAGAAAATACTGCAAATTTGAATTTTTTTGTTTAAATTATTTGATAGATTAATACTTTTGATATATAATTAGCGTATTTATACTAAAATACACTAAATTACTTGAAATTAAGTTGAATTACACTATATTAAGTTAAATTACACAAAATTACATTACGATACGCTAAAATACAGTAAATTACGCTAAATTACATATAAATAGTACGATATCTTCACTGAAAAGCAGAAAAACACTTAAAATTAGAATTTTTTTGTTTAAATTATTTGATAGAGTACTTCTTTTGATATATAATTAGCATAGTTATACTAAAATACGCTAAATTACTTGAAATTTTGTTGAATTACACTATATTAAGTTAAATTACAGTAAATTACATTACATTACGCTAAATTACATATGAATAGGGACGATATCTTCATTGAAAAGCTGAAAAATACTAAAAATTAGAATTTTTTTCTTTAAATTATTTGATAGATTACTTCTTTTGATATATAATTAGCATATTTATACTAAAATACGCTAAATTACATGAAATTAAGTTGAATTACACTATATTAAGCTAAATTACACAAAATTACATTACGATACGCTAAAATACTGTAAATTACGCTATATTACATATGAATAGGGACGATATCTTCTCTGAAAAGCTGAAAAATACTAAAAATTAGAATTTTTTTCTTTAAATTATTTGATAGATTACTTCTGCTGATATATAATTAGCATATTTATACTAAAATACGCTAAATAACATCAAATTATGTTGAATTACACTATATTAAGTTAAATTACACTATATTACAATACATTACGCTAAAATACGGTAAGTTACGCTAAATTACGCTAAATTACATATGAATAGGGACGATATCCTCACTGAACAAGCGAAAAACACTGAAAATTTAATTTTTTTTTTTGTAAATTATTTGATAGATTGCTTCTTTAGATATATAATTAGCATATTTACACTAAAATACGCTAAATTACATGAAATTATGTTGAATTACGCTATATTAAGTTAAATTACACTAAATTAGATTACATTACGCTAAAATACTGTAAATTACGCTAAATTACATATGAATAGGACGATATCTTCACTGAAAAGCAGAAAACCACTTAAAATTAGATTTTTTTTGTTTAAATTATTTGATAGGTTACTTCTTTTGATATATAATTAGCATCGTTATACTAAAATACGCTAAATTACATGAAATTTTGTTGAATTTCACTATATTAAGTTAAATTACACTAAATTACATTACATTACGCTAAATTACATATGAATAGGGACGATATCTTCACTGAAAATACAAAAAACACTGCAAATTTGAATTTTTTTTGTTTAAATTATTTGATAGATTACTTCTTTTGATATATAATTAGCATATTTATACTAAAATACGCTAAATTACTTAAAATTGAGTTGAATTACACTATATGAAGCTAAATTACACAAAATTACATTACGATACGCTAAAATACTTTAAATTACGCTATATTACATATGAATAGGGACGATATCTTCACTGAAAAGCCGAAAAACACTAAAAATTAGAACTTTTTTCTTTAAATTATTTGATAGATTACTTCTTCTGATATAGAATTATCACATTTATACTAAAATACGCTAAATTACTTGAAATTATGTTGAATTTCACCATATTAAGTTAAATTACACTAAATTAGATTACATTAAGCTAAAATACTGTAAATTACGCTAAATTACATATAAATAGTACGATATCTTCACTGAAAAGCAGAAAAACACTTCAAATTAGAATTTTTTTGTTTAAATTATTTGATAGATTACTTCTTTTGATATATAATTAGCATAGTTATACTAAAATACGCTAAATTACTTGAAATTTTGTTGAATTACACTATATTAAGTTAAATTACACTAAATTACATTACATTACGCTAAATTACATATGAAGACGGACGATATCTTCACTGAAAAGGCAGAAAATACTGCAAATTTGAATTTTTTTGTTTAAATTATTTGATAGATTAATACTTTTGATATATAATTAGCGTATTTATACTAAAATACACTAAATTACTTGAAATTAAGTTGAATTACACTATATTAAGTTAAATTACACAAAATTACATTACGATACGCTAAAATACAGTAAATTACGCTAAATTACATATAAATAGTACGATATCTTCACTGAAAAGCAGAAAAACACTTAAAATTAGAATTTTTTTGTTTAAATTATTTGATAGATTACTTCTTTTGATATATAATTAGCATAGTTATACTAAAATACGCTAAATTACTTGAAATTTTGTTGAATTACACTATATTAAGTTAAATTACAGTAAATTACATTACATTACGCTAAATTACATATGAATAGGGACGATATCTTCACTGAAAAGCTGAAAAATACTAAAAATTAGAATTTTTTTCTTTAAATTATTTGATAGATTACTTCTTTTGATATATAATTAGCATATTTATACTAAAATACGCTAAATTATATGAAATTAAGTTGAATTACACTATATTAAGCTAAATTACACAAAATTACATTACGATACGCTAAAATACTGTAAATTACGCTATATTACATATGAATAGGGACGATATCTTCTCTGAAAAGCTGAAAAATACTAAAAATTAGAATTTTTTTCTTTAAATTATTTGATAGATTACTTCTGCTGATATATAATTAGCATATTTATACTAAAATACGCTAAATAACATCAAATTATGTTGAATTACACTATATTAAGTTAAATTACACTATATTACAATACATTACGCTAAAATACGGTAAGTTACGCTAAATTACGCTAAATTACATATGAATAGGGACGATATCCTCACTGAACAAGCGAAAAACACTGAAAATTTAATTTTTTTTTTGTAAATTATTTGATAGATTGCTTCTTTAGATATATAATTAGCATATTTACACTAAAATACGCTAAATTACATGAAATTATGTTGAATTACGCTATATTAAGTTAAATTACACTAAATTAGATTACATTACGCTAAAATACTGTAAATTACGCTAAATTACATATGAATAGGATGATATCTTCACTGAAAATCAGAAAAACACTTAAAATTAGATTTTTTTTTTAAATTATTTGATAGATTACTTCTTTTGATATATAATTAGAATAGTTATACTAAAATACGCTAAATTACATGAAATTTTGTTGAATTTCACTATATTAAGTTAAATTACACTACATTACGCTAAAGTACGGTAAGTTACGCTAAATTATATATGAATAGGGACGATATCTTCACTGAAAAGGAAAAAAACACTTCAAATTTGAATTTTTTTTCTTCAAATTATTCGATTGATTACTTCTTTTGATATATAATTAGCTTAGTTATACTAAAATACGCTAAATTACTTGAAATTATGTTGAATTACACTATATTAAGTTAAATTTCAATAAATTACATTACATTACGCTAAAATACTGTAAGTTACGCTAAATTACGCTAAATTACACATGAATAGGGACGATATCTTCACTGAAAAGGCAAAAAACAATGAAAATTTCAATTTTTTGTTTAAATTATTTGATAGATTAATACTTTTGATATATAATTAGCACATTTATACTAAAATACGCTAAATTACTTGAAATTATGTTGAATTACACCATATTAAGTTAAATTACACTAAATTAGATTACATTACGCTAAAATACTCTAAATTACGCTAAATTACATATGAATAGTACGATATCTTAATTGAAAAGGCGAAAAACACTTAAAATTTGAATTTTTTTGTTTAAATTATTTGATAGATTACTTCTTTTGATATATAATTAGCATAGTTATACTAAAATACGCTATATTACTTGAAATTTTGTTGAATTACACTATATTAAGTTAAATTACACAAAATTACATTACATTATGCTAAAATACAGTAAGGTACGCTAAATTACGCTAAATTACATATGAATAGTGACGATATCTTCACTGAAAAAACAAAAAACACTGGAAATTTGAATTTTTTTTGTTTAAATTATTTGATAGATTACTTCTTTTGATATATAATTAGCATAGTTACACTAAAATACGCTAAATTACATGAAATTATGTTGAATTACACTATATTAAGTTAAATTACACTAAATTAGATTACATTACGCTAAAATACTGTCAATTACGCTTAATTACATATGAATAGTACGATATCTTCACTGAAAAGCAGAAAACCACTTAAAATTAGATTTTTTTTGTTTAAATTATTTGATAGGTTACTTCTTTTGATATATAATTAGCATAGTTATACTAAAATAGGCTAAATTACATGAAATTTTGTTGAATTTCACTATATTAAGTTAAATTACACTAAATTACATTACATTACGCTAAATTACATATGAATAGGGACGATATCTTCACTGAAAATACAAAAAACACTGCAAATTTGAATTTTTTTTGTTTAAATTATTTGATAGATTACTTCTTTTGATATATAATTAGCATATTTATACTAAAATACGCTAAATTACTTAAAATTGAGTTGAATTACACTATATGAAGCTAAATTACACAAAATTACATTACGATACGCTAAAATACTGTAAATTACGCTATATTACATATGAATAGGGACGATATCTTCACTGAAAAGCCGAAAAACACTAAAAATTAGAACTTTTTTCTTTAAATTATTTGATAGATTACTTCTTCTGATATATAATTATCATATTTATACAAAAATACGCTAAATTACATGAAATTATGTTGAATTACACTATATTAAGTTAAATTACACTATATTACAATACATTACGCTAAAATACGGTAAATTACGTTAAATTACATATGAATAGGGACGATATCTTCACCGAAAAGGCCAAAAACACTGAAAATTTGAATTTTTTTGTTTAAATTATTCGATTGATTACTTCTTTTGATATATAATTAACGTAGTTATACTAAAATACGCTAAATTACTTGAAATTATGTTGAATTACACTATATTAAGTTAAATTACACTATATTACAGTACATTACGCTAAAATAAGGTAAGTTACGCTAAATTACGCTAAATTACATATGAATAGGGACGATATCTTCACTGAACAAGCGAAAAACACTGAAAATTTCAGTTTTTTTTTGTAAATTATTTGATAGATTGCTTCTTTAGATATATAATTAGCATATTTATACTAAAGTACGCTAAATTACAAGAAATTATGTTGAATTACACTATATTAAGTTAAATTAAAATAAATTACATTACATTGCGATAAAATACGGTAAATTACGCTAAATTACGATAAATTACATATGAATAGGGACGATATCTTCACTGAAATGGCAAAAAACAATGAAAATTTGAATTTTTTTGTTTAAATTATTTGATAGATTACTTCTTTTGATATATAATTATGACATTTATACTAAAATACGCTAAATTACTTGAAATTATGTTGAATTACACTATATAAAGTGAAATTAGACTAAATTACATTACATTATGCTAATATACGCTAAATTACGCTAAATTACATATGAATAGGGACGATATCTTCACTGAAAAGGGAAAAAACACTTAAATTTAGAATTTTTTTGTTTAAATTATTTGATAGATTACTTCTTTTGATATATAATTAGCATAGTTATACTAAAATACGCTAAATTACTTGAAATTATGTTTAATAACACTATATTAAGTTAAATTACACTAAATTACATTACATTACACTAAAATACGGTAAGTTACGCTAAATTACATATGAATAATGACGATATATTCACTGAAAATGCAAAAAACACTGAAAATTTGAATTTTTTTGTTTAAATTATTTGATAGATTAATACTTTTGATATATAATTAGCACATTTATACTAAAATACGCTAAATTACTTGAAATTATGTTGAATTACACTATATTAAGTTAAATTACGCTAAAATACTGTCAATTACGCTAAACGATATCTTCACTGAAAATTCGAAAAACACTTAAAATTAGAATTTTTTTGTTGAAATTATTTGATAGATTACTTCTTCTGATATATAATTAGCATATTTATACTAAAATACGCTAAATTACTTGAAATTTTGTTGAATTACACTATATTAAGTTAAATTACACTATATTAGATAATATTACGCTAAAATACTGTAAATTACGCTAAATTACGCTAAATTACATATGAATAGGGACGATATCTTCACTGAAAAGGCAAAAAACCCTGAAAATTTGAATTTTTTTGTTTAAATTATTTGATAGATTACTTCTTTTGATATATAATTAGCATATTTATACTAAAATACGCTAAATTACATGAAATTATGTTGAATTACACTATATTAAGTTAAATTACACTAAATTACATTACATTACGCTAAAATACGGTAAGTTACGCTAAATTACGCTAAATTACATATGAATAGGGACGATATCTTCACTGAAAAGGCAAAAAACCCTGAAAATTTGAATTTTTTTGTTTAAATTATTTGATAGATTAATACTTTTGAGATATAAATAGCACATCTATACTAAAATACGCTAAATTACATGAAATTATGTTGAATTACACTATATTAAGTTAAATTACGATAAAATACTGTAAATTACGCTAAATTACATATGAATAGGTACGATATCTTCACTGAAAATTCGAAAAAACACTTAAAATTAGAATTTTTTTGTTAAAATTATTTGATAGATTACTTCTTTTGATATATAATTATCATAGTTATACTAAAATACGCTAAATTATTTGAAATTATGTTGATTTACACTATATAATGTTAAATTAGACTAAATTACATTACATTATGCTAATATACGCTAAATTACGCTAAATTACATATGTATAGGGATGATATGTCCACTGAAAAGGCAAAAAACACTTAAAATTAAAATTTTTTTGTTTAAATTATTTGAGAGATTCCTTCTTTTGATATATAATTAGCATATTTATACTTGAATATGCTAAATTACAAGAAATTATGTTGAATGAAACTATATTAAGTTAAATTAAAACTAAATTACATTACATTGCGATAAAATACGGTAAATTATGCTAAATTACGCTAAATTACATATGAATAGGGACGATATCTTCACTGAAAAGGAAAAAAACATTTAAAATTAGAATTTTTTTGTTTAAATTATTTGATAGATTACTTCTTTTGATTTATAATTAGCATATTTATTCTAAAATACGCTAAATTACATGAAATTATGTTGAATTACATTATATTAAGTTAATTTAAACTAAATTACATTACATTACACTAAAATACGGTAAGTTACGCTAAATTATGCTAAATTACATATGAATATGGACGATATCTTCACTGAAAAGGCAAAAAACTCTGAAAATTTGAATTTTTTGTTTAAATTATTTGAGAGATTACTTCTTTTGATATATAATTGGCATATTTATACTAAAATATGCTAAATCACATGAAATTATGTTGAATTACACTATATTAAGTTAAATTACACTAAATTACATTACATTGCGATACATTACATTAAATTAGGCTAAATTACGCTAAATTACATATGAATAGGAACGATATCTTCACTGAAAAGGGAAAAAACACTGAAAATTTGAATTTTTTTGCTTTAATTATTTGATTGATTACTTCTTTTGATATATAATTAGCATAGTTATACTAAAATACATTAAATTACTTGAAATTATCTTGAATTACACTATATTAAGTTAAATTACACTAAATTACATTACATTACGCTAAAATACGGTAAGTTACGCTAAATTACATATGAATAGGGACGATATCTTCACTGAAAAGGGAAAAAACACTGAAAATTTGAATTTTTTTGTTTAAATTATTTGAGAGATTACTTCTTTTGATATATAATTAGCATATTTAGACTAAAATACGCTAAATTACATGAAATTATGTTGAATTACACTATATTTAGTTAAATTAAACTAAATTACGTTACATTGCGATAAAATACGGTAAATTACGCTAGATTACATATGAATAGGGACAATATCTTCACTGAAAAGGCAAAAAACACTGAAAATTTGAATTTTTTAGTTGAAATTATTTGATAGATTAATACTTTTGATATATAATTAGCACATTTATACTAAAATACGCTAAATTACTTGAAATGATGTTGAATTACACTCTATTAAGTTAAATTACACTAAATTAGATTACATTACGCTAAATTACGCTGATTTACGCTAAATTACATATGAATAGGGACGATATCTTCACTGAAAAGGCGAAAAAACACTTAAAATTAGAATTTTTTTGTTTAAATTACTTGATAGATTACTTCTTTTGATATATAATTAGCATATTTATACTAAAATACGCTAAATTACTTAAAATTATGTTGAATTACACTATATTAAGTTAAATTACACTAATTTACATTACATTACGCTAAAATACGGTAAGTTACGCTAAATTACGCTAAATTACATATGAATAGGAACGATATCTTCACCGAAAAGGCCAAAAACACTGAAAATTTAAATTTTTTTGTTTATATTATTTGATAGATTACTTCTTTTGATATATAATTAGCATATTTATACTAAAATATGCTAAATTACATGAAATTACGTTGAATTACACTATATTAAGTTAAATTACACTAAATTACATTACATTGCGATAAAATACGGTAAATTACGCTAAATTACATATGAAGAGGAACGATATCTTCACTGAAAAGGCAAAAAACACTGAAAATTTGAATTTTTTTGTTTATATTATTTGATAAATTACTTCTTTTGATATATAATTAGCATAGTTATACTAAAATACGCTAAATTACTTGAAATTAAGTTGAATTACACTATATTAAGTTAAATTACACTAAATTACATTACATTACGCTAAAATACGGTAAGTTACGCTAAATTACGCTAAATTACATATGAATAGGGACGATATCTTCACTGAAAATGCAAAAAACACTGAAAATTTGAATTTTTTTGTTTAAATTATTTGAGAGATTACTTCTTTTGATATATAATTAGCATATTTATACTAAAATACGCTAAATTACATGAAATTATGTTGAATTAAACTATATTAAGTTAAATTAAAACTAAATTACATTACATTGCGATAAAATAAGGTAAATTATTCTAAATTACGCTAAATTACATTTGAATAGGGATGATATCTTCACTGAAAAGGTAAAAAACACTGAAAATTTGAATTTTTTTGTTTAAATTATTTGATAGATTACTTCTATTGATATATAATTAGCACATTTATACTAAAATACGCTAAATTACTTGAAATTATGTTGAATTACACTATATAAAGTTAAATTAGACTAAATTACATTACATTGCGCTAATATACGGTAAATTACGCTAAATTACATATGAATTGGGACGATATCTTCACTGAAAAGCCGAAAAAACATTTAAAATTAGAATTTTTTTGTTTAAATTATTTGATAGATTACTTTTTTTGATATATAATTAGCATATTTATACTAAAATACGCTAAATTACATGAAATTATGTTGAATTACACTATATTAAGTTAATTTAAACTAAATTACATTACATTACACTAAAATACGGAAAGTTACGCTAAATTACGCTAAATTACATATGAATATGGACGATATCTTCACTGAAAAGGGAAAAAACACTGAAAATTTGAATTTTTTGTTTAAATTATTTGATAGATTACTTATTTTGATATATAATTGGCGTATTTATACTAAAATACGGTAAATTACATGAAATTATGTTGAATTACAATATATTAAGTTAAATTACACTAAATTACATTACATTGCGATAAAATATAGTAAATTACGCTAAATTACATATGAATAGGAACGATATCTTCACTGAAAAGGCAAAAAACACTGAAAATTTGAATTTTTTGTTTAAATTATTTGATATATTACTTCTTTTGATATATAATTAGCATAGTTACACTAAAATACGCTAAATTACTTGAAATTATCTTGAATTACACTATATTAAGTTAAATTACACTAAATTACATTACATTACGCTAAAATACTGTAAGTTACGCTAAATTACATATGAATAGGGACGATATCTTCACTGAAAAGGCAAAAAACACTGAAAATTTGAATTTTTTTTTAAATTATTTGATAGATTACTTCTTTTGATATATAATTAGAATAGTTATACTAAAATACGCTAAATTACATGAAATTTTGTTGAATTTCACTATATTAAGTTAAATTACACTACATTACGCTAAAGTACGGTAAGTTACGCTAAATTATATATGAATAGGGACGATATCTTCACTGAAAAGGAAAAAAACACTTCAAATTTGAATTTTTTTTCTTCAAATTATTCGATTGATTACTTCTTTTGATATATAATTAGCTTAGTTATACTAAAATACGCTAAATTACTTGAAATTATGTTGAATTACACTATATTAAGTTAAATTTCAATAAATTACATTACATTACGCTAAAATACTGTAAGTTACGCTAAATTACGCTAAATTACATATGAATAGGGACGATATCTTCACTGAAAAGGCAAAAAACAATGAAAATTTCAATTTTTTGTTTAAATTATTTGATAGATTAATACTTTTGATATATAATTAGCACATTTATACTAAAATACGCTAAATTACTTGAAATTATGTTGAATTACACCATATTAAGTTAAATTACACTAAATTAGATTACATTACGCTAAAATACTCTAAATTACGCTAAATTACATTTGAATAGTACGATATCTTCATTGAAAAGGCGAAAAACACTTAAAATTTGAATTTTTTTGTTTAAATTATTTGATAGATTACTTCTTTTGATATATTATTAGCATAGTTATACTAAAATACGCTATATTACTTGAAATTTTGTTAAATTACACTATATTAAGTTAAATTACACTATATTAAGTTAAATTACACTAAATTACATTACATTATGCTAAAATACGGTAAGGTACGCTAAATTACGCTAAATTACATATGAATAGGGACGATATCTTCACTGAAAAAGCAAAAAACACTGGAAATTTGAATTTTTTTTGTATAAATTTTTTGATAGATTACTTCTTTTGATATATAATTAGCATATTTACACTAAAATACGCTAAATTACATGAAATTATGTTGAATTACACTATATTAAGTTAAATTACACTATATTAAGTTAAATTACACTAAATTAGATTACATTACGTTAAAATACTGTAAATTACGCTTAATTACATATGAATAGTACGATATCTTCACTGAAAAGCAGAAAACCACTTAAAATTAGATTTTTTTTGTTTAATTTATTTGATAGATTACTTCTTTTGATATATAATTAGCATATTTATACTAAAGTACGCTAAATTATATGAAATTATGTTGAATGACACTATATTAAGTTAAATTACACTAAATTACAATACATTACGCCAAAATACGGTAAATTACGGTAAATTACGCAAAATTACATATGAATAGGGACGATATCTTCACTGAAAAGGTGAAAAACACTGAAAATTTGAATTTTTTTGTTTAAATTATTTGATAGATTACTTCTTTTGATATATAATTAACATATTTACACTAAAATACACTAAATTACATGAAATTATGTTTAATTACACTATATTAAGTTAAATTCCACTAAATTAGATTACATTACGCTAAAATACTGTAAATTACGCTAAATTACATATGAATAGTACGATATCTTCACTGAAAAGCAGAAAAACACTTAAAATTAGATTTTTTTTGTTTAAATTATTTGATAGATTACTTCTTTTGATATATAATTAGCATAGTTATACTAAAATAAGCTAAATTACATGAAATTTTGTTGAATTTCACTATATTAAGATAAATTACACTAAATTACAGTACATTACGCTAAAGTTCGGTATGTTACGCTAAATTACATATGAATAGGGACGATATCTTCACTGAAAAGGAAAAAAACACTTCAAATTTGAATTTTTTTTGTTTAAATTATTTGATAGATTACTTCTTTTGATATATAATTAGCATATTTATACTAAAATACGCTAAATTACTTGAAATTAAGTTGAATTACACTATAATAAATTAAATTACACAAAATTACATTACGTTACGCTAAAATACTGTAAATTACGCTAAATTACATATGAATAGGGACGATATCTTTAAATTATTCGATATCTTTAAAAAAACACAAAAAATTAGAATTTTTTTCTTTAAATTATTCGATAGATTACATCTTCTGATATATAATTATCATATTTATACAAAAATACGCTAAATTACATGAAATTATGTTGAAGTACACTATATTAAGTTAAATTACCTATATTACAATACATTACGCTAAAATACGGTAAGTTACGCTAAATTACATATGAATAGGGACGATATCTTCACTGAACAAGCGAAAAACACTGAAAATTTGAATTTTTTTTGTAAATTATTTGATAGATTGCTTCTTTATATATATAATTAGCATATTTATACTAAAGTACGCTAAATTAAATGAAATTATGTTGAATGACACTATATTAAGTTAAATTACACTAAATTACAAAACATTATGCTAAAATACGGTAAATTACGTTAAATTACGCTAAATTACGTATGAATAGGGACGATATCTTCACTGAAAAGGCGAAAAACACTGAAAATTTGAATTTTTTTGTCTATATTTGTTGATAGATTACTTCTTTTGATATATAATTTTCATATTTATACTAAAATACGCTAAATTACATGAAATTATGTTGTATTACACTATATTATGTTAAATTACACTAAATTACATTACATTGCGATAAAATACGGTAAATTACGTTAAATTACATATGAATAGGGACGATATCTTCACCGAAAAGGCCAAAAACACTGAAAATTTGAATTTTTTTGTTTAAATTATTCGATTGATTACTTCTTTTGATATATAATTAACGTAGTTATACTAAAATACGCTAAATTACTTGAAATTATGTTGAATTACACTATATTAAGTTAAATTACACTATATTACAATACATTACGCTAAACTACGGTAAGTTACGCTAAATTACGCTAAATTACATATGAATAGGGACGATATCTTCACTGAACAAGCGAAAAACACTGAAAATTTCAGTTTTTTTTGTAAATTATTTGATAGATTGCTTCTTTAGATATATAATTAGCATATTTATACTAAATGATACCTCGCATATTTAGTCTATTTTAGGCCTGTTTTCGTACCAGATTCGTGCCATAATTCACCAGAATCATGTGCATTTCATAGATATATCTTTAGAATTTGGTACTGCTGAGTGTTTGTTTGTTTTCTGCAGGTTTGGAGCAAAACACACGAAGAAACGGCGATTCAGATGATGAGGTACGACCCTTACCAGGCTTGGTACGGGTCTCACCAGACTTAGCCGTTTTCAGCTCTTCACGCCTGGTACGGCCAGGCCGTACCAATTTGGTACGGCCAGGCCGTACCAATTTGGTACGGGCCGTACCTAAAGGCGGCCTGACAGATTCAAATTTTGGCAGAGGCTATTTAAAGCGGGGAACTCTCCAATTTCGACATACATTCCATTCCAGATCTATTTGAGAGCACAGTAAGAGAGAGAAAGAGAGCTAAGGAGCTGAGAGCAAGAAGGAAGGAAGAGGAAGAGGCGAAACTCGACGGATCTAGCTTCCTCCTCTCGATCCCTTCGATCCATGGCTATCTCTATCCCTTTTATTGTATTTTTAGATCAGATCATGTGCTGTGAGTAGTTATTTTAGTTTCTAGGGTTTAGAGATGGATTCTTGATTTGTTTTGACTTTCTTTGACTTGTATCTTGTATGAACTCTTTTGATTGATTGATTGTGATTTTCTTTGCCATCTCTTGCTTTGATTGCTGTGATTGTGTATGATGAACCTCTAGGTCTAGATCAAACCTATCAAGGTCATGTGATCATCTCAATCTCTCAACCAAATCAATTGTTTAGGGTAGACTTGTTCGAATTGAAGCCGAGAGGTTGAATTCTCCTCTAATCGACAGATTAGAGGGTGCCTTAGGTCTCCAATCAACCAATTAGGGTAGATCTGTACCAACACACGAGAGTTGAGGTGTAGAAATCCCTAAAAGGCAATCAATTGCATTCCAACCTAGATCTTGATCCAACAAACGACAGTTGAGGCTTAGGAACCTTAGGTATGGTCAATTGAATCTTTCTAAAGAGTTTAGCACAAGGTACCAGCAAGGAAATGCATCAACTCGAACTGGTAAGCTCTGTTCTGGGAAGCCAGTACAGGTCTTACCAGAGTGGTACGGCCTTGCCTTACCAAGTGAGGTACGACCTAGCCGTACCAACTTGGTACGGGCCGTACCACTAGAGGCAGATCACAGATGAAGTCTGAAACCCTGGAAACGCCTTTTATCCATAATCAAAACAAAGTTTACATTTCTTCTAGCACTTTATTTGTTACATTCTAATCCTTGATTTAAATAAAAACATACAAAAAAGGGCTTAAGTGTAAAGATTTTATAAATAAAATATATGCAAAAAGGGCCTAATTGTGAAGATTTTTAAGTTATGCAATATTTAAAAACTTGGAGGGCTTATGTGCAAAAATTCCATATATTATGTTAAAACCCATCTTCTTCACTTGATATTTCATTAAACACATCCCATATTTCGTGAGGGGCTAGGTTGGGCCGAACCAAAGAGAAAAAGAGAGAAAGAGTGAAATCGAGCACGAAATCGGGTCGGAATTGTCGGAAAACGGAGATTCGAGCTAATTAGACGATCGTGATCAGTTCTAGAACTTCAATTTGGTAAAATTTTCTCTCCTTGTAATCTTTTGGAAAACCCTAGATTGTTCGATTTGTTGTATTTCTTTGAGAATTCGGATTTAAGTTCGATTGGTTCGATATAACTCGGTATTCGGTTTGATTTGTATTGAATCGAATGGTTTTGGTTGTGAAATTGGAATGGGAACTAGGGTTTGGTAAAAATGGTGGAAATTGGGGAAATTACTAAATTTCAGGTGTTATGCACCATTTGGATCTGATTTGATCGAGTTATAGTCGTTCGAACATCTCGTTTCGTGTTATATGAGTAAATCATCCGTTTGAGCTAATGTTGGAATTAGGGTTTTATGCCAATTTGGTACCAATTGAATTCATGGTTTAATGGTGTCGATTCTCGACAACCTAGATGTGAACTATACCTTCTGAACCGAGAACAAGTAACAAGAGTTAACCATGTCGAACCGCGATCGAAACGAGTTGAACTTAACCTGAAAATCCAGACTGGCCGGCCATTGATGCAGCTGTACAAAATTCTACATTCCGAATTTGGGTTTGTTTCCTTCATGAAAGTTGTAGATCTTTTCGTTCTGGTTCAGTCAAGCTTTGATTCACCCAAATCGGAGTCTGTATGACAAAGATATGGCCAAAATACGAACTGTATGTTTTAATCGAATCTAAACGAATAAATAGGTGGTAAACCTACGAGGCATCGGATCTCGGGATCATTCGAGACACCTGAGCCTTAGACGAGTACGCGACATACTCAGGTGCGGGGTTTCTGGACTTGTTTGATAGTTTATATTCAGAATTAAACTGTGTTCCTATTGACATGTTGATTATTGGTTGAATTGCATTATCGAATTGTGTTGCATATGCATTGCATTGCCCTAATTAATTGAAACTCGAATTGTGATCTGATTGATCTGCATGCTGGTATGGTTGTTATTTGTGTATTGATCTGAATGATCTAATTTGGAATTAAAAGTCACCGTGATTTATATCACCTTCGGTTGGTGGATATGGCATTACCGTCCCCCACCGTGGCGACGACACCCAGGGGGTGTGTTCGGATTTGTCAAAGTCTGGTGCACGGACTTTGACGACCCAGTATTCTAAAGCTTTAGATCGTCTGGCCCTCAGCAGTTCCCAGTACCGGTTGGGATGAGGGGTAAGTGACTCTGTACTACGAATTGGAATATATGTGACTTGTGTATCGGATGGCATTACCCAGGGGGTGAATGCGTTTGAATGGTCGATTTGGTTTTAATATGTATCGGAGGCATTACCCAGGGGGTGAATGCGGTTGTATTGACATTTGGTTTTATATGAATTTTTCCGGATATGAAATGGAACCAGACTTAGATTTAAATGGTTAAACCTATAATTACCAGATATTCTGAGTTCGAGTTAAACCAAATATTGTGTGATTGAATTTCGATTTGGCAATTCCTGAGTTGGATTTCATTTGGCTTATTGATGTCGGTTGATGTGTGCATGTTTATATATATATCATTATGAACTGTTCTGAGCTTTATTTGTACTTTACTTTTGAATATAATCTGTGATTGCAAGTCCAGGAGCGAAACGTGGCAAATTTATCGCACTGAGAAATTTATTTCTCACCCCCTCTTGGATTATCTTTTCAGGTCCGGGTTCAGCAGGGCCGAGAGAGGCACGAGGTCAGTAGGCCTAGTCATTCCGCTGCGTAGTTGTCTGGTATGCTGACATGAGAGATTATGTATACAGTTAGGTTTTGTGGATGTATATATATATAGTCTCTATGTCATTTTTGTGGTACGTATCCATCGAGATACGGGTTTGTATGACATTACCTGACTAGCCGGGAGTTATGTTATTTATGTTGGTTGTTTGTTTATGTTTTCATTTACTCTTATATCGTAATTGCCTAGTAGGCATACGGGCAACCGTATGTTTACGGCAGGGAGACCACCTGTCGCGCCTCGTTGGGCTGCGGGGTGTGACATTATTACACCTGTTTGCATTGTTTGATTTGTTTGAATCGATCTTTTAGGAACTTAAATACCAAACCAAATCTTTCTCACTTCTAGTTTTTAATTGAGTTTGGTAGATTCTAACATAGTAATTGCCCGTCCTTGTGGATCGATACCCGATTATACTACTCGATAGGGGTTGTGCACTTGCAACCCTTACTCGTGAAGTGTAAACGCGGTTTTAAAAGGTACGCCCTCAAGCGTACCGAAACTTGCGTTGCGCTTCTGCGCGAACAAGTTTTTGGCGCCGTTGCCGGGGACGGTAACCAATTGCCTAGTTAGATTTTACCTTACTTAGTTAATCTAGATTTTATCTTGTATCTTTCTTGTTTTCTTTTTCTTAATCAAAATCACTAAAAACTGGCTTTTGAACCCCCCCCCTCTGCAGGCAAATACAGGTTGAAGTATAATCTGAGAAGCAAGGGCCCACTGTTCGATCAAACTCCTCCAGACTCAGCCGAGACTGCTCAGCCACCCTCTGGTACGGCTAGGCCGCACCAATCTGGTCCGACCCATACCGATTCAGGCACGGCCAGGCCGCACCAATCTGGTCCGACCCGTACCAAAACACCTGAACCTGAAGAAATGGCTGGGGCAGAGGACGAAGCCCGAATCAGATTGGAGGCAGAGGCCAGGGAAAGAGAAAGAGAACGGCGAGAAGACGAAGGCCGTCTGACGGACGATGATGAGGATGTTTTCATGCCTCGGACCCTGCGGGAGTTCAACGTGCCGAGAGCTGGAGACGTGCGAGGTGCGATCCGGCTACCACACATTCCAGGACAGCAACCGAACTTCAATCCGGGGGTTGTCAACATGGTGCAGCAGAACACCTTCCACGGACTCGACCACGAGGACCCGCACGCTCACCTCCAGACCTTCCTCGAGTGCATCACGACCATCAAAACCAACGGTGAGAATGCTGATTACACCAAGCTTGCTCTATTTCCTTTCACTCTTAGGGATAAGGCCAAGAAATGGTTAGGATCTTTGCCTAGGGACTCTGTTAGAACTTGGAGGGACTTGTCCAAATTGTTTCTGACCAGATTTTTCCCTCACAAGAGGACAGCCAAGGTAAGACATGACCTGACCAGCTTTAGGAAAATTTTTGATGAACCCCTGAATGAGGCTTGGGAAAGGTTTAGAGAATTGCAGTACTCTTGTCCACACCATGGTATACCCAACTGGCTTTTAATTCAAACGTTTTACGACGGCCTGAACGAGAGCACACGTGCTTACGTGGACGCTGTTGCGGGAGGCGCGCTGATGTCAAGGGAGCCTTTAGAGGCTATGAACTTGATCGACAGCATGGCGCAGAACCAGCAGTGGTCCGGCCGCGACACGTCACGCCAGCGAGGAGGCCAAGGAGGTAGCCAAGGAGGTGGCAAGTACGAGCTCGATCACATCATGGCTCTCACCGCCAAGATAGACGCCATGCAGCGGGCGATGGACAAGCTCAGCGTCAAGGCAGTCGAACAGCAACCTCAAGTCTGCGTCATGTGCGGAGACGAGAGGCACGCATACTAGCAATGCCCGCTGGTGCAACAAGACGAGGAGAGTGAGCAGGTCAACTCTCTAAACAACGAGCCTTCCTTCTTCCCAAGACCTCCCTTCAGCCGGTCCTACTCCAAGGATCCGGTTGAGCAGCAGCACTGGAGGTCGAACCAGAACAACCCTGCGCCTTTCAACAACTCTTCGTTCAGACCGCCCTTCAACAACAACAGCTTCCAGAGGCCGCAGTACAACAACAGCAACAAATGGAACAATCGGGCAAACAACACTGGAAACTACCCCTCTCCGAACAACAACGATTGGAGAGCCCAAGCTTCGAGCAGCAGCAACAGCAACAACAATGGCAACAGGAACTTCTACCAGAACGCTTCCTTTCCCAATCAAGGCAACCGAGCAGCTCCATCTGGCCCCTCAAAGTCGAATGCGCCCGCTGATGTGAACGACTTCACTCACGAGCAGGGCAAGATGAATCAGATGATGTGGGAGCAGATGCAGAGCATGACCACTCAAATGGCTGCCCAAAGCAAGTTGCTGGAGCAGCTGAGCCAGATGGTCACCTCAAGCCACTCTCGACCCGGGAAGCTTCCAGCTCAGCCCGAACCAAATCCAAGAGAAGAGGCTAAGGCGGTCACTCTGAGAAGTGGGACCCAATACGACGAGCCACCAATGCCAAGTAAGAGCACAGTTGATCCGATCCTTGACGCGACACCTGACGCGACCCCGACCCCTGTGTCAATTCCACTGAAGGAGGTTAATCCAGAACGAGCTGAGGTCATCCAACCTCAAGCGAGTGCAGACTGCACCAGCTCGGCAAGACCTGCACAACCTCCATCCGAAGCGTCAGGTAGTCAGAAGAAGAAAGGTGCCGAGAAACCACCTCCATACCGGCCACCTGTTCCATTCCCCCAGAGATTAGCTGAGACGAGACTGAACGAGCAATTCGCCAACTTCGCAAACGTCATCAAGCAGCTGCAGATCACCATCCCTTTCACCGACGCTTTGACCCAAATGCCCACCTATGCCAAGTTTCTGAAGGACATCCTTTCCAACAAGAGAAGCTTAGAGGGGCACGCGACAGTCAAGCTGACGGAGCAGTGCAGCGCAATTTTGAAAAGCGAGCTACCCCCCAAATTGGACGATCCTGGAAAGTTTTCCATTCCATGCACCATTGGGAAGGCTACAATCAAGAAAGCCCTGTGTGATCTAGGAGCGAGCGTGAGTCTCATGCCACGCACCATCTATGATCGCATAGGAGTGGGGGAGCTCAAGCCCACAAGGATGACACTGCAGTTGGCGGATTCTTCAGTCCGACTTCCACTTGGTGTGGTGGAGGATCTGCCAGTTCAAGTTGGGAAGTTCTTCGTGCCTGTCGATTTCTTCGTCATGGAGATGGAAGAAGATAAGGAAGTCCCAATCATCTTGGGACGACCTTTTCTGAGTACAGCTGGCGCGATAATTGACGTGAAGCAGGGCATCCTGACTCTGAACTTTGGAGGAGAGAAGGTGAAATTCCAAATCGATCGCGCCATGAGATATCCGTCACGATCTGAGACATGTTTCCGAGTTGACGGGATAGAGGAGTGCTTGGCTGATCTGGCCAAGGACTACTTTTTTGAACAAGTCAACAACTCGCTGCGCCAAGACGCTGAATTCCTCTCCAAGTTGCCAAGCGAGGCGAGCGAGTCAATTTGTGCAGCATATGCGATTCCTGAGGATCTGGAGGATCGTACATCACACTCTGAGACGAGGAGTGGAGCGGAGCCTGCCAAGGCCGACGTCTCGACAGCACACGAGTCAGATCACCCAGATGCGACTCGTGACAACGATCAGCCTGAGCGTCCGACTCCCGAACTCAAACCTCTTCCAACCAATCTCAGATACGAGTTCCTCGATCCAGAAAAATCATGTCCTGTGATCGTCAATGCGAGTCTAAACCCCGATCAAACCGCCAAACTTCTGGAGAAGCTGAGATTTCACAAGGGCGCGATTGGGTACTCGATCAAGGACTTGAAAGGGATAAACCCAGCCATCTGCTCACACCGGATTCTTCTCGAGGATGATCACAAGCCGTCTGTGGAGCACCAGCGGCGACTCAACCCCAACCTGAAGGAGGTGGTGAAAAAGGAAATTCTCAAACTCCTGGATGCAGGCATCATCTATCCCATCTCTGACAGCAAGTGGGTGAGTCCCGTTCACGTGGTGCCCAAGAAAGGAGGCACGACAGTGGTGAGAAATGAAAAGGACGAGCTAGTCCCTACTCGTGTGGTATCTGGGTACCGCATGTGTATTGACTACAGGAAGCTCAACGCTGCCACGCGCAAGGATCACTTCCCACTGCCGTTTGTCGACCAACTCCTTGAAAGGCTTGCGACTCATTCTCATTTTTGCTACCTTGACGGGTACTCAGGATTCTTTCAGATCCCCATTCACCCGAACGACCAAGACAAGACCACTTTCACATGTCCCTACGGTACATTCGCATACCGTAGGATGCCATTCGGTCTGTGCAATGCACCTGCCACCTTCCAAAGAGCCATGACGGCTATCTTCTCAGATTTCATCGAGAAAGAGGTTGAGGTCTTCATGGACGACTTCTCTGTCTATGGGACCAGCTTTGACTCATGTCTAGCCAACCTCTGCAAAATCCTGGAGAAGTGTGAAGAGGTCAACCTGATCCTGAATTGGGAGAAATGTCACTTCATGGTCCAAGAGGGAGTTGTCCTTGGACATGTTGTGACCTCCAAAGGAATTGAGGTTGACAAAGCCAAGGTGGAGGTGATCGAGAAGCTGGAGATCCCAACAAATGTCAAAGCTGTGCGAAGTTTTCTGGGACACGCTGGCTTCTACCGCCGATTCATCAAGGACTTCTCGAAAATCGCAAAACCATTGACCAACCTGCTCATCAAGGACTCTGATTTCATCTTCACGCAGGAATGTGTCGATTCGTTTTGCCGATTGAAAGAAGCCCTTGTCTCAGCACCCATCCTGCAGCCTCCAGACTGGACCTTGCCATTCGAGTTGATGTGCGATGCGAGTGATTACGCTGTGGGAGCGGTTCTTGGGCAGCGGAAGGAGAACAAGCCATGTGCTATCTACTACGCTAGCAAGGTGCTAGACCCTGCCCAGATGAACTACACAACAACCGAAAAGGAGCTTTTGGCTGTTGTGTTCGCTCTCGACAAGTTTAGATCCTATCTGGTTGGTTCCAAGATAGTGATCTACACTGACCACGCCGCACTCAAGTATCTGTTGAGCAAGCAGGATGCCAAACCTCGCTTGATTAGGTGGATTCTCCTCCTGCAGGAGTTTGACATCGAAATCAGGGACAAGAAAGGAGTCGAAAACACCGTGGCTGACCATCTGTCCCGGCTTCGCTGGGAAGATGAGGGCTCTGGTAGCCTGCCAATTGATGACTCGTTCCCTGATGACCAATTCCATTCGATTTCTGCCATGGAGGAGATCCACTCGGTTGGTACACCGATGCACACGACTCATGCGGTGCAAGATCGGACGTTCCATGCCACTGACCGAGTGAACACCAAGTCAGCACCCTGGTATGCAGACATTGCGAACTTTCTCGCCTCAGGAGTACTTTCTCCTACCATGTCATACCAGCAGAAGAAGAAGCTGCGATCGGACGCCAAGTTCTACTTCTGGGACGACCCCTACCTCTTCAAGACTGGCGTTGATGGCATCTACCGACGATGTGTGCCATATGACGAGACGCGCTCCATTCTTGAGCACTGCCACTCCTCAGCCTACGGAGGACACGCTTCATCCTCCAAGACTGCTTCAAAGGTCCTACAATCCGGCTTCTTCTGGCCTTCACTTTTCAGAGATGCTAGGACCTTCGTCGCAGCTTGTGACAAGTGTCAGCGCACCGGGAACATCTCCAAGAGGAATGAAATGCCTCTCTACTCTATTCTAGAGGTAGACATCTTTGATGTCTGGGGCATTGACTTCATGGGACCGTTTCCACCCTCTTGTGGGAACGAGTACATCCTGGTGGCTGTTGACTACGTCTCCAAGTGGGTGGAGGCAGTAGCTTGCAAGAATGCGGACTCCAATGCCGTGAAAAGACTATTCACTGACATCATCTTCCCTCGCTTTGGAGTTCCAAGAGCCGTCATCAGTGATGGTGGCAAGCACTTCATCAACCGCCAGTTCGACAATCTCCTGAGTCGCCATGGAGTCACTCACAAGGTGACCACATCCTACCATCCTCAAGCCAACGGTCAAGCCGAGATTTCCAACAGAGAGATCAAGTCTATCCTGGAGAAGACCGTTGCTCGAACGAGAAAGGATTGGTCGCTCAAGCTGAGTGACGCACTATGGGCCTACCGTACAGCCTTCAAAACTCCGATTTGGATGAGCCCTTTCAAATTGGTGTACGGAAAGTCCTGCCACTTGCCCGTGGAAATTGAGCACAAGGCATACTGGGCCACACGGGCCATCAACATGGACTTGCTCTCAGCTGGAGAGAAACGCATCCTTGACTTGCATGAGTTAGAGGAGATGCGTCTCAATGCCTACGAGAACGCGAGAATTTACAAGGAAAGGACCAAACAGGTTCACGACAAGCGCATCATGCCTCGTGAGTTCCATGAGGGAGACCTGGTCCTCTTGTTCAATTCTCGACTTAGGCTCTTTCCAGGGAAGCTGAAGTCCAGGTGGTCCGGTCCATTCTGGGTGAGGGCAGTGTTCCCATTTGGCGCCGTGGAATTGGAAAACAAGGAGGGGCAGACTTTCAAAGTCAATGGTCAGCGTCTCAAGCACTACATTGCTGATCATCCCCAAGAAATGCGAGTGAGCTTGGATCTCTCCGATCCATCTCCAACCAAAGCCTGACGAGAGAAGGTCGAGCTCGAGACCTAAAACGAGCGCTCCTTGGGAGGCAGCCCAAGCCATTTTTACCTGTTTTGCATCTTAGGAACAGATACACATGCATTCATTCTTCTGCATTGCATCACGAGCGGCTTGAGAAGTCACGAGAAAGAGAAACGAAAATTTTTGAGGTTGGTACGGCTAGGTCATACCACATTGGTACGGCCTGAAAAATTGAAGGGTTGGTACGGCCCGCACCAATTTGGTACGGCTAGGCCGTACCTAGGTCAGGGACGCGAACCGACGCCATAACTGCCGCCTTTTTCTTTTTAAACCCGATCCAACCCGCACCCCTTCCCCTTCCCAGCCGCACCTCTCAATCTACTCTCTCTTCTCTCCCTCTCCACTCCATTTTCTCTCCTTCTCCACTCATTCTACCTCTCTTCCACCCTAACCGAGCACAAGGAGCACCGGCCACCCAACCGAACACTTCACCGGTCCAAGCCGCACGTCTTCGGTCCGACCCGCACTTCTCTTCGGTCCAACCCTTGTCGATTTACAAGGCTTAGTCCGTGCCACGTTGATTGAGAGATCCATGTATGATGAATACTGGATCAACATTGGTCCAGGGACAATCCGACACCGGCTACCTCTTCAAGTTGAGATCGATCCGTTGAATGATGCAACATGGTCTATAGCGGACGACCCTCTTCCAACCGAAGTACCACAACCAGCTCAAGCCGCACCTCCTCCTCAAGAAGGTCCAACCAATCAACAAATTATGGACTACATGATGGACTTCCGCCTTTACCTCGACGGGCGTCTCAATGACATTGAGACCACGGCCAACAATGCCATGTACTACTCTCGTATGGCATGCCAACAAGCCAATGCCGATTTTGAAGATGAGCCGCCTACTCCACCATATGTTAGGCGTGCCGGTCGAGCAGCGGAGGGGCAACAACAAGCCGCGGCAGCCAACGCACCAAACAATGATGGTGAGGAGATCGAGGAGCAAGAGCAAGACGATGAGGATGAGGACATGGATGGGGGCGACGCCCCGTGAGGCCACTTTGCCTCGTACTACCACCGACTTCCGCCAATAAGTTAAGTCCATATTTCTTCTTATTTACTTTTGTTTATTTTCAGCATTGGGGACAATGCTTGATTTAAGCTTGGGGGATGGGAAGAAAATGTATCTTGCATGTGCATTTAGGATCATGTTTAAATTTCAGCAATTTTAAATTTTTTCGTAGGATGTGATAAATTTGGGTGATTGACGAAAATTAGGGATGTTCATGCAATTTTTGCGAATTTTAGGTAAAACCCTTGGAACAATTAGAAATGACCACATAATTGGGCGAAAAACTTTGTGGAAATAAAGGTTGATGAAATTAGGACATTTGGAATTTAAATGGATTAGAGAAGCTATTTAGATATGGGAATTTTAAGTTTGGAAAAATTGGGATATCCACAAGTATGAAAGAATGCTTAGGGATGTGTGTATTCATGATATATGCATGTATGTTGAGAAAATGAGTAAAAATTGAAAAACTTTGGAAAATAAAAGGTGACTCCAATGACCTATGTTACGGCTTCATGACGTACTTATGGTTATGAGTCCTTAGCACTCTTGCTCCGCTAGTCTCCCGATAAAATTGACATTCGTGTTAGTGGAAGGGTTAGACTAAGAGCATGCAAAGCACCCTAGAATTAGAACGGTCGGGTACGGTTAACTACTTGTAACCAACCGGTGCTTAATTGAGGATAGGGAACATAGTGCTAAATCATAAAAGAAAAATGAGAAATGAGAAAATCAAAAGCAACAACAAAAATGAGAAAATGCATGTATCAACACACGTAGTCCGCAAAATTTCTAACCTAAGTTTGATTCAAGCTTGGGGGAATTTGAAAATTCCATGTTTAAGATAGCATTTCTTTTAATCAATTTGGGTAAACAAAGTTCATGAATTCTAGACCTTTAAGGAAATAAAAGTTAGAGTAATCGAATTGTGGGGTTGAGTCGAAATTATCCAAGGGTTAAACTTGAAAATTGGGAAATTTGCATGAGGGTTTTTAATTTTTGACAAGATCATACAAATTTTTCATTTAAATATACTTGATATAAGGTGTACCAATGGGATCGAATTGATAGCTCAAGTTAGGTTTTGCTTGGGGACAAGCAAAGTTCAAGCTTGGGGGAATTTGATAGGTTTAATTTATATATATGTTCGATCAGGTTTTCATCGCATAATAGCACCAAATATCATGTATTTTAGTATAACTTAGGATTAAATACCCCTAGAATCAAGTTACTGCATTTGTCTATGTGAAATTCGCAGGAAAACAAGAAAAAGGACCAAAGTGCGGACGCACTGAACTTTAGTGCGGCCGCACTAAGCACTTAGAAGAAAATCCAAGGTCCAGCAAGCCCCAGAGGAAAAGTCCGAGAGGAATGCGGACGCACTAAATATTGGTGCGGACGCATTTCCTACTTAGCCGAATTTTGGTGAAGAAATCCAGCAACTTAGAAGAAAATGCGACCAGAGTGCGACCGCAGGGGACCCGCATTTTCTACTTAGAGAAATTTCCACTCCTGAGCCAAAGAAGAACAGAAAAGTCCGAGAGTAATGCGGGCGCACTGGGAAGCAGTGCGGACGCACTCAGCACTTAGGGTGGAATTCAGAACAGAAAATTAAGCGCGTGCGACCGCAGTGCGGGCGCACTTGGGCCGCATTCAGCCTAAAAACTGCCATTTTGAGGATTTTCTATTTTCGGCGCATCAGACCACGTCTCAAAAGGTGGAAAATAGAAGGTGGAAACGTGGGGACACGTTGTGACAGATTTAGAGTGATTCCCCACGTCCATATGCTCCAGATCCATTATAAAAAGAAAGGAATTTCTTCTCCATGGGGATGACCATTCTAGGAGAGATTTTCACGAGATAAAGCGTCAACCACAGGAGCGAATCAAGAGAAAGGAAGGCGAATTCTCACAGCAATTGCAAGGAAGACTAAGGTTTTGATTTGGGAAAGGGTGTATTCTATTTCTCTAGTTAGTTTCTCTTTGTCTTTACTTATTTTGTACTTGAATTCATGATGAATACTTGCATCTCCATGAGAGGCTAGTTTCTCTCTAGGGGTTTAGGTCATGTAGCATGAACTTGTTTAATTCTATTTTACTCGGATTTTAGTTTTTATTATGATTGTTTGATTTGATGTTAATTTCCATGATTTATCATTTGTGATGTTCCATGATTTACGACTTGACTTGTAGCGTCCCGCTTTGATCATTTAGACCCAAAGTAGATTAGGATCATATAGGATAGTGCAACTTGTTGTGCTTGACTTGTAGCGTCCCGCTTAAGTCTTCTTGATTAAAAGTAGATTAGGATCATATAGGATAGTATAAATTGTGATTGCAAATACCTTGGGGTTTGAATATTGAAGCGACCGAACTCTATTATTCAAATCTGGAAATATAGAAATTAAGATTAGGGTGTGGCGAAGGACTTAGCGGTGAAGCCAAAACTTGATTGGGACACCTTAGAACAAATATCGATATATACACTTGAAGCACGTGATTAAATATCCCTCTAGGTTAGTGACAGCCCTAGAATTCGAGGCACATTAATCCGTCCACCCAAGGTATTTGTATTAATATTTGTTCCAAAGGCTAACTTAGGTTAGAAACCCCGTCATAATCAAACATGAATTTAAACAAACCGAGTAGATAGAATTAGCAAGGGATTGTGGACCGAATACCCCTAGACTTCTCAAACTTGATTGTCACCCGATTTTATTACTTTTTGTCACGAACTTTTAATTACTTTAATTTTCCTTCAAACAACGATTTTACACAAAACCCCCCCCCCCCACTTTACTTTTATTGTTCAGTTTTAAAAGTAGTTTTCTTTATTAAAAATTAGTGTTTCCCTCTCTCCCTGCGGATCGACACCTAAATACTACAATCGATAGGTTGTGCGCTTGCAACTAACCTATTCTTTGAGTACGAAGGTTTATAAATTTTAAAGGCAAAAAGAGTACCAAATCATTATATCTAAAATACTCAACAAGCTTTTTGGCGCCGTTGCCGGGGAGAATAGGATAGATACTAGTTTTTATTTTAGGAAAGTACTTTTAATTCTTAGTTTCCTTATTTACTTTTCAGAAAATTAAAAATCCAAAAATAGTTTATTTCCTTTTTTTTTACAATTTCTGAAATTTACTTTCCTTATTTAGAAAAAAATCCAAAAATATTTTACTTTCCTTATTTAATTTTCTGCACTTTACTATTCTCTATTTCTATTCTCTCTCTTTCACATCACATTTCTTCTCTCATAGGTTTAAGCGCTGGCACCGGTCACAAGAAGTCAAACCGCAAAGATCAAAGCCGGCGAATCCTCTCTTTCTCAACCAATGGCGGGTCTAGATCCCGAACTAGGCATGCCGCGCAACTTTAGAGAGGATGAATTTCCGGAAGGTCTCATCAACCCAAACTTTCACGATCTCAATAACAATCCACCACCTCTTCCTCCACACAACAACCTACCGCCACCACATCCAAACAACAACAATGATCCACCTATTCTCAATAACAATCCTTTGTTCGGTGTCAATCCAAACAACAGAAATGGTCGTAACCGCCAACAAGGCCACCGCTTCGGTTTCATTCCTCAAGGCCAAGATCCACGCGAAATCAAGCCCTCTCTCATCCACTTGCTTGGCCAAAGTCAGTTTGGAGGAGCCCTAAACGAAGATCCACATGCCCACTTGGCGGTCTTTGAAGAATCTTGCGGAACCTTCGCTAGAGAAGGAGAAGAGCTCGACAACCTCAAGCTCAAATGCTTCCATCTATCCCTCCGTGACAATGCAAGGACCTGGCTAAGGACCGTGAATCGGGATCACATAAGAAGATGGGACGACATGGAGAAGTTATTCTTAGGAAAATACTTCCCTCCATCCAAAACCCAACACTTCCGAACAAAGATCACGACGTTCAAGCAAGCCGAGGGAGAGTCTTTAACCGAGGCATGGGATAGATGGGCCGAGCTCCAGCGCTTGTGCCCTAACCATGGCCTCGACATGTGGTTGCTCTTTCAATTTTTCTTTGCAGGTTGCACGATAGCCACCAAGACCCATTTGAATTCAGCCGCCGGAGGTAATATGTCAAAGATGGATCCTGAGCAAGCCATGCTAATGATTGAGGACATGGCGATCAACCAAAGGGAGTGGACGGCCGAAAGGGGTGGACGAACCCAAACCACACCGGGAATCCTGAAAACCGATGAAGTTACCGCCTTGAGAGCCCAAATGGACGCCTTGCAACATCAAATGGACACCGATGAAGTTACCGCCTTGCGTCCCGACAGCACTCTTGAGCGGCCCGATCTGATGCTCGCCATGATTCACCACTGGCTCGGCATCCAGCGGCAGCCCAAGCCGGGTGGCGTTGTTTACATCTCGGCCTATGTCACTCTGATCGCCGAGCGCTTACACCTCCAGATCATCGGCGACGAGGAGTGCCGGAGCTCCCGATCTCTCTCTCTCACTCAGTTCACCACCTACAAGTTCATCGAGTCAGCAGCAAGACGCGATGGGCGAGGTGCTTGGGCTTGGCGCATGCCTGACATGCGGACCAGATATATCATGCCATTCCCGGTCACTCTCTCCTTCACTGACCGGAGCACTTGGTTTTTCCGACGTCCGCCCCGCGTGCAGCCTGCCCCTGAGGTCCCACCTCCACCTCCCCCACCTCCACCTCCTTCACCACCACCGCAGGGCGATGAGGACATGCTCGATGCCACCACCTCTCCAGTCCAGGCTCCGTTTGAGCCGCTGCACCCTCTCTCTCCTCATGTGCCACCTTTCCCCAGCCAGGCTCCCCCCTTCTTCGAGCAGGTACATCCTTCACCCTTTGGTGCAGGTACCTCATTCTATGGAGCTGGCCCTACCACGTACCAGACTGGCCCATCCACCTCTGCCTACGCAGCTGGACCCTCCACCTCCTACAGTCGACCAGTGTATCCCCCTCCAGTCTCTGAGCCCACCATCCAGGATGTCTACCACCTGATGTACGGCATGCGTCAGGAGCAGGGTGTTGCACTCTATGAGCAGGGTGCTGCCATTCGTGAGCAGGGCGCCGCACTCCATGATCTCACACAGCGAGTGACTGGGATAGAGCAGCAGTTGAGTGACTGGCTCTGGTACGACCGCTCCCACGACTGATCCGGTTCGCTCTCTTTTCCCCGAGCTTCTTTTATCTCTTTTATCTTCTAGTCTTGAAGCATTGAGGACAATGCTCAGGCTAAGCTTGGGGGGATTGCATTTGCATTTAGGTCATATTTACTTTACCGTTATTTTTCTTGCATTTTTTTTCGTATTTTCGTGCATTGTTAGGTGAAGATTTGCGTGAATTGCTAGAATTGAGAATAACTTTGAAACAATTTAGTTGTGATTAGGATAGACCTGAGTGAATTGGAACTAACCCATGATTGGTTATTGAACTGCTTAGGTTGAGATGTTTTTAATAATGGAAACGATGAAACAAACTTAGAATTGAATCGAACGAGATTATTCGAAAAAACTGAACTGTGCCTTTAGGAATTGGGGTTTTCAAATTAAGAAAGTTTGGAATATCCATTGGTATGAATGAATACCAATAGATGTGTGTATTCATGGTATGAGCAAACCAAAAAGAAATAAAACAAAAAGAAAAAGAAAAAAAAAAGAAGAGAAATGAAAAAGATGGAGAACATAAGAGTACTGGCAATAAGCCTCGAATGGGCGCCTTTGAGCTCGTCTCCCAATTAGAAATAAAGAAAGAAAATTTTGCTCATACCAACACACTTCGTTCGCAACTTTCTTACCCTTAAGCTTGATTCAAGCTTGGGGGAGGGAAAATGAAAAGAAAAATCACCTTGAATGAAAGCACTGATTCAGAAAAAGAATGAAATTGTTTCGATCAAACCTAGGTAATTAGTCTTTCCATTGTTAGAAGCATCTCAAAATAAGAAGTTCAATTGACTAATTGGTGGAGTGAATCAAGGTTTATAAAGGCATATTTGAATTACAACCGAATCGATTCTAGAAATTCTTGACTATAGCAGATTCACGTAGGTTTTCACATTTAGACTTGTATCTGCATTTAGATTTAGTTGTCCAGCACTTTTACCCGAGTTTGAAACTTTTTGCTTGAGGACAAGCAAAGGTTCAGCTTGGGGGAATTTGATACCTCGCATATTTAGTCTATTTTAGGCCTGTTTTCGTACCAGATTCGTGCCATAATTCACCAGAATCATGTGCATTTCATAGATATATCTTTAGAATTTGGTACTGCTGAGTGTTTGTTTGTTTTCTGCAGGTTTGAATCAAAACACACGAAGAAACGGCGATTCAGATGATGAGGTACGACCCTTACCAGGCTTGGTACGGGTCTCACCAGACTTAGCCGTTTTCAGCTCTTCACGCCTGGTACGGCCAGGCCGTACCAATTTGGTACGGGCCGTACCTAAAGGCGGCCTGACAGATTCAAATTTTGGCAGAGGCTATTTAAAGCGGGGAACTCTCCAATTTCGACATACATTCCATTCCAGATCTATTTGAGAGCACAGTAAGAGAGAGAAAGAGAGCTAAGGAGCTGAGAGCAAGAAGGAAGGAAGAGGAAGAGGCGAAACTCGACGGATCTAGCTTCCTCCTCTCGATCCCTTCGATCCATGGCTATCTCTATCCCTTTTATTGTATTTTTAGATCAGATCATGTGTTGTGAGTAGTTATTTTAGTTTCTAGGGTTTAGAGATGGATTCTTGATTTGTTTTGACTTTCTTTGACTTGTATCTTGTATGAACTCTTTTGATTGATTGATTGTGATTTTCTTTGCCATCTCTTGCTTTGATTGCTGTGATTGTGTATGATGAACCTCTAGGTCTAGATCAAACCTATCAAGGTCATGTGATCATCTCAATCTCTCAACCAAATCAATTGTTTAGGGTAGACTTGTTCGAATTGAAGCCGAGAGGTTGAATTCTCCTCTAATCGACAGATTAGAGGGTGCCTTAGGTCTCCAATCAACCAATTAGGGTAGATCTGTACCAACACACGAGAGTTGAGGTGTAGAAATCCCTAAAAGGCAATCAATTGCATTCCAACCTAGATCTTGATCCAACAAACGACAGTTGAGGCTTAGGAACCTTAGGTATGGTCAATTGAATCTTTCTAAAGAGTTTAGCACAAGGTACCAGCAAGGAAATGCATCAACTCGAACTGGTAAGCTCTGTTCTGGGAAGCCAGTACAGGTCTTACCAGAGTGGTACGGCCTTGCCTTACCAAGTGAGGTACGACCTAGCCGTACCAACTTGGTACGGGCCGTACCACTAGAGGCAGATCACAGATGAAGTCTGAAACCCTAGAAACGCCTTTTATCCATAATCAAAACAAAGTTTACATTTCTTCTAGCACTTTATTACACCTGTTTGCATTGTTTGATTTGTTTGAATCGATCTTTTAGGAACTTAAATACCAAACCAAATCTTTCTCACTTCTAGTTTTTAATTGAGTTTGGTAGATTCTAACATAGTAATTGCCCGTCCCTGTGGATCGATACCCGATTATACTACTCGATAGGGGTTGTGCACTTGCAACCCTTACTCGTGAAGTGTAAACGCGGTTTTAAAAGGTACGCCCTCAAGCGTACCGAAACTTGCGTTGCGCTTCTCCGCGAACACTAAAGTACGCTAAATTACATGAAATTATGTTGAATTACACTATATTAAGTTAAATTAAAATAAATTACATTACATTGCGATAAAATACGGTAAATTACGCTAAATTACGATAAATTACATATGAATAGGGACGATATCTTCACTGAAATGGCAAAAAACAATGAAAATTTGAATTTTTTTGTTTAAATTATTTGATAGATTACTTCTTTTGATATATAATTATGACACTTATACTAAAATACGCTACTTGAAATTATGTTGAATTACACTATATAAAGTTAAATTAGACTAAATTACATTACATTATGCTAATATACGCTAAATTACGCTAAATTACATATGAATAGGGACGATATCTTCACTGAAAAGCCAAAAAACACTTAAATTTAGAATTTTTTTGTTTAAATTATTTGATAGATTACTTCTTTTGATATATAATTAGCATATTTATACTAAAATACGCTAAGTTACATGAAATTATGTTGAATTACACTATATTAAGTTAATTTAAACGAAATTACATTACATTACACTAAAATACGGTAAGTTGCGCTAAATTACGCTAAATTACATATGAATAGGGACGATATCTTCACTGAAAAGGGAAAAAACAATGAAAATTTGAATTTTTTTGTTTACATTATTTGATAGATTACTTCTTTTGATATATAATTGGCATATTTATACTAAAATATGCTAAATTACATGAAATTATGTTGAATTACACTATATTAAGTTAAATTACACTAAATTACATTACATTGCGATAAAATACTGGAAATTACGTTAAATTACGCTAAATTACATATGAAGAGGAATGATATCTTCACTGAAAAGGCACAAACACTGAAAATTTGAATTTTTTTGTTTAAATTATTTGATAGATTACTTCTTTTGATATATAATTAGCATAGTTATACTAAAATACGCTAAATTACTTGAAATTATGTTTAATAACACTATATTAAGTTAAATTACACTAAATTACATTACATTACGCTAAAATACGGTAAGTTACGCTAAATTACGCTAAATTACATATGAATAAGGACGATATCTTCACTGAAAATGCAAAAAACACTGAAAATTTGAATTTTTTTGTTTAAATTATTTGATAGATTAATACTTTTGATATATAATTAGCACATTTATACTAAAATACGCTAAATTACTTGAAATTATGTTGAATTACACTATATTAAGTTAAATTACGCTAAAATACTGTAAATTACGCTAAACGATATCTTCACTGAAAATTCGAAAAACACTTAAAATTAGAATTTTTTTGTTGAAATTATTTGATAGATTACTTCTTTTGATATATAATTATCATAGTTATACTAAAATTCGCTAAATTATTTGAAATTATGTTGATTTACACTATATAATGTTAAATTAGACTAAATTACATTACATTATGCTAATATACGCTAAATTACGCTAAATTACGCTAAATTACATATGAATAGGGACGATATCTTCACTGAAAAGGCAAAAAACCCTGAAAATTTGAATTTTTTGTTTAAATTATTTGATAGATTACTTCTTTTGATATATAATTAGCATAGTTACACTAAAATACGCTAAATTACATGAAATTATGTTGAATTACACTATATTAAGTTAAATTACACTAAATTACATTACATTACGCTAAAATACGGTAAGTTACGCTAAATTACGCTAAATTACATATGAATAGGGACGATATCTTCACTGAAAATGCAAAAAACATTGAAAATTTGAATTTTTTTGTTTAAATTATTTGATAGATTAATACTTTTGAGATATAATTAGCACATTTATACTAAAATACGCTAAATTACATGAAATTATGTTGAATTACACTATATTAAGTTACATTACGTTAAAATACTGTAAATTAAGCTAAATTACATATGAATAGGTACGATATCTTCACTGAAAATTCGAAAAACACTTAAAATTAGAATTTTTTTGTTGAAATTATTTGATAGATTACTTCTTTTGATATATAATTATCATAGTTATACTAAAATACGCTAAATTATTTGAAATTATGTTGATTTACACTATATAATGTTAAATTAGACTAAATTACATTACATTATGTTAATATACGCTAAATTACGCTAAATTACGCTAAATTACATATGTATAGGGATGATATGTCCACTGAAAAGGCAAAAAACACTTAAAATTAAAATTTTTTTGTTTAAATTATTTGAGAGATTCCTTCTTTTGATATATAATTAGCATATTTATACTTGAATATGCTAAATTACAAGAAATTATGTTGAATTAAACTATATTAAGTTAAATTAAAACTAAATTACATTACATTGCGATAAAATACGGTAAATTATGCTAAATTACGCTAAATTACATATGAATAGGGACGATATCTTCACTGAAAAGGCAAACAACACTGAAAATTTGAATTTTTTTGTTTAAATTATTTGATAGATTACTTCTTTTGATATATAATTAGCATAGTTATACTAAAATACGCTAAATTACTTGAAATTAAGTTGAATTACAGTATATTAAGTTAAATTACACTAAATTACATTACATTACGCTAAAATACGGTAAGTTACGCTAAATTACGCTAAATTACATATGAATATGGACGATATCTTCACTGAAAAGGGAAAAAACACTGAAAATTTGAATTTTTTGTTTAAATTATTTGATAGATTACTTATTTTGATATATAATTGGCGTATTTATACTAAAATACTGTAAATTACATGAAATTATGTTGAATTACACTATATTAAGTTAAATTACACTAAATTACATTACATTGCGATAAAATATAGTAAATTACGCTAAATTACATATGAATAGGAACGATATCTTCACTGAAAAGGAAAAAAACACTGAAAATTTGAATTTTTTGTTTAAATTATTTGATAGATTACTTCTTTTGATATATAATTAGCATAGTTATACTAAAATACGCTAAATTACTTGAAATTATCTTGAATTACACTATATTAAGTTAAATTACACTAAATTACATTACATTACGCTAAAATACGGTAAGTTACGCTAAATTACATATGAATAGGGACGATATCTTCACTGAAAAGGCAAAAAACACTGAAAATTTGAATTTTTTTTTGTTTATATTATTTGATAGATTAAGATACTCGCTCCTCTCTCTAGAAAAACAGAGCTCTTCGTCCGTCAGTGGTGAGATCGAGATGGCGGCTCAACCTTGCGACTCCCATGGCGATTGGCAGGAGGTGAGAAGGAAGAAGCCCTACCCGACCAACTGGAGACACTCACAACCGACACCACCTAAGGCCGGCCTCTACCAACCATACGCCAAACCTACCTACGCCCAGGTACTACGCCGATCACCACCAAAACCGAACATGATGTCTCCAAACCAGAACTCCCCGGTGTCTACCCGCCCAACCTCACCAACATCCCAAAACTCTTCTGCCTACTACGTCTCCCCCCACAGCCCATCTAGGCTCAGGTTCCCACCCTCCCACACCTTCCCGGAATGGAAAGGAAGATGCTTCCGGTGTTGCCGTACTGGGCACTCGGCGGCCAAATGCCGTAATCCAAAACGTTGCGGGAAGTGCTGGTCCTTTGGTCATATTGGATCCAAGTGCAAACAAGATATTGTTGCACCACCTCCTCCGGCAAGACAACAGCCCATTGTTAAACCTCCTTTGCACTCTGAGCCACAGTTTGATGAACTTCTCAGCGGCTCCTTCCCTTACCGTACTCCAGAAATGCCCATTGACAGGCCAAGTCGGCTCCACTGTTTCTTTCCCAGAGATGAAGACTACTTTGCTGAAAGCAACGGCTCAAACAAGCGGTGGTCGTGCACACCGGCAACTTTGAATGGGATCTAAGTGTTGATAACGTGTGTGATTATGCTTGTCGTATGAATTTGGTCACCAAGGAGGAGATCCAAGTATCGAAACTAAGTGGTTCACGCTTCCTCATCATGCTCCCTGAAGGCCTGGATCCAGACACTTTCATTAACGCAACCTCTCAATCTTCTTGGGATGAAGGCCTCTCTTTTCAGCCGTGGACACCTTTGGATGAGGCTTCCATTAGCATACCGGCCTATAAAATACTTCTTTCATTGGTTGGTATTCCCCCTCATCTCTTCAAGGAGAAGTATATCATTCAAGCAGTTGGCAGGTTCGGAGTGTTCCTCGGTTCTGTGGCTCCGGAGAACCCTTGTTCATTAACATCTTGGATAGTAGCCGTGGGGGTTGATGATCTATCTTTGATACCATTGGAGGTGGTAATGCATATAGGTGGTATGGTCCACACTATTGGAGTTCATGCACTGGCTTGGCACAGAGCCCCCATCTACAAAACAGAGGATATACCCAAACACCCAAAGTTGTACCGGCGGCCGCAACCTCCCCCTTCTACTACCTCTTCCTCAGATACTGAAATGCATGATGAATCCGAACTCATCCCAATGAGCTCCCAGGTATTACGTGAATTGTGTCGGGGCAAGCCGGCCGCATCGCTACCACCGGAGCTCCGCCGGTTTGCAACAACAGAGGAGGTGACACTTCAAAACACACAGTCAACTACACAAATTGATGCTACAATAGATCCACCGCATGTGTCCACACAGGATCCCTCGGCACGATTTCAGGAAGGTTCTCAACGTTCCCAGACAGTACTGTACGGCTCCTCGGATCAGCTACGACTACAATTGGGAGATCAACAAAATTCAGATCCGAAAGCTGGGATAGTTAATCAGCAAGCTGCGATCCAACCCCATTCTCGCCACATTCAATCCCTAGCAGTATCTTCTTTGATAAGGCAGCCAAATCAATTAGCTGGAGGTAAAGCAAACCAAGAGATCCGTGTTTCGGAACTTGAATCAGAGCCTATTGCGGGTCAGCCCCAACCCAAACAAAACCTGCCGCACCAAGGTGCACTCAGCTCTAGACCGAAGAAAATCCTATTGAGAGGACAATCTTCGGTAGTGAATAATGGGACACGGAATCAAAGGCCGATTCATTCCTCTATTGATGAACCTTCTAAAGATAACCATTCCAAACTTAGAGGAGCCACCAAAGGGGTTATTATACCAGCTATAGAACACGTGTCCAAGCCACAACAATCTCATATGATATTTAATGCCAAAGAAAAATCTCAAGCAGGGGCCCATTTCAATTCTGGGCCGACTTCCAGAAAATTTAAATGGACCAGGCCTATCCCAAATAATGCGCAGGTCACTAAAAAGATCATTTCTGCGGCCAGCAATAAAAGGAAAAATCCAAACAGTACAATTCCGGGTCCGGCTAAAAAGGCATCCAGCAAAGGCAAAGAGAAGGAACAAGCTGAGATATTATTCAATTCAGAAGGATTCTATGAGGTACAGGTGCACTATGAACATGTCTCAAAGCTGGCTACAGGATGCGGGTTTCAGACGAAAGATGTAGAAGCGATTATTAAATCAGACAATGATCAGAGACAGCGGCAAGCAGCAGAACAGTCGGCAATGGTTATAAGAGAAACGGATGACGACTATCCAGACAGGTCTAGATTTGAACTCGACCCGAATGATGAGCTTACCTCGGAGGAGGAGGAAGCCTAAAAGCTGGTTTTTATTGGGAGTTACATGTGGTTTCTATAATATTTAAATGTTACACAAACTCAGAAAATTTAAATTATTATCTTGGAATTGTAGAGGCCTGGGGAGAGTGGAAAAATGCGAGGTTGTTCGGAATGTTATTCGACATTCGCGATGTGATATTTGTATGTTACAAGAGACAAAATGGAATGAAATGAACTTTAACTATTTGAGTGTTCTCCCTTCTTTCTTTGATAAGAATGTTGTTGCTGTCCATGCCCACAACTCATCTGGGGGTCTTCTAATAGCATGGAAATACTCATATAAACTAATCTCTTCATGGGCTACTAGACACTCTTGCTCTGCCTTGCTACAACAAATAAACACGGGAGCACTAATTTTGGTGACTAATGTTTATGGGCCGGCTACTGATGAGCAAAAACCGGCATTCATTGAGGAAATTCACACTATAGCATCTTTGGTTAATCATTCTTGGATTTTAGGGGGCGATTTCAATTTAGTACGATGGTTAACGGACCGAACCGGCAATCAGAGGAGTTTTCGTTTAATGGAGCTGTTCAATGACTTAATCCGGGACCTTCAATTACTTGATGTGCCATTGACCAATAGGAAGTTTACTTGGAGTAATAACCGGCCACAGCCTACACACTCTAAACTGGACCGAATATTAATCTCACCGAATATTACCTCCCAGTTATCCTTGATATCTCTTAAAGCCTTGGAGATCTTAACATCCGATCATGCACCACTATTGCTTTCATTGGGCAACCCTCAAACACCAAAAACAAATTATAGAATGGAGTTATTCTGGTTCTCTAACCCGGCGGCCACAGAGATCATTAACTCAACATGGAACGAGGTCTCAATCCTTCCTTACCAAGGCCTTCAGAAGTTTAGAGTATACTTCGATATGGTCCACCAAAGGCTCCGTAAATGGCATTGTGAAAATTTTGATGCAATCGAACAACAGCTCAATTTTTGTAAGAAATCCTTATTATTCTTTGACCAAATCGAGGAAAGACGGCCATTGCAGAGTTATGAAAGACGCTTCAGAATTATGGTCAGAGAGCGGGCTTACAGCTTGGCATGCATAACTGAGTCACGATGGAAACACCGTTCTCGTTGTAAGTGGTTAAAAGCTGGTGATAGAAATACTCGCTATTTTCATGCAATTGCTTCGGCGAGACAACGTCGAAATAGGATATCTTACCTAAAAATTGGAGATCAAGAGATAATAGATGAAGACCAGATCCGAAATACCTTCAAGAACCATTTAAAAAGCTTATTGGGTACCACTGTTTCAGTTTTGCCTTTCAATCCAGAGGCACTATATCCGGCAAACCCAAATTTAAATTTCCTGCAAGAAGCCTTCACTCATGATGAAATAGAAGCAGCGGTACGACAGTTGGAAAAAAATAAAGCATCGGGTCCCGATGGGGTTCCGAATGAATTTCTTCAGAAACATTGGGCAATTTTCAAAACGGAGGTGTGCAGCTTATTTAATGCATTTTATGATCATTCTCTTGACCTTTCTTGCATTAATCAAGCAAATGTTGTCATGATTCCGAAAAAGGAAAATTCGGTTATGGTGGGTGATTTCAGACCGATTAGTGTGATGAATGCAGTTCCAAAATTGATCGCCAAGGTCTTGGCCAATAGATTGCGTACAGTGCTTCCGGATTTAATTTCCTCCAACCAAACAGCTTTCATTCAAAATCGACAAATCACGAAAAACTTCAATTCTATGAGAGAAATGTTGCATCACATATCCGGCAGTGGGAATTCAGCTTGCTTCATCAAAATTGATTTCGCAAAGGCGTTTGATTCCGTCAACTGGGAGTACCTCACACAGGTAATGCAGGCGCGGGGGTTCCCTCAAAAATGGATTATCTGGATTCAAATCTTGTTGCAAACGGCCTCTTCAAGGGTAGTGATGAATGGTGCCGAATCTGAATTTTTCTATCACAAAAAGGGTTTACGGCAAGGGGACCCTTTATCTCCTATGTTGTTTGATATTGCGGTGGATGTCCTTACCAAAATGATAGAGGTATTAAACCAATCTGTCCATGGCCGGCTAACTCGAAAATTGTGCGAAGCGGTTATCGTTCATCAATACGCTGATGATACGATTTTCATTGCAAATGTTGAGCCTTCGACTATTATCTCCCTAAAGGTAATTTTACGATTATTCACAGCAGTTTCGGGTCTTCATATTAACTTTGACAAAAGCACTTGGATACCTCTGAACATTAGTTCCACTCAGGTGCCGATCATTACGGCTATCCTTGGTTGTTCGTTATCTGAATTCCCAATCATTTATTTGGGGTTGCCGCTCACTTTGAAAAAACCCAATAAGGAACTGTTCATGCCTTTGATTGAAAAAATTGAGTCCAAATTAGAAGGTTGGAAGGTCGGCTAATTTCATGAGGGGGTCGCTTGCAACTGATGAATTCGGTTTTAAGCTCAATCCCTATATACTTCATGTCATCCTTTCTATTACCGATGTGGGTAATCAAAAGAATTGACAAAATCCGAAGAGATTTCTTATGGGGGAAGTCGGCAACAAAAAGAGGCATTTCTTTGATCAATTGGGAGACTACATGTCTGCCCAAGCAATTTGGCGGGTTGGGAGGTGCAAATCTGAAGGTCCGTAACCAATCTCTCCTTCTAAGATGGTGGTGGAGGTTATATAGAACACCCCAATCGCTGTGGACCCAAACAATGCGGCAACTTTACAATGTGGCATCAAATACCCAAGCACATCAGATTTGGAAAAGGCAAGGATCCTTCTTTTGGTCTCAGCTACTGAAAAACAGAGCGCTCTTTGATTGGTGCATCGAATGGGAGGTGGCACAAGGATTATCTATATCCTACTGGTTTGATGCATGGACTTACCCAACGAAAGCCTCACAAACTTTGCCAGAACCTGCTACTAGAAAATATTCACTGCAAATGGAAATTAGTAGAGGTTTATGTCAAAATGTTCTGACACAAGCATCAGAGACTGATAGAATTCGATGGTTATGGACCAACAATGGAGAATACTCGGCAAACTCCTACTATAAAGTGGTGGTGACAACAGGTAGAACAAAATGGGATTATCGGTTCATTTGGAAGCTCCACATACCGCCTACGGTTAGGTTCTTTGCTTATTTGCTGTTACAGAATCGGCTACTGACACACGAAGTCATGCTCCATCGTAGTTTGCTATGCGAAGTTCAGTGTGAAATGTGTGATCAGTGTCCCTTAGAAATAGCATCTCATCTCTTCTTCCTCTGTCTCTATGCGAAGCGGGTATGGGCAAGAGTTAATGGTTTGATTGGATACAGAATTTTAAGTAGCCAAGATACGGTGCAGTCCACGGTTGATAGTTCATGGAGGGTGGCTAAGAGAAGGATGTCATTAAAAACCTGGGGTTCTCTTTTCTTTGCTACATGTTGGCTGCTGTGGAGGGCGCGCAACAAAAGAATCTTCGAAGGTGATCATATGAATGCAGAGGCACTGGCATATCAAGCAATGAAGGAGGCTAATTTATGGTTGAAGCACTGTTGAGCGGGAGTTTTTAATGTAGTTGGTGGGGCAGGTTTTCTTTTTTTTAATTTTTTTCTTTCCTATTTTTCTGCTGTATCACTCTGATAGCCTCTATCGGAATTTTTCAAAAAAAAAAAATTATTTGATAGATTAATACTTTTGATATATAATTAGCACATTTATACTAAAATACGCTAAATTACTTGAAATTATGTTGAATTTCACTATATTAAGTTAAATTACACTAAATTAGATTACATTACGCTAAAATACTGTAAATTATGCTAAATTACATATAAATAGTACGATATCTTCACTAAAAAGCAGAAAAACACTTAAAATTAGAATATTTTTGTTTAAATTATTTGATAGATTACTTCTTTTGATATATAATTAGCATAGTTATACTAAAATACGCTAAATTACTTGAAATTATGTTGAATTACACTATATTAAGTTAAATTACACTAAGTTAAATTAAATTACGCTAAAATACTGTAAATTACGCTAAATTATATATGAATAGGTACGATATCTTCACTGAAAAGCCGAAAAGCCGAAAAACGATTAAAATTAGAATTTTTTTGTATAAATTGTTTGATAGATTACTTCTTTTGATATATAATTGGCATAGTTATACTAAAATACGCTAAATTACTTGAAATTATGTTGAATTACACTATATTAAGTTAAATTACACTAAATTACATTACATTACGCTAAAATACGGTAAGTTACGCTAAATTACGCTAAATTACATGAATAGGGACGATATCTTCACTGAAAATGCAAAAAACACTGAAAATTTGAATTTTTTTGTTTAAATTATTTGAGAGATTACTTCTTTTGATATATAATTAGCATATTTATACTAAAATACGCTAAATTACATGAAATTATGTTGAATTATACTATATTAAGTTAAATTAAACTAAATTACATTAAATTGCGATAAAATACGGTAAATTATACTAAATTACGCTAAATTACATATGAATAGGGACGATATCTTCACTGAAAAGGCAAAAAACACTGAAAATTTGAATTTTTTTGTTTAAATTATTTGATAGATTACTTCTATTGATATATAATTAGCACATTTATACTAAAATACGCTAAATTACTTGAAATTATGTTGAATTACACTATATAAAGTTAAATTACACTAAATCACATTACATTACGCTAAAATACGGTAAGTTACGCTAAATTACACTAAATTACATATGAATAGGGATGATATCTTCACTGAAAAGGTGGAAAACACTGAAAATTTGAATTTTTTTGTGTAAGTTATTTGATAGATTACTTCTTTTGATATATAATTAGCATATTTATACTAAAATACACTATATTACATGAAATTATGTTGAATTGCACTATATTAAGTTAAATTACACTAAATTACATTACATTGCGCTAAAATACTGTAAATTATTGATGTCTCGTTATTTGACCTACGAATCCGACCAATTTCTGTACCAAAATCTGTGTTTTAACCACCAAATCGTGTCTATTACATTGAATATCTATAGAATGTGGTACTGCTGCGTTTTTATTCTTACTTTGTAGAAAACAAGCTAAATTAGGGAAGATTGTGAGTTCTAAAACCCTACACGCAGGCCGCGTCAGATCCCACGCGGGTCGCGTCAGACCCTGAAATTTTAGCATCCGAACTTAAAACAGTCATAACTTTTGACTCGTAACTCCGTTTTGAGTGTATGACCACTTTTTGGAAAGCTTGCAAGAAGATCTACAATCTGAGCAAAGACATAGGCACGCGGGCCGCATCAGATCCCACGCGGGTCGTGTCAGACTTTTCCAGAAACAGAAGCAGAATTGGAAACAGAGGCTAATTGAAGGAAGGTCGGCCAGAAAAGCTATACGAGGGGATTTCTTGCACCTGAGAGGGACATTCTGGATCTGAGAGGAGAGACCTAGGGTTGGGGCTTGACGGCTTGGCTTGGAGAAGAAGAAGAGAGGCGAAAATCGAGAGATTTGCGACAGATCTTCTTACTACTTCGAATTCTGCCATGAGCACTATCTTTATCATCTCTTTTATTTGTTTTGTTTGCTTTTTGACTATGCTTGAGTAGTTTACTTAGTTTCTAGGGTTACGATGTAGTTTGATACTTTGTTTTGTATGCATGTTGTTTGAATTTGTGTTGAATGTTAGTGTTTAATTGTTTGAGTAGTATTTTAATTGCTTTGTTGAAGTTGATTGAATGATTCTTGATTGTCTACTGTTAGATGTCTATAGCATCTTTTCTAGTACTTTGGCCTTGATGTTTCTCTCAACCAAAGTTAGTATTTGAGGTAGGTTTACGAGCCATGAGGCGAGACCAAATAGTAACCGAGAGGTGAACTTTTTCACTTATCGAGAGGTAGTGGTTACCTTTAGTAAACCGAACAATTAACTTAGATTAAAAACCTAAGAAAGTGAAATTGCATTTCCGATACCAAGTTTATTAAGCCAACAAACGAGAGTTGAGGTTTAGGAACATTAGGTTCGGTCAATGAATCCTTACACCAAAGAACAACGCAGAAACAGACAAATGCTACATTTACTCGAGGTTCACGCAGGCCGCGTATGAGAGTACGCGGGTCGTGTCTTCCATGCGGACCGCGTATGAAAGTACGCGGGTCGTGTGAGTTGTATCGAGAGGCAAGGTTGATAATGAAATTGAAAACCCTGGAAACGCTTTTCTTTATCTGATAAAAACCAAATTTTACTTTCTCTCATTTTGATTATTTATGTCATTATTAATCTTAGGAACTTAAAATTAACCAAATCAACATTTTCCAACTTCTAATATCTAATTGATTTAAGTGAAGTCCAGATTAGATTTTGAACCATCTTGTGGATCGATACCTGACTAAACTATACGATAGGATTGTGCACTTGCAGTCTAGTAGGAAGTTAATTCCAGGTTTAAAAGCTACAGCTTGCTATAGTGAAACTTTGTGATACGCTTTTGTGCGAACAATTACGCTAAATTACGCTAAATTACATATGAATAGGGACGATATCTTCACTGAAAAGGCAAAAAACACTGAAAATATAATTTTTTTGTTTAAATTAGTTGATAGATTACTTCTTTTGATATATAATTAACATATTTATACTAAAATACGCTAAATTACATGAAATTATGTTGAATTACACTATATTAAGTTAAATTACACTAAATTACATTACATTACGCTAAAATACGGTAAATTACTTTAAATTACATATGAATAGGTACGATATCTTCACTGAAAAGCCGAAAAACAATTAAAATTAGAATTTTTGTGTTTAAATTATTTGGTAGATTACTTCTTCTGATATATAATTAGCATATTTATACTAAAATACGCTAAATTACATTAAATTATGTTGAATTACACTATATTAAGTTAAATTACACTAAATTACAATACATTACGCTAAAATACAGTAAGTTACGCTAAATTACATATCAATAGGGACGATATCTTCACTGAAAAGACGAAAAACACGGAAAATTTGAATTTTTTTGTTTAAATTAGTTGATAAATTACTTCTTTTGATATATAATTAACATATTTATACTAAAATACACTAAATTACTTCAAATTATGTTGAATTACACTATATTAAGTTAAATTACACTAAATTACATTACATTACGCTAAATTACATATGAAGAGGGACGATATCTTCACTGAAAAGGCGAAAAACACTGAAAATATGAATTTTTTGTTTAAATTAGTTGATAGATTACTTCTTTTGATATATAATTAGCATATTTATACTAAAATACGCAAAATTAATTGAAATTATGTTGAATTACACTATATTAAGTTAAATTACACTAAATTATATTACATTACGCTAATATACGGCAAGTTACGCTAATTACGCTAAATTACATGTGAATAGGGACGATATCTTCACTGACAGGGCGAAAAACACTAAAAATTTGAATTTTTTTGTTTAAATTAGTTGATAGATTACTTCTTTTGATATATAATTAGCATAGTTATACTAAAATACGCTAAATTACTTGAAATTATGTTGAATTACACTATATTAAGTTAAATTACACTAAATTACATTACATTATGCTAAAATATGGTAAGTTACGCTAAATTACGCTATATTGCATATTAATAGGGACGATATCTTCACTGAAAAGGCGAAAAACACTGGAAATTTGAATTTTTTTGTTTAAATTATTTGATAGATTACTTATTTTGATATATAATTAGCATATTTATACTGAAATACGCAAAATTACATGAAATTATGTTGAATTACACTATATTAAGTTAAATTACACTAAATTACATTACATTACGCTAAAATTCGGTAAGTTACGTTATATTACATATGAATAGAGACTATATCTTCACTGAAAAGGCAAAAAACACTGAAATTTTGAATTTTTTTTGTTTAAATTATTTTATAGATTACTTCTTCTGATATATAATTAGCATTTTTATAGTAAAATACACTAAATTACTTGAAATTATGTTGAATTACACTATATTAAGTTAAATTACACAAAATTACATTACAATACGCTAAAATACGGTAAGTTACGCAAAATTACGCTAAATTGAAAGAAAACTAGAAGAACATGAAATACAAGTGGATGAACATGAAATACAACTAGAAGAACGTAAAACACATTCAGTAGAACATGAAAAAAACTAGTAAAAGATGAAAGAAAATTTGAAGAAGATGAAACACCACCAGTAGAACGTGAAAGACAACCAATATAGGAAGAAACACAACTAGAAGAACATGAAAGACAACCAGTACAAAACAAAATACAACTAGAAGAAGATGAAAGACAACAGAAAGAAGTTTAAAAATAATAAGAAGATGATGAAATCGAACCTGTAGTAATGAAAGACAACCAGTAAAACATGAAATACAACAAGTATAACATGAATTACAAATAGTACTAGATGAAAGACAATCAGTACAACATGAATGACAACCGCGACAATAAAGAGGATAAATAATAGAAGAGGAAATACATCTAGAAGAAGATGAAATACAACCAGTAGTAGATGAAAGACAACCAACAGAACATGAAACACAACTAGTAGAAATGAAAGACAAATAATACAAGCTGAAAAATAACTATAGGAATATGAAACACAACTTGTAGAAAATTAAAGACAACTTGAATAAGACGAAAGACAACTAGTAGGACATGAAACACAACTAGTAGAACGTGAAAGACAACCAATACAAGATGAAACACAAGCTAGAAGAAAATGAAACACAACTAGAAGAATACAAAAGAAAACTAGTACATGATGAAAGACAACTAGAAGAAGATGAAAGACAACCGGAAGAAGTTGAAAAATAACAAGAAGATGATGATATCAAACCAGTAGTACATAGAAAATAATCAGTAGAACAAGAAATACAACAAGTACAATATGAAACACATCTTGGAGAAGATAAAAAAGAACTAGTAGAAGATGAAAACCTACTAGAAGAAGATTAAAGACAACTAGAAGAACATGAAAGACAAACAGTACATGATGAACGACATCCAGAAGAAAATGAAAAACAACTACTAGAAGATGATAGACCACTAGAAGAACATGAAAGACAACCTGTACTAGATGAAAAACTAGTACAATATGAAAGACAATCAATACAAAATGAAATACAACTAGAACAAAATGAAACACAAACTAGAAGAAGATGAAACACATTTAGTAGAACATGAAAAAAAGAACTAGTAGAAGATGAAAGACAACTTCAAGAAGATTAACACAACCAGTAGAACGTGAAAGACAACCAATACCAAATGAAACACAAACTAGAAGAAGATGAAACACAACTAGAAGAACATGAAAGACAACCGGTACAAGATGAAACACAAACTTGAAGAAGATGAAACACAACTAGAAGAACATGAAAGACAACAAGAAGAAGATGATAAACAACTAGTATAACATGAAAGAAAACTAGAAGAAGGTGAAATACAACTAGAAGAACATGAAATACAAGTGGATGAACATGAAAGACAACTAAAAGAAGATAAAAACAACTACTAGAACATGAAACATATTTAGCAGAACATGAAAAAGAACTAGTAGAAGACGAAAGACAACTTGAAGAAGATAAAATACAACTAGAAGAAGAAGAATTACAAGTGGAAGAACATGAAAGACAACTAGTAAAAGATGAAAGACAACTAGAAGAAGATGAAACCACCTACTAGAACATGAAACACATTTAGTAGAACGTGAAAGACAACTAACTAGTAGAAGATTAAAGACAACAAGTATAACATGAATAACAACCAGTACAAGATTAACACAACTAGAAGGACATGAAAGACAATCAATACAAGATGACAAACAAGTATAACATGAAAGAAAACTAGAAGAACATGAAAGAAAACTAGAAGAAAATAAAAAAACAACTACTAGAACATAAAACACATTCAGTAGAACATGAAAAAGAACTAGGAGGAGATGAAAGACAACTTCCAGAAGATAAAACACAACCAGTAGAACGTGAAAGACAACCAGTACAAGATGAAAGACAACTAGAAGAAGATGAATGAGAACCGGAAGAAGTTCAAAAAATACTAGAAGATGATGAAATTGAACCAGTAGTATACGAAAGACAACAAGTAGAACATGAGATACAACAAGTATAACATGAATTACAACGAGTAGTAGATGAAAGACAATCAGTACAATACGAATGACAACCGCAACAATATAGAGGACAACAAATAGAAGATGAAATACAACCAGTAGTTGATGAAAGACAACCAACAGAACATGAAACATAACTAGTACAAATGAAAGACAAACAATACAAGCCAAAAAATAACTATAAGAATATGAAACACAACTAGTAGAAAATTAAAGACAACTTGAAGAAGATGAAAGACAACCTGTACACCATGAAAGATGACTTATTTAAGATTAAAGACAACTAGAAGAACAATACAAGATGAAAGACAACTTGAAGACGATGAAAAACAACTACCAGTACATGAAACACATTGAAAAGAACCTGAAAAAGAGCTAGTAGAACATGAATAACCAGTACAAGATGAAATACAACTCGAAGAAGTTAAAATACAACTAGTAGTAGATGAAAGACAACTAGTAGAACATGAAACATAACTAGAACAACGTGAAAGACAACCAATACAATATGAAACACAAACTAGAATAAGATAAAACACAACTAGAAGAACATGAAAGAAAACCAGTACATGATGAAAGACAACTAGAAGAAAATGAAAGACAACCGGAAGAAGTTCAAAAATAACAAGAAGATGATCAAATCGAACCAGTAGTACATGGAAGACAACCAGCAGAACATGAAATACAACAAGTACAATATGAAACACATCATGGAGAAGATAAAAAAATAACTAGTAGAAGATGAAAACCTACTAGAAGAAGATTAAAGACAACTAGAAAAACATGAAAGACAAACAGTACAAGATGAATGACATCCAAAAGAAAATGAAAAACAACTACTACAAGATGACAGACCACTCGAAGAACATGAAAAGACAACCTGTACCAGATTAAAAACCATTAGAGTATGAAAGACAAGCAATACAAGATGAAATACAACTAGAAAAAAATGAAATACAATATTAGTAGATGAAAAATAGGAAGTTGAACATTAAACACAACTAGAAGAAAATAAAAACAACAACTACTACCACATGAAATATATTTAGTAGAACATGAAAAAGAATTAGTAGAAGATGAAAGACAACTTGAAGAAGATGAAACACAACCAGTAGAACGTGAAAGACAACCAATACAAGGTGAAACACAAACTAGAAGAAGATGAAACAGAACTATAAGAATATGAAAGACAACCAGTACAAGATGAATGACAACTAGAAGAAGATGAAAGACAACCGGAAGAAGTTCAAAAATAACTAGAAAATGATGAAATCGAACCAGTAGTATATGAAAGACAATAAGTATAACCTGAATTACAACCCGCACTAAATGAAAGACAATCAGTACAACCGTGACAATATAGAGGACAAATAGTAGAAGATGAAATACAACTAGAAGAATATGAAATACAACCAGTAGTAGATGAAAGACAACCAGCAGAACATGAAACACAATTAGTAGACAATTAAAAATAACTTGAAGAAGATGAACGACAACCTGTACAAGATGAAAGACGACTTGTACAACATGAAAGACAAATAGAAGAATATGAAAGACATTCAGAAGAAGATGAAAGACAACAAATATAACATGAATAACAACCATTACAAGATTAAAATCAACAAGAAGAACATGAAAGACAATAAATACAAAATGAAGGAAAACTTGAAGACGATGAAAAACAACTACTAGTACGAGAAACACAACTAGAAGAACATGAAACACAACTAGAAGAACATGAAACACAACTAGAAGAACATGAAAGACAAGCAGTACAATATGAAAGACAGCAAGAAGAAGATGATGAACAACTAGTATAACATGAAAGAGAACTAGAAGAATGTGAAATACAACTAGTAGAGCATCAACTATAACTGAATGAACATGAAAAACAACTAGAAGAAGATAGAAAAAAAACTACTAGAACATGAGACACATTTAGTAGAACATGAAAGAGAACTAGTAAAGAGGACTTCGAAGAAGATGAAATACAACTAGAAGTAGATGAATTACAAGTAGAAGAACGTGAAAGACAACTAGTAAAAGATGAAAGACAACTAGAAAAAGATGAAAACCACCTACTAGAACATGAAACACATTTAGTAGAACATGAAAGACAACCAGTACACGATTAAACGCAACTAGAAGGACATGAAATACAATCAATACAAGATGAAAGACAACTTGAAGAAGATGAAAAACAACTACTGGAACATGAAACACATTCAGAAGAACATGAAAGAGAGCTAATGAAGACAACTAGAAGAGCATGAAATACAAATGGATGAACATGAAAGACAACCAATACAAGATGAAACACAAACTAGAAGAAGATGAAACACATTTAGTAACATGAAAAAGAACTAGTAGAAGATGAGACAACTTGAAGAAGATGAAATACAACTAGAAGAAGATGAATTACAAGTGGAAGAACATGAAAGACAATTAGTAAAAGAAGAAAGACAGCTAGAAGAAGATGAAAACCACCTATTAGAACATGAAACACATTTAGTACAACATGAAAGACAACAAGTATAACATGAATAACATGAATAACAACCAGTACAAGATGAAACACAACTAGAAGGTCAGGAAGGACAAGCAGTATAAGATGAAATAAAAAAAAATGATAAACAAGTATAACATGAAAGAAAACTAGAAGAAGGTGAAATACAACTAGAAACACATGAAATACAAGTGGGTCAACATGAAACACAACTAGAAGAAAAAGAAAACACAACTACTAGAACATGAAACACATTCAGTAGAACATGAAAAAGAACTAGTAGAAGATGAAAGACAACTTGAAGAAGATGAAATACAACCAGTAGAACGTGAAAAACAACCAATACAAGATGAAACACAAACTAGAAGAAGATGAAACACAACTAGAAGAACATGAAACACAACCAGTAGAACGAGAAAGACAACTTGATGAAGATGAAACACAACCCGTAGAACGTGAAAGACAACCAATACAAGATGAAACACAAACTAGAAGAAGATGAAACACAACTAGAGGAACATGAAAGACAACCAGTACAAGATGAAAGACAACCGGAAGAAGTTCAAAAGTAACTAGAAGATGATGAAATCAAACCAGTAGTAAATCGAAAACAACCAGTAGAACATGAAATACAACAAGTAAAATATGAAACAAATCTCGGAGAAGATAAAAAACAATTAGTAGAAGTTGAAAACCTACTAGAAGAAAATTAAAGACAACTAGAAGATGAACGGCATCCTGAAGAAAATGAAAAACAACTACTAGAAGATGACAGACAACTAGAAGAACATGAAAGACAACATGTACTACATGAAAAATCAGTACAATATGAAAGACAACAAATACAGGATGAAATACAACTAAAACAAGATGAAATTTAATATTTGTGGATGAAAGATAAGAAGTTGAACATGAAACACAACTAGTAGAACGTGAAAGAGAACCAGTACTAGATGAAACACAAACAAGAAGAAAATGAAACACAACTAGAAGAACCTGAAAGACAAGCAGTACAAGATGAAAGACTACAAGAATAAGATGATAAACAACTAGTATAACATGAAAGAAAACTAGAAGAATGTGAAATACAATTAGAATAACATGAAAGACAATATTAGTAGATGAAAGACAAGAAGTTGAACATGAAACACAACCAGTAGAACATGAAAGACAATCACAAACTAGAAGAAGATGAAACACAACTAGAAGAACATGAAAGACAAGCAGTACAAGATGAAAGACAACTTGAAGAAGATGATAAACAACAAGTATAACATGAAAGAAAACAAGAAGAATGTGAAATATAACTAGAAGAACATGAAATACAATGTTAGTAGATGACAGACAAGAAGTTGAACATGCAACAAAACCAGTAGAACGTGAAAGACAACCAGTACAAGATGCAACACAAACTAGAAGAACATGAAACACAACTAGAAGAACATGAAAGACAAGCAGTACAAGATGAAAGACAGCAAGAAGAAGATGATGAACAACTAGTATAACATGAAAGAGAACTAGAAGAATGTGAAATACAACTAGTAGAGCACCAAATATAACTGGATGAACATGAAAGACAACTAGAAGAACATAGAAAAAAAACTACTAGAACATGAAACACATTTAGTAGAACATGAAAGAGAACTAGTAAAGACGACTTTGAAGAAGATGAAATACAACTAGAAGTAGATGAATTACAAGTAGAAGAACGTGAAAGACAACTAGTAAAAGATGAAAGACAACTAGAAAAAGATGAAAACCACCTACTAGAACATGAAACACATTTAGTAGAACATGAAAGACAACCAGTACAAGATTAAACGCAACTCGAAGGACATGACATACAATCAATACAAGATGAAAGACAAATTGAAGAAGATGAAAAACAACTACTGGAACATGAAACACATTCAGAAGAACCTGAAAGAGAGCTATTGAAGACAACTAGAAGAACATGAAATACAAATGGATGAACATGAAACACAACCAATACAAGATGAAACACATACTAGAAGAAGTTGCAACACATTTAGTAACACGAAAAAGAACTAGTAGAAGATGAAATACAACTAGAAGAAGATGAATTACAAGTGGAAGAACATGAAAGACAATTAGTAAAAGATGAAAGACAACTAGAAGAAGATGAAAACCACCTATTAGAACATGAAACACATTTAGTACAACGTAAAAGACAACTAACTTGTAGAAGATTAAAGACAACAAGTATAACATGAATAACATCCAGTACAAGATGAAAGACAACTAGAAGGACAGGAAGGACAAGCAGTACAAGATGAAAGACAAAAAAAATGATAAACAAGTATAACATGAAAGAAAACTAGAAGAAGGTGAAATACAACTAGAAACACATGAAATACAAGTGGGTGAACATGAAAAACAACTAGAAGAAGAAGAAAAACAACTACTAGAACATGAAACACATTCAGTAGAACATGAAAAAGAACTAGTAGAAGATGAAAGACAACTTGAAGAAAATGAAATACAACCAGTAGAACGTGAAAAACAACCAATACAAGATGAAACACAAACTAGAAGAAGATGAAACACAACTAGAAGAACATGAAACACAACCATTAGATCGAGAAAGACAACCAATATAACATGAAACACAAACTAGAAGAAGATGAAACACATCTAGTAGAACATGAAATACAACTAGTAGGAGATGAAATGCAACTTGACGAAGATGAAACACAACCCGCAGAACGTGAAAGACAACCAATACAAGATGAAACACAAACTAGAAGAGGATGAAATACAACTAGAGGAACATGAAAGAAAACCAGTACAAGATGAAAGACAACCGGAAGAAGTTCAAAAGTAACTAGAAGATGATGAAATCAAACCCGTAGTAAATCGAAAACAACCAGTAGAACATCAAATACAACAAGTAAAATATGAAACAAATCTCGGAGAAATAAAAAACAATTAGTAGAAGATGAAAACCTACTAGAAGAAAATTAAAGACAACTAGAAGATGAACGACATCCTGAAGAAAATGAAAAACAACTACAAGAAGATGACAGACAACTAGAAGAACATGAAAGACAACCTGTACTACATGAAAAATCAGTACAATATGAAAGACAACAAATACAGGATGAAATACAACTAAAACAAGATGAAATTTAATATTTGTGGATGAAAGACAGGAAGTTGAACATGAAACACAACTAGTAGAACGTGAAAGAGAACCAGTACAAGATGAAACAGAAACAAGAAGAAGATGAAACACAACTAGAAGAACATGAAAGACAAGCAGTACAAGATGAAAGACTACAAGAAGAAGATGATAAACAACTAGTATAACATGAAAGAAAACTAGAAGAATGTGAAATACAATGAGAATAACATGACAGACAATATTAGTACATGAAAGACAAGAAGTTGAACATGAAACACAACTGGATGAACATGAAAGACAAGCAGTCCAAGATGAAAGACAACTTGAAGAAGATGATAAACAAGTATTATAACATGAAAGAAAACAAGAAGAAGGTGAAATGCAACTAGAAGAACATGAAATACAATATTAGTAGATGACAGACAAGAAGTTGAACATGAAACAAAACCAGTAGAACGTGAAAGACAACCAGTACAAGATGAAACACAAACTAGAAGAACCTGAAACACAACTAGAAGAAAATGAAAGACAAGCTGTACAAGATGAAAGACAGCAAGAAGAATATGATGAACAACTAGTATAACATGAAAGAGAACTAGAAGAATGTGAAATACAAATAGTAGAGCATCAAATATAACTGGATGAACATGAAAGACAACTAGAAGAAGATAGAAAAAAAAACTACTAGAACATGAAACACATTTAGTAGAACATGAAAGAGAACTAGTAAAGACGACTTTGAAGAAGATGAAATACAACTAGAAGTAGATGAATTCCAAGTAGAAGAACGTGAAAGACAACTAGAAAAAGATTAAAACCACCTACAAGAACATGAAACACATTTAGTAGAACATGAAAGACAACCAGTACAAGATTAAACGCAACTAGAAGGACATGAAATACAATCAATACAAGATGAAAAACAACTACTGGAACATGAAACACATTCAGAAGAACATGAAAGAGAGCTATTGAAGACAACTAGAAGAACATGAAATACAAATGGATGAACATGAAAGACAACCAATACATGATGAAACACAAACTAGAAGAAGTTGAAACACATTTAGTAACACGAAAAAGAACTAGTAGAAGATGAGACAACTTGAAGAAGATGAATTGCAAGTGGAAGAACATGAAAGACAATTAGTAAAATATGAAAGACAACTAGAAGAAGATGAAAAACCACCTATTAGAACATGAAACACATTTAGTACAACGTAAAAGACAACTAACTTGTAGAAGATTAAAGACGACAACTATAACATGAATAACAACCAGTACAACATGAAAGACAACTAGAAGGACAGGAAGGACAAGTAGTACAAGATGAAAGACAAAAAAAATGATAAACAAGTATAACATGAAAGAAAACTAGAAGAAGGTGAAATACAACTAGAAACACATGAAATACAAGTGGGTGAACATGAAAAACAACTAGAAGAAGAAGAAAAACAACTACTAGAACATGAAACACATTCAGTAGAACATGGAAAAGAACTACTAGAGCATCAAATATAACTGGATGAACATGAAAGACAACTAGAAGAAGATAGAAAAAAAACTACTAGAACATGAAACACATTTAGTAGAACATGAAAGAGAACTAGTAAAGACGACTTTGAAGAAGATGAAATACAACTAGAAGTAGATGAATTACAAGTAGAAGAACGTGAAAGACAACTAGTAAAAGATGAAAACCACCTACTAGAACATGAAACACATTTAGTAGAACATGAAAGACAACCAGTACAATATTAAACGCAACTAGAAGGACATGAAATACAATCAATACAAGATGAAAGACAAATTGGAGAAGATGAAAAACAACTACTGGAACATGAAACACATTCAGAAGAACATGAAAGAGAGCTATTGAAGACAACTAGAAGAACATGAAATACAAATAGATGAACATGAAAGAGTTGATACAAGATGAAACACAAACTAGATGAAGTTGAAACACATTTAGTAACACGAAAAAGAACTAGTAGAAGATGAAACAACTTGAAGAAGATGAAATATAACTAGAAGAAGATGACTTACAAGTGGAAAAACATGAAACACAATTAGTAAAAGATGAAAGACAACTAGAAGAAGATGAAAACCACCTATTAGAACATGAAAACACATTTAGTACAACGTAAAAGACAACTAACTTGTAGAAGATTAAAGACAACAAGTATAACTTGAATAACAACCAGTACAACATGAAAGACAACTAGAAGGACAGGAAGGACAAGCAGTACAAGATGAAGACAAAAAAAATGATAAACAAGTATAACATGAAAGAAAACTAGAAGAAGGTGAAATACAACTAGAAACACATGAAATACAAGTGGGTGAACATGAAAAACAACTAGAAGAAGAAGAAAAACAACTACTAGAACATGAAACACATTAAGTAGAACATGAAAAAGAACTACTAGAGCATCAAATATAACTTGATGAACATGAAAGACAACTAGAAGAAGATAGAAAAAAAACTACTAGATCATGAAACACATTTAGTAGAATATGAAAGAGAACTAGTAAAGACGACTTTGAAGAAGATGAAATACAACTAGAAGTAGATGAATTACAAGTAGAAGAACGTGAAAGACAACTAGTAAAAGATGAAAACCACCTACTAGAACATGAAACACATTTAGTAGAACATGAAAGACAACCAGTACAATATTAAACGCAATTAGAAGGACATGAAATACAATCAATACAAGATGAAAGACAAATTGGAGAAGATGAAAAACAACTACTGGAACATGAAACACATTCAGAAGAACATGAAAGAGAGCTATTGAAGACAACTAGAAGAACATGAAATACAAATCGATGAACATGAAAGACAACCAATACAAGATGAAACACAAACTAGAAGAAGTTGAAACACATTTAGTAACACAAAAAAGAACTAGTAGAAGATCAGACACAACTAGTAGAACGTGAAAGAGAACCAGTACAAGATGAAACACAAACAACAAGAAGATGAAACACAACTAGAAGAACATGAAAGACAAGCAGTACAAGATGAAAGACTACAAGAAGAAGATGATAAACAACTAGTATAACATGAAAGAAAACTACAAGAATGTGAAATACAATTAGAATAACATGAAAGACAATATTAGTACATGAAAGACAAGAAGTTGAACATCAAACACAACCAGTAGAACATGAAAGACAACCACAAACTAGAAGAAGATGAAACACAACTAGAAGAACATGAAAGACAAGCAGTACAAGATGAAAGACAACTTGAAGAAGATGATAAACAACTAGTATAACATGAAAGAAAACAAGAAGAAGGTGAAATACAACTAGAAGAACATGAAATACAATATTAGTAGATGACAGACAAGAAGTTGAACATGAAACAAAACCAGTAGAACGTGAAAGACAACCAGTACAAGATGAAACACAAACTAGAAGAACATGAAACACAACTAGAAGAAAATGAAAGACAAGCAGTACAAGATGAAAGACAGCAAGAAGAAGATGATGAACAACTAGTATAACATGAAAGAGAACTAGAAGAATGTGAAATACAAATAGTAGAGCATCAAATATAACTGGATGAACATGAAAGACAACTAGAAGAAGATAGAAAAAAAACTACTAGAACATGAAACAAATTTAGTAGAACATGAAAGAGAACTAGTAAAGACGACTTTGAAGAAGATGAAATACAACTAGAAGTAGATGAATTCCAAGTAGAAGAACGTGAAAGACAACTAGAAAAAGATTAAAACCACCTACTAGAACATGAAACACATTTAGTAGAACATGAAAGACAACCAGTACAAGATTAAACGCAACTAGAAGGACATGAAATACAATCAATACAAGATGAAAAACAACTACTGGAACATGAAACACATTCAGAAGAACATGAAAGAGAGCTATTGAAGACAACTAGAAGAACATGAAATACAAATGGATGAACATGAAAGACAACCAATACATGATGAAACACAAACTAGAAGAAGTTGAAACACATTTAGTAACACGAAAAAGAACTAGTAGAAGATGAGACAACTTGAAGAAGATGAATTGCAAGTGGAAGAACATGAAAGACAATTAGTAAAATATGAAAGACAACTAGAAGAAGATGAAAAACCACCTATTAGAACATGAAACACATTTAGTACAACGTAAAAGACAACTAACTTGTAGAAGATTAAAGACGACAACTATAACATGAATAACAACCAGTACAACATGAAAGACAACTAGAAAGACAGGAAGGACAAGTAGTACAAGATGAAAGACAAAAAAAATGATAAACAAGTATAACATGAAAGAAAACTAGAAGAAGGTGAAATACAACTAGAAACACATGAAATACAAGTGGGTGAACATGAAAAACAACTAGAAGAAGAAGAAAAACAACTACTAGAACATGAAACACATTCAGTAGAACATGGAAAAGAACTACTAGAGCATCAAATATAACTGGATGAACATGAAAGACAACTAGAAGAAGATAGAAAAAAAACTACTAGAACATGAAACACATTTAGTAGAACATGAAAGAGAACTAGTAAAGACGACTTTGAAGAAGATGAAATACAACTAGAAGTAGATGAATTACAAGTAGAAGAACGTGAAAGACAACTAGTAAAAGATGAAAACCACCTACTAGAACATGAAACACATTTAGTAGAACATGAAAGACAACCAGTACAATATTAAACGCAACTAGAAGGACATGAAATACAATCAATACAAGATGAAAGACAAATTGGAGAAGATGAAAAACAACTACTGGAACATGAAACACATTCAGAAGAACATGAAAGAGAGCTATTGAAGACAACTAGAAGAACATGAAATACAAATAGATGAACATGAAAGAGTTGATACAAGATGAAACACAAACTAGATGAAGTTGAAACACATTTAGTAACACGAAAAAGAACTAGTAGAAGATGAAACAACTTGAAGAAGATGAAATATAACTAGAAGAAGATGAATTACAAGTGGAAAAACATGAAACACAATTAGTAAAAGATGAAAGACAACTAGAAGAAGATGAAAACCACCTATTAGAACATGAAAACACATTTAGTACAACGTAAAAGACAACTAACTTGTAGAAGATTAAAGACAACAAGTATAACATGAATAACAACCCAGTACAACATGAAAGACAACTAGAAGGACAGGAAGGACAAGCAGTACAAGATGAAGACAAAAAAAATGATAAACAAGTATAACATGAAAGAAAACTAGAAGAAGGTGAAATACAACTAGAAACACATGAAATACAAGTGGGTGAACATGAAAAACAACTAGAAGAAGAAGAAAAACAACTACTAGAACATGAAACACATTAAGTAGAACATGAAAAAGAACTACTAGAGCATCAAATATAACTGGATGAACATGAAAGACAACTAGAAGAAGATAGAAAAAAAACTACTAGATCATGAAACACATTTAGTAGAATATGAAAGAGAACTAGTAAAGACGACTTTGAAGAAGATGAAATACAACTAGAAGTAGATGAATTACAAGTAGAAGAACGTGAAAGACAACTAGTAAAAGATGAAAACCACCTACTAGAACATGAAACACATTTAGTAGAACATGAAAGACAACCAGTACAATATTAAACGCAACTAGAAGGACATGAAATACAATAAATACAAGATGAAAGACAAATTGGAGAAGATGAAAAACAACTACTGGAACATGAAACACATTTAGTAACACAAAAAAGAACTAGTAGAAGATCAGACACAACTAGTAGAACGTGAAAGAGAACCAGTACAAGATGAAACACAAACAACAAGAAGATGAAACACAACTAGAAGAACATGAAAGACAAGCAGTACAAGATGAAAGACTACAAGAAGAAGATGATAAACAACTAGTATAACATGAAAGAAAACTAGAAGAATGTGAAATACAATTAGAATAACATGAAAGACAATATTAGTACATGAAAGACAAGAAGTTGAACATCAAACACAACCAGTAGAACATGAAAGACAACCACAAACTAGAAGAGGATGAAACACAACTAGAAGAACATGAAAGACAAGCAGTACAAGATGAAAGACAACTTGAAGAAGATGATAAACAACTAGTATAACATGAAAGAAAACAAGAAGAAGGTGAAATACAACTAGAAGAACATGAAATACAATATTAGTAGATGACAGACAAGAAGTTGAACATGAAACAAAACCAGTAGAACGTGAAAGACAACCAGTACAAGATGAAACACAAACTAGAAGAACATGAAACACAACAATAAGAACATGAAAGACAAGCAGTACAAGATGAAAGACAGCAAGAAGAAGATGATGAACAACTAGTATAACATGAAAGAGAACTAGAAGAATGTGAAATACAACTAGTAGAGCATCAAATATAACTGGATGAACATGAAAGACAACTAGAAGAACATAGAAAAAAAACTACTAGAACATGAAACACATTTAGTAGAACATGAAAGAGAACTAGTAAAGACGACTTTGAAGAAGATGAAATACAACTAGAAGTAGATGAATTACAAGTAGAAGAACGTGAAAGACAACTAGTAAAAGATGAAAGACAACTAGAAAAAGATGAAAACCACCTACTAGAACATGAAACACATTTAGTAGAACATGAAAGACAACCAGTACAAGATTAAACGTGTCACACCCCAGGACAACCCGCCGCGCATTTATGCGCCAGGCGTTATGCACATCACATACATTATCAATAACACAACCAAATAAGCCACTATATTAAAATAAACAAGGTTCATAAACAAACAAAGGGAAAAATATGTCAGACATGGCTAGTCAAACAGTTACCGCCATGTCTGCATCATATATGATTCATACAAATAAAGTTTTAAAACAAATAGTGGCTACTCTTAATAGTTTCCGCTAAATTTTCTCACTCACGGCCTTCCTCCATGTCTCCTTCTTCATTTCCTGGAACCCACATAAAAGTGGAAACAAAACGGGTGAGAGATCGAACTATCTCTCAGTGCGGGATTTAGTTCCAGCCCGGTGTTTTTACAAATGAATGCAATTAATACCCAAACAGTAGTTAATTAAAAATAAACCCCAATTTCCCATAAATTCAGATATGCAACTTGTAAATCAATTTAAGAACGCAATTCCTGTTTTTCTTTTCTTTAAACAAACTTTTCGTAACCTAGATCGCCACACACGGACGATCCGGCCCCTTTCTGTTCTGTTCCCTTCTAAAATTTTGAAATTCCACACTCTGGGAATCATGCCCGTACATGAAACCCGGCGAATCGCCACGCAAGGACGACCCGATTATCACACTCTAGATGGGCCATTTCGGGGACCCATCCGGCGAACCGCCGCGAATTTGGCGGCCCGTTCTGTTCTGTTCTGTTCTGTTCTGTTCTGTTCAAAACACTGGGCTGCCACACATGGACAACCCGCTTTTCAAAAACACATGCAGAGCCGTCACACACGGACGGCCCCAATTTAAAACAATTCATTCAAATTCCCCATTCCCAGATTCACAATTCAATTCCTATCCTTTCAATTTCATGCACCAAGAGTTCCTACCATGCAATTCTACACAAATTCAAACGATTGTTCGACATTCACAACATGCAGTTTATCCACCAGATTTAAGAAAGAATTACTTACCTCAATCCCTGAATTATGTATTATTTGTAAAAAGACCAGGAACCCGCACCTGTATTCTCAGTAACTGCTGTTGTGCGTGAGTGGGAACCCTGCGTATTCTCAGCGTCTTCTAACGTCGCGTGATTTACTCCTAAGTTTTAAATACACTTAATTAGGTTCATATTTTTAATTGCATCTAAGGACTTTGTCATTTATAAGATATGCCCAAGTATTTAATTCACCTTAATTCCAATATTCTTCTCAATTCCTATCTCCCAACTCATTTCCCCACAATTCAAGTAAATTCATAAACTACCACCCTCAATTCTTCCCATAATTCAATTTGGTAATTTAAATGGAGTCGTAATCTCGATTATTGTATAAAAAAAATAAATCAATTCTAAAATAGAAGAGGGTTCGGTTTTAGGGTTTCACCTTATTGGGTTTCGGGTCTAGGTATAGGTTTTAATGGGTTTCGGGTTTGGGTCTTGGGTTCGGATCTAGGGTTTATGGGTTTGGATTTCGGTCTAGGGGTTGGGTTAATGGGTCTAGGCTAAGGGTTTCGGGTCTAGGCTGCAGAGGTTTCGGGTTTGGGTATAGGGTTTCGGGTTTGGGTCTTTTTCGGCCATCAAGGGAAAGGAGGAAGAGAGGGTTGGGGTTTCGGCCAGCAGAGCAAGGGGTTTGGGGTTCGGCCAGTAGAGCAAGGGAGAGGGAGGGCTTTGGATGGTTCGGCCAAGGAAAGAAGAGAGGGGGGGGAAAAAGGGTGGCCGGCTAGGGGGTTTCGGCTAGGCCCTCTTGTGGCCGGCGGCTGCCAAGAGAGAAAGGGGAAGAAATGGCGGACCAGAGAGGTGGCAGAGGAGGTTTCGGCCAAAGAGAAAAAGAGAGAAAAAGAGAGAAAAAAAGAGAGAAAAGGAAAAACTTACAGAATAATTGGAAATGGAGAGGAATGAGAAGAGAGAAGAGATTGGGTTGCTTATATTATTGGATATGGGCTGAATTTAGGTTTGGGCCATGCTAAATTGAGTTTGCTAAATTAAAAGAAAACAAATTTTGACATCTATTAAATATATTTTGCTAAAACGAACCGTCATTTCTTCTCATTTTTACTATTTACTATATTTTTATTCCTATAAATTGCTGATTATTAATTTAATTCCTATTTATTATTTTCTAAATTGGATTTTTATAAAAATTAAATCATACCCATATTGAGAAGCGTTACATCCTCCCCCCCTTGGAAATCCTGTTCAGCCCCCTGAACAGCCTCGGCGTCTATGTCTTCGAACAATTCTGGGTATGTGGCACGCATCGTCTCCTCCATTTCCCAAGTCGCTTCTCGGCTGGTGTGTCGTCCCCATTGTACTAAGACCTGTTTAATGGTCTTTCGCCGGAGACTTATTTCTTTGGTGTCTAATATTTTCATGGGTCGTTCTTCATACACTAAGGTTTCATCTAACCCCAGATTTGAAAAGTCGAGGATGTGGGAAGGGTCTCGGACATATTTCCGTAGTTGAGACACATGGAAGACTGGATGTACTTTATCTAAGGCCGGAGGTAGCGCCAGTTCGTAGGCAAGTGGTCCGATTCTTCTAAGAATTTCAAATGGCCCCACATATCTAGGACTCAGTTTTCCTGCTACACCAAATCGTCTCACTCCCCTCCTTGGAGAGACCTTCAACCAAACATGATCCCCGGTTTCAAACTCTAGTGGTCGTCTCCTCAAGTCTGCATACTTTTTCTGTCTGTCTCGAGCTGTGTCTAGTCGGTTTAAGATCAGTTGGGTTCTATCCGCGCAATCTTTTACCATTTCTGGCCCTGTTGGCAGTTGTTCTCCGTTGTTTCCCCACCACAAGGGGGTCTTCCAGCGATGCCCACACCAAGCTTCAGATGGGGCCATGTCGATACTGGCATGGTAGCTATTGTTATATGCGAACTCGGCCATTGTCAAATGATCAGCCCATGACCCTTGAAAGTTGATGGCGCACGCCCTTAGCATGTCCTCTAAGGTTTGGATTGTTCGTTCCGACTGACCGTCCGTCTGGGGGTGATGAGCAGTACTGAAATTGAGCCGGGTTCCCATTGCCTCCTGGAAGCTCTTCCAGAAATGCGAGGTGAATCGCGTGTCCCGATCTGATATGATGGTTTCGGGAACTCCATGGTATTTGAACTGACATTGCAGAAAGAGCTCTGCTAGTTCCCCACCCGATGTAGGGGTTCGTAGGGGTATGAAGTGAGCTACCTTGGTCAGTGTGTCTACAATGACCCAGATTGAGTCATATCTCTTTTGGGTTCGCGGTAGCCCCGTGATGAAGTCCATGGTGATGATTTGGAACTTCATTTGTGCCCTGGAGTTTGGGTATAGCAACCCTGCCATCTTCCTCCGTTCTGCTTTCACTTGTTGGCAGGTGATGCATCTAGCGACAAATTCTGACACATCTTTCTTCATGTTGGGCCACCAAAATTGGGTACGGAGGTCCTTATACATCTTTACTTCTCCTGGGTGAATGGTATATCCCGATTCGTGGGCTTCTCGTAGAATTTCGTTTCTCAATCCCCCCTGTTCTGGGACACAAACCCGCTGGTTGAAATAGAGGAGCCCATCCTCATTTTCCTTGAAGGTCGACATTGGATTGGTACGGGCCAATTCCCGGTACCTTTGATGTCGCTCGTCGCCTTGGTCTGCGTCCCGGATTCGAGACTTCAGTTCTGGTTGTACCGATATAGCCGCTAGGGTGAGTACCGCATCCTTCGCGGTTCCCTTGATGTCAGTTTGTTCCTGAATCCAGCTGGTCGATACACACACTCCCAAATTCATATGTCGCATTTCTTTGATCAGTTCTGTCTCTTGGGTTATTGCCTCTGCCAAGTTTGTCGTCCCTTTCCTACTGAGCGCGTCTGCCACCACATTTGCCTTCCCAGCCAAGTACTGTATGTCTAAATCATAATCCTTCATTAGTTCCAGCCACCTTCTTTGTCTCATGTTCAATTCCTTCTGGGTAAACACATATTTTAGACTTTGGTGATCCGTGAATACTCGGCATTTCGCCCCATAGAGGTAGTGTCTCCATGCCTTGAGCGCGAAAATTACTGCTGCTAATTCCAGGTCGTGTGTGGGGTAGTTTTGTTCATGGTTCTTCAATTGCCGTGACCCGTAGGCAATTACTTGTCCGTCTTGCATGAGCACACATCCCAGGCCGTTTCTTGACGCGTCAGTATACACTGTGAACTCTTGGTCCGGTTTGGGTAATGTTAATACTGGGGCACTGGTTAGCAGTTTCTTCAGGGTTTGGAAACTCTCTTCTTGACTTTCCGTCCATTTAAAAGTAGTTCCCTTGTGCAGGAGTTGGGTCATGGGTCGGGCTGTCTTTGAGTATCCGGGAACGAAGCGCCTATAGTATCCCGCTAACCCTAGGAAGCTGCGTATATCCGCTACGTTCTTGGGTTGAGTCCATTCTACCACTGCTTTGATTTTATCTGGGTCAACCCGGATACCTTCTCCCGTCACTACATGTCCCAGAAATTTAACCTCTTTCATCCAAAATTCACACTTGGAGAATTTGGCGTACAACTGGTGTTCACGTAATCTTTGCAATACTGTACGCAGGTCCTCGGCATGATTCTCTTCCGTCTTTGAATAAATCAATATGTCATCAATAAAAACGATGACACAGCAATCGAGTAGGTCATGGAATACCCGGTTCATCAAATCCATGAATGCTGCCGGAGCATTGGTTAACCCAAATGGCATGACAGTAAATTCATAGTGCCCGTAACGGGTACGAAATGCTGACTTTTCTACATCTTGCGGTTGGATCTTCAACTGATGATACCCTGATCTCAAGTCAATCTTGGAATAGACCGCCGCCCCTTGGAGTTGGTCGAATAGGTCTTCAATTCGCGGAAGAGGATATTTGTTTTTGATTGTGACTTTATTTAACTCTCGGTAGTCGATGCAGAGTCTCATACTACCATCTTTCTTCCTGACGAACAGCACTGGTGCGCCCCACGGCGATGTGCTTGGTCTTACGAATCCCAGCTCTAGAAGTTCCTCTAACTGGACCTTCAGTTCCTTAAGTTCCGCCGGTGCCATTCGATACGGGGCCTTAGAGATTGGACGGGTACCAGGTAGTATGTCTATGTGGAATTCGATTTCCCGATCAGGGGGTATTCCTGGCAGCTCCTCCGGGAATACATCGGTATACTCTGAGACGATAGGTACCGACGTTATCTCTGGTTTTTCCGTCTCGAGTTTCATCACGGTGACTAGGAAGGCGGGACAGCCACTGTCGATGAGTCTCCTTGCTTGGTTGGCAGATATTGTAGGGGTTCCGCCTCCTCGTTTCCTGAGCCGGATAGAGAGGTCATGGAGACCGGGCCTGTTGATAACCATCCTTCCTTTCAGGCAGTCAATCGTCACGCCGTTTCGAGTGAGCCACTCAAGACCCAACATTAGGTCATAGAGACCCGTTTTAGAGACTATGGGATTTATCGGGAATTCCCTCCCCGCTAATTGGAGTTTTAACCCTACGCTTCGAATTTCCGGGGTAGTATATTGCAATGCGGGGGTACTTATAGTCAATAGTTTACCCGAGTCCCGGGTTGGTACCCTGTGTTTGTCTACCCACTCCCTTCCTATGACTGAATGACTACAACCAGTGTCTATGAGTACAAAAGCAGGAATTCCAGAAAGTTCAAACGTACCAGTTAGAAGGTCAGTAGCCACATCCTCTTCTTCGTAATATTCCTTAGTCGGGTTCACACCCATCTCACAATTGCAACATTCATGTGCATGCACTCCCACCTTTTGGTTTCCTTGGTTCCCGCTGCGGTTGTTATTGGGAGGGTTGTAGCCACCGGTCCCTCTGCCAAGGGGTGTTCGTGTGGGTGGATCCGTATTTCCCACTTGCTGCCCGGAATAAACTCGCGGAGCTGGGCAGTCCTTGATGAAATGTCCCGGTTTGTTACACCGGTGACACACCCCCAAACGGAAACTGCATTGATCAGGCGAATGGTTGCGGCCACAGTAGTTGCACAGGGGTGTTGGATTAGATTGGAAATTAGGCCGGTTACCCCCGTAATTATTTCTGTTCGGGGCCGGTCTCATAGGTTCATCTATCTTAGGTCGCACATTTCTCGATCCCCCGGCTTGGCTGATGCGTCCGTCATAAGACTCCGCGGTGCTTGCCCTTAACATTAAATCCGATAGTTGGTTGGTCCCCGGAATGTCAATGATCTGAGCAAGACGGGGGTTCAGTCCCCCGAGGTATTGTTGTCTGAGGCGGAATTCATCTCTCACGATATCGGGTGCATACCTCATTAGGTTCTCAAACTTGGAGTTATACTCCACCACTAAACTGCTCCCCTGTTTCAAGCTTGTAAACCGTTGCCGGAGTGCCTCTCTTGACATGGTGTCCATATAGCGGCGTTCGAATTGCCTTTCGAACTCCGTCCACCCTTTTGCCTCAGCGGTTTCACCCCACCCGCGTTTCACCTCTTGCCACCAGAATCGAGCATGACCCTCCAGTAATTGAGTAGCTAGCTCTACTCGGTGTTCCTCAGGGGCTCTCAAAATTTGAAGTTTATCCTTGATATTTGCGACCCAGTTCTCTGCTGCGGCAAAGTCACCTGTCCCATCGAAGGTCGGGGGGCGCAATGAGGTGAACGATCGGTAGTATTCAAAGAACGTGTCGGCCTCTCTAGGCTGTCGCTGTTCGTATTCCATGGCTACCCTGGTCACCCGCTCTAGTCCCTGCAGTAGGGCATTCAGCTGAGGGTTCTCGAGTGGAATCCTAGTGTCGCCATCTGCGTCGCTCGTGTTTGAGTTATTCCTGGTTCCTTTCGCCATCTCTGACTTTTCTGCGCCAATGGTGTTTGATGTGAGTTTTTTCATTCTTCCAAGTTTTATATAAATATACTTGCATTGTTATTAGTTACAGAGTTCATCGTATGACTTATGGTTATTTCAACTCGAGGCAATTAGACGAAATTTTTAAAGAAGGAATTTAAAAATTACGAATCAAACTTTAAATTATAACTGCTCGTTTAAAACATTCAACAAAATTTAAGATACATGTGAGGTTTATAACTATCTCGTTTCCTTTTCCCTAAAGTGCCCTAATCGGTTTCAGAATATCCCTTAAGTATATCTTTCTTAACGTGATACGTCCAGTTGTTCCGAACTTCTGACATTGTGAATGGTTCTTCTTCCATTTCCGCTCTTATAGCTTGGTCTTCTTCTTCTACCTGTTGGGGTTTCTCCCCGATGAGCTTGTTCTTATTTTCCGATATTTTCCGCATTTCTGCCCTGACTGGTTTCTCGTGGGGTGGCCAGAACACGAGGCTGCGGTGTGCGCAGTCTATCAGCACGTGGTGCTCCTTGAGCCAGTCCATTCCTAAGACCATCTCGTACGCCCCGGTGTCTGCCACGATTGGGTCTACTCGCCATTTTCCATTTTGCGTGTTCACGTGAAGATCCGGACAGTATTGTTCTTCTACCCTATGTTCGAGCCTTGCGAAGAAACGGCGTCTTCCGGTATTCTTCACCCTGAATCCGCTAGCCTCCACCACATGTGGCGAGATGACGGAGTACGGACAATTGACGGAGATTGCAGCATTGACAGTGATTCCGGACAAGTCGACCCATCCAACCATTTCCTTGACTTTTGCGGTGGTTGCGAATGTCCTTAGCCAAGTGGGCTGTTCGTTAAATTGATTTGCCATCTAAGGAAAGGGTCTATTTGGTTTATTTTCTACAAAATTAAATTAGTTCAATCTTCCAAAAGGAACATATCCTTGTTATATTTAAAAATAATCTGTACCGTTATTAAAAGGCATAATCCGTCACTAAGTATCATATACATTGGTTACTACTGGTATGCCTAGGTTTCCTATAGTTTGGTCTATGACCTAATGCCGCATCCTATTGCTAGCGCTCTCTTAGCGGAAGTTTATTGATATTGTATGTGCTGGCTCTGATACCAACTTAGTTGTCACACCCCAGGACAACCCGCCGCGCATTTATGCGCCAGGCGTTATGCACATCACATACATTATCAATAACACAACCAAATAAGCCACTATATTAAAATAAACAAGGTTCATAAACAAACAAAGGGAAAAATATGTCAGACATGGCTAGTCAAACAGTTACCGCCATGTCTGCATCATATATGATTCATACAAATAAAGTTTTAAAACAAATAGTGGCTACTCTTAATAGTTTCCGCTAAATTTTCTCACTCACGGCCTTCCTCCATGTCTCCTTCTTCATTTCCTGGAACCCACATAAAAGTGGAAACAAAACGGGTGAGAGATCGAACTATCTCTCAGTGCGGGATTTAGTTCCAGCCCGGTGTTTTTACAAATGAATGCAATTAATACCCAAACAGTAGTTAATTAAAAATAAACCCCAATTTCCCATAAATTCAGATATGCAACTTGTAAATCAATTTAAGAACGCAATTCCTGTTTTTCTTTTCTTTAAACAAACTTTTCGTAACCTAGATCGCCACACACGGACGATCCGGCCCCTTTCTGTTCTGTTCCCTTCTAAAATTTTGAAATTCCACACTCTGGGAATCATGCCCGTACATGAAACCCGGCGAATCGCCACGCAAGGACGACCCGATTATCACACTCTAGATGGGCCATTTCGGGGACCCATCCGGCGAACCGCCGCGAATTTGGCGGCCCGTTCTGTTCTGTTCTGTTCTGTTCTGTTCTGTTCAAAACACTGGGCTGCCACACATGGACAACCCGCTTTTCAAAAACACATGCAGAGCCGTCACACACGGACGGCCCCAATTTAAAACAATTCATTCAAATTCCCCATTCCCAGATTCACAATTCAATTCCTATCCTTTCAATTTCATGCACCAAGAGTTCCTACCATGCAATTCTACACAAATTCAAACGATTGTTCGACATTCACAACATGCAGTTTATCCACCAGATTTAAGAAAGAATTACTTACCTCAATCCCTGAATTATGTATTATTTGTAAAAAGACCAGGAACCCGCACCTGTATTCTCAGTAACTGCTGTTGTGCGTGAGTGGGAACCCTGCGTATTCTCAGCGTCTTCTAACGTCGCGTGATTTACTCCTAAGTTTTAAATACACTTAATTAGGTTCATATTTTTAATTGCATCTAAGGACTTTGTCATTTATAAGATATGCCCAAGTATTTAATTCACCTTAATTCCAATATTCTTCTCAATTCCTATCTCCCAACTCATTTCCCCACAATTCAAGTAAATTCATAAACTACCACCCTCAATTCTTCCCATAATTCAATTTGGTAATTTAAATGGAGTCGTAATCTCGATTATTGTATAAAAAAAATAAATCAATTCTAAAATAGAAGAGGGTTCGGTTTTAGGGTTTCACCTTATTGGGTTTCGGGTCTAGGTATAGGTTTTAATGGGTTTCGGGTTTGGGTCTTGGGTTCGGATCTAGGGTTTATGGGTTTGGATTTCGGTCTAGGGGTTGGGTTAATGGGTCTAGGCTAAGGGTTTCGGGTCTAGGCTGCAGAGGTTTCGGGTTTGGGTATAGGGTTTCGGGTTTGGGTCTTTTTCGGCCATCAAGGGAAAGGAGGAAGAGAGGGTTGGGGTTTCGGCCAGCAGAGCAAGGGGTTTGGGGTTCGGCCAGTAGAGCAAGGGAGAGGGAGGGCTTTGGATGGTTCGGCCAAGGAAAGAAGAGAGGGGGGGGAAAAAGGGTGGCCGGCTAGGGGGTTTCGGCTAGGCCCTCTTGTGGCCGGCGGCTGCCAAGAGAGAAAGGGGAAGAAATGGCGGACCAGAGAGGTGGCAGAGGAGGTTTCGGCCAAAGAGAAAAAGAGAGAAAAAGAGAGAAAAAAAGAGAGAAAAGGAAAAACTTACAGAATAATTGGAAATGGAGAGGAATGAGAAGAGAGAAGAGATTGGGTTGCTTATATTATTGGATATGGGCTGAATTTAGGTTTGGGCCATGCTAAATTGAGTTTGCTAAATTAAAAGAAAACAAATTTTGACATCTATTAAATATATTTTGCTAAAACGAACCGTCATTTCTTCTCATTTTTACTATTTACTATATTTTTATTCCTATAAATTGCTGATTATTAATTTAATTCCTATTTATTATTTTCTAAATTGGATTTTTATAAAAATTAAATCATACCCATATTGAGAAGCGTTACATCCTCCCCCCCTTGGAAATCCTGTTCAGCCCCCTGAACAGCCTCGGCGTCTATGTCTTCGAACAATTCTGGGTATGTGGCACGCATCGTCTCCTCCATTTCCCAAGTCGCTTCTCGGCTGGTGTGTCGTCCCCATTGTACTAAGACCTGTTTAATGGTCTTTCGCCGGAGACTTATTTCTTTGGTGTCTAATATTTTCATGGGTCGTTCTTCATACACTAAGGTTTCATCTAACCCCAGATTTGAAAAGTCGAGGATGTGGGAAGGGTCTCGGACATATTTCCGTAGTTGAGACACATGGAAGACTGGATGTACTTTATCTAAGGCCGGAGGTAGCGCCAGTTCGTAGGCAAGTGGTCCGATTCTTCTAAGAATTTCAAATGGCCCCACATATCTAGGACTCAGTTTTCCTGCTACACCAAATCGTCTCACTCCCCTCCTTGGAGAGACCTTCAACCAAACATGATCCCCGGTTTCAAACTCTAGTGGTCGTCTCCTCAAGTCTGCATACTTTTTCTGTCTGTCTCGAGCTGTGTCTAGTCGGTTTAAGATCAGTTGGGTTCTATCCGCGCAATCTTTTACCATTTCTGGCCCTGTTGGCAGTTGTTCTCCGTTGTTTCCCCACCACAAGGGGGTCTTCCAGCGATGCCCACACCAAGCTTCAGATGGGGCCATGTCGATACTGGCATGGTAGCTATTGTTATATGCGAACTCGGCCATTGTCAAATGATCAGCCCATGACCCTTGAAAGTTGATGGCGCACGCCCTTAGCATGTCCTCTAAGGTTTGGATTGTTCGTTCCGACTGACCGTCCGTCTGGGGGTGATGAGCAGTACTGAAATTGAGCCGGGTTCCCATTGCCTCCTGGAAGCTCTTCCAGAAATGCGAGGTGAATCGCGTGTCCCGATCTGATATGATGGTTTCGGGAACTCCATGGTATTTGAACTGACATTGCAGAAAGAGCTCTGCTAGTTCCCCACCCGATGTAGGGGTTCGTAGGGGTATGAAGTGAGCTACCTTGGTCAGTGTGTCTACAATGACCCAGATTGAGTCATATCTCTTTTGGGTTCGCGGTAGCCCCGTGATGAAGTCCATGGTGATGATTTGGAACTTCATTTGTGCCCTGGAGTTTGGGTATAGCAACCCTGCCATCTTCCTCCGTTCTGCTTTCACTTGTTGGCAGGTGATGCATCTAGCGACAAATTCTGACACATCTTTCTTCATGTTGGGCCACCAAAATTGGGTACGGAGGTCCTTATACATCTTTACTTCTCCTGGGTGAATGGTATATCCCGATTCGTGGGCTTCTCGTAGAATTTCGTTTCTCAATCCCCCCTGTTCTGGGACACAAACCCGCTGGTTGAAATAGAGGAGCCCATCCTCATTTTCCTTGAAGGTCGACATTGGATTGGTACGGGCCAATTCCCGGTACCTTTGATGTCGCTCGTCGCCTTGGTCTGCGTCCCGGATTCGAGACTTCAGTTCTGGTTGTACCGATATAGCCGCTAGGGTGAGTACCGCATCCTTCGCGGTTCCCTTGATGTCAGTTTGTTCCTGAATCCAGCTGGTCGATACACACACTCCCAAATTCATATGTCGCATTTCTTTGATCAGTTCTGTCTCTTGGGTTATTGCCTCTGCCAAGTTTGTCGTCCCTTTCCTACTGAGCGCGTCTGCCACCACATTTGCCTTCCCAGCCAAGTACTGTATGTCTAAATCATAATCCTTCATTAGTTCCAGCCACCTTCTTTGTCTCATGTTCAATTCCTTCTGGGTAAACACATATTTTAGACTTTGGTGATCCGTGAATACTCGGCATTTCGCCCCATAGAGGTAGTGTCTCCATGCCTTGAGCGCGAAAATTACTGCTGCTAATTCCAGGTCGTGTGTGGGGTAGTTTTGTTCATGGTTCTTCAATTGCCGTGACCCGTAGGCAATTACTTGTCCGTCTTGCATGAGCACACATCCCAGGCCGTTTCTTGACGCGTCAGTATACACTGTGAACTCTTGGTCCGGTTTGGGTAATGTTAATACTGGGGCACTGGTTAGCAGTTTCTTCAGGGTTTGGAAACTCTCTTCTTGACTTTCCGTCCATTTAAAAGTAGTTCCCTTGTGCAGGAGTTGGGTCATGGGTCGGGCTGTCTTTGAGTATCCGGGAACGAAGCGCCTATAGTATCCCGCTAACCCTAGGAAGCTGCGTATATCCGCTACGTTCTTGGGTTGAGTCCATTCTACCACTGCTTTGATTTTATCTGGGTCAACCCGGATACCTTCTCCCGTCACTACATGTCCCAGAAATTTAACCTCTTTCATCCAAAATTCACACTTGGAGAATTTGGCGTACAACTGGTGTTCACGTAATCTTTGCAATACTGTACGCAGGTCCTCGGCATGATTCTCTTCCGTCTTTGAATAAATCAATATGTCATCAATAAAAACGATGACACAGCAATCGAGTAGGTCATGGAATACCCGGTTCATCAAATCCATGAATGCTGCCGGAGCATTGGTTAACCCAAATGGCATGACAGTAAATTCATAGTGCCCGTAACGGGTACGAAATGCTGACTTTTCTACATCTTGCGGTTGGATCTTCAACTGATGATACCCTGATCTCAAGTCAATCTTGGAATAGACCGCCGCCCCTTGGAGTTGGTCGAATAGGTCTTCAATTCGCGGAAGAGGATATTTGTTTTTGATTGTGACTTTATTTAACTCTCGGTAGTCGATGCAGAGTCTCATACTACCATCTTTCTTCCTGACGAACAGCACTGGTGCGCCCCACGGCGATGTGCTTGGTCTTACGAATCCCAGCTCTAGAAGTTCCTCTAACTGGACCTTCAGTTCCTTAAGTTCCGCCGGTGCCATTCGATACGGGGCCTTAGAGATTGGACGGGTACCAGGTAGTATGTCTATGTGGAATTCGATTTCCCGATCAGGGGGTATTCCTGGCAGCTCCTCCGGGAATACATCGGTATACTCTGAGACGATAGGTACCGACGTTATCTCTGGTTTTTCCGTCTCGAGTTTCATCACGGTGACTAGGAAGGCGGGACAGCCACTGTCGATGAGTCTCCTTGCTTGGTTGGCAGATATTGTAGGGGTTCCGCCTCCTCGTTTCCTGAGCCGGATAGAGAGGTCATGGAGACCGGGCCTGTTGATAACCATCCTTCCTTTCAGGCAGTCAATCGTCACGCCGTTTCGAGTGAGCCACTCAAGACCCAACATTAGGTCATAGAGACCCGTTTTAGAGACTATGGGATTTATCGGGAATTCCCTCCCCGCTAATTGGAGTTTTAACCCTACGCTTCGAATTTCCGGGGTAGTATATTGCAATGCGGGGGTACTTATAGTCAATAGTTTACCCGAGTCCCGGGTTGGTACCCTGTGTTTGTCTACCCACTCCCTTCCTATGACTGAATGACTACAACCAGTGTCTATGAGTACAAAAGCAGGAATTCCAGAAAGTTCAAACGTACCAGTTAGAAGGTCAGTAGCCACATCCTCTTCTTCGTAATATTCCTTAGTCGGGTTCACACCCATCTCACAATTGCAACATTCATGTGCATGCACTCCCACCTTTTGGTTTCCTTGGTTCCCGCTGCGGTTGTTATTGGGAGGGTTGTAGCCACCGGTCCCTCTGCCAAGGGGTGTTCGTGTGGGTGGATCCGTATTTCCCACTTGCTGCCCGGAATAAACTCGCGGAGCTGGGCAGTCCTTGATGAAATGTCCCGGTTTGTTACACCGGTGACACACCCCCAAACGGAAACTGCATTGATCAGGCGAATGGTTGCGGCCACAGTAGTTGCACAGGGGTGTTGGATTAGATTGGAAATTAGGCCGGTTACCCCCGTAATTATTTCTGTTCGGGGCCGGTCTCATAGGTTCATCTATCTTAGGTCGCACATTTCTCGATCCCCCGGCTTGGCTGATGCGTCCGTCATAAGACTCCGCGGTGCTTGCCCTTAACATTAAATCCGATAGTTGGTTGGTCCCCGGAATGTCAATGATCTGAGCAAGACGGGGGTTCAGTCCCCCGAGGTATTGTTGTCTGAGGCGGAATTCATCTCTCACGATATCGGGTGCATACCTCATTAGGTTCTCAAACTTGGAGTTATACTCCACCACTAAACTGCTCCCCTGTTTCAAGCTTGTAAACCGTTGCCGGAGTGCCTCTCTTGACATGGTGTCCATATAGCGGCGTTCGAATTGCCTTTCGAACTCCGTCCACCCTTTTGCCTCAGCGGTTTCACCCCACCCGCGTTTCACCTCTTGCCACCAGAATCGAGCATGACCCTCCAGTAATTGAGTAGCTAGCTCTACTCGGTGTTCCTCAGGGGCTCTCAAAATTTGAAGTTTATCCTTGATATTTGCGACCCAGTTCTCTGCTGCGGCAAAGTCACCTGTCCCATCGAAGGTCGGGGGGCGCAATGAGGTGAACGATCGGTAGTATTCAAAGAACGTGTCGGCCTCTCTAGGCTGTCGCTGTTCGTATTCCATGGCTACCCTGGTCACCCGCTCTAGTCCCTGCAGTAGGGCATTCAGCTGAGGGTTCTCGAGTGGAATCCTAGTGTCGCCATCTGCGTCGCTCGTGTTTGAGTTATTCCTGGTTCCTTTCGCCATCTCTGACTTTTCTGCGCCAATGGTGTTTGATGTGAGTTTTTTCATTCTTCCAAGTTTTATATAAATATACTTGCATTGTTATTAGTTACAGAGTTCATCGTATGACTTATGGTTATTTCAACTCGAGGCAATTAGACGAAATTTTTAAAGAAGGAATTTAAAAATTACGAATCAAACTTTAAATTATAACTGCTCGTTTAAAACATTCAACAAAATTTAAGATACATGTGAGGTTTATAACTATCTCGTTTCCTTTTCCCTAAAGTGCCCTAATCGGTTTCAGAATATCCCTTAAGTATATCTTTCTTAACGTGATACGTCCAGTTGTTCCGAACTTCTGACATTGTGAATGGTTCTTCTTCCATTTCCGCTCTTATAGCTTGGTCTTCTTCTTCTACCTGTTGGGGTTTCTCCCCGATGAGCTTGTTCTTATTTTCCGATATTTTCCGCATTTCTGCCCTGACTGGTTTCTCGTGGGGTGGCCAGAACACGAGGCTGCGGTGTGCGCAGTCTATCAGCACGTGGTGCTCCTTGAGCCAGTCCATTCCTAAGACCATCTCGTACGCCCCGGTGTCTGCCACGATTGGGTCTACTCGCCATTTTCCATTTTGCGTGTTCACGTGAAGATCCGGACAGTATTGTTCTTCTACCCTATGTTCGAGCCTTGCGAAGAAACGGCGTCTTCCGGTATTCTTCACCCTGAATCCGCTAGCCTCCACCACATGTGGCGAGATGACGGAGTACGGACAATTGACGGAGATTGCAGCATTGACAGTGATTCCGGACAAGTCGACCCATCCAACCATTTCCTTGACTTTTGCGGTGGTTGCGAATGTCCTTAGCCAAGTGGGCTGTTCGTTAAATTGATTTGCCATCTAAGGAAAGGGTCTATTTGGTTTATTTTCTACAAAATTAAATTAGTTCAATCTTCCAAAAGGAACATATCCTTGTTATATTTAAAAATAATCTGTACCGTTATTAAAAGGCATAATCCGTCACTAAGTATCATATACATTGGTTACTACTGGTATGCCTAGGTTTCCTATAGTTTGGTCTATGACCTAATGCCGCATCCTATTGCTAGCGCTCTCTTAGCGGAAGTTTATTGATATTGTATGTGCTGGCTCTGATACCAACTTAGTTGTCACACCCCAGGACAACCCGCCGCGCATTTATGCGCCAGGCGTTATGCACATCACATACATTATCAATAACACAACCAAATAAGCCACTATATTAAAATAAACAAGGTTCATAAACAAACAAAGGGAAAAATATGTCAGACATGGCTAGTCAAACAGTTACCGCCATGTCTGCATCATATATGATTCATACAAATAAAGTTTTAAAACAAATAGTGGCTACTCTTAATAGTTTCCGCTAAATTTTCTCACTCACGGCCTTCCTCCATGTCTCCTTCTTCATTTCCTGGAACCCACATAAAAGTGGAAACAAAACGGGTGAGAGATCGAACTATCTCTCAGTGCGGGATTTAGTTCCAGCCCGGTGTTTTTACAAATGAATGCAATTAATACCCAAACAGTAGTTAATTAAAAATAAACCCCAATTTCCCATAAATTCAGATATGCAACTTGTAAATCAATTTAAGAACGCAATTCCTGTTTTTCTTTTCTTTAAACAAACTTTTCGTAACCTAGATCGCCACACACGGACGATCCGGCCCCTTTCTGTTCTGTTCCCTTCTAAAATTTTGAAATTCCACACTCTGGGAATCATGCCCGTACATGAAACCCGGCGAATCGCCACGCAAGGACGACCCGATTATCACACTCTAGATGGGCCATTTCGGGGACCCATCCGGCGAACCGCCGCGAATTTGGCGGCCCGTTCTGTTCTGTTCTGTTCTGTTCTGTTCTGTTCAAAACACTGGGCTGCCACACATGGACAACCCGCTTTTCAAAAACACATGCAGAGCCGTCACACACGGACGGCCCCAATTTAAAACAATTCATTCAAATTCCCCATTCCCAGATTCACAATTCAATTCCTATCCTTTCAATTTCATGCACCAAGAGTTCCTACCATGCAATTCTACACAAATTCAAACGATTGTTCGACATTCACAACATGCAGTTTATCCACCAGATTTAAGAAAGAATTACTTACCTCAATCCCTGAATTATGTATTATTTGTAAAAAGACCAGGAACCCGCACCTGTATTCTCAGTAACTGCTGTTGTGCGTGAGTGGGAACCCTGCGTATTCTCAGCGTCTTCTAACGTCGCGTGATTTACTCCTAAGTTTTAAATACACTTAATTAGGTTCATATTTTTAATTGCATCTAAGGACTTTGTCATTTATAAGATATGCCCAAGTATTTAATTCACCTTAATTCCAATATTCTTCTCAATTCCTATCTCCCAACTCATTTCCCCACAATTCAAGTAAATTCATAAACTACCACCCTCAATTCTTCCCATAATTCAATTTGGTAATTTAAATGGAGTCGTAATCTCGATTATTGTATAAAAAAAATAAATCAATTCTAAAATAGAAGAGGGTTCGGTTTTAGGGTTTCACCTTATTGGGTTTCGGGTCTAGGTATAGGTTTTAATGGGTTTCGGGTTTGGGTCTTGGGTTCGGATCTAGGGTTTATGGGTTTGGATTTCGGTCTAGGGGTTGGGTTAATGGGTCTAGGCTAAGGGTTTCGGGTCTAGGCTGCAGAGGTTTCGGGTTTGGGTATAGGGTTTCGGGTTTGGGTCTTTTTCGGCCATCAAGGGAAAGGAGGAAGAGAGGGTTGGGGTTTCGGCCAGCAGAGCAAGGGGTTTGGGGTTCGGCCAGTAGAGCAAGGGAGAGGGAGGGCTTTGGATGGTTCGGCCAAGGAAAGAAGAGAGGGGGGGGAAAAAGGGTGGCCGGCTAGGGGGTTTCGGCTAGGCCCTCTTGTGGCCGGCGGCTGCCAAGAGAGAAAGGGGAAGAAATGGCGGACCAGAGAGGTGGCAGAGGAGGTTTCGGCCAAAGAGAAAAAGAGAGAAAAAGAGAGAAAAAAAGAGAGAAAAGGAAAAACTTACAGAATAATTGGAAATGGAGAGGAATGAGAAGAGAGAAGAGATTGGGTTGCTTATATTATTGGATATGGGCTGAATTTAGGTTTGGGCCATGCTAAATTGAGTTTGCTAAATTAAAAGAAAACAAATTTTGACATCTATTAAATATATTTTGCTAAAACGAACCGTCATTTCTTCTCATTTTTACTATTTACTATATTTTTTATTCCTATAAATTGCTGATTATTAATTTAATTCCTATTTATTATTTTCTAAATTGGATTTTTATAAAAATTAAATCATACCCATATTGAGAAGCGTTACAAAACGCAACTAGAAGGACATGACATACAATCAATACAAGATGAAAGACAAATTGAAGAAGATGAAAAACAACTACTGGAACATGAAACACATTCAGAAGAACCTGAAAGAGAGCTATTGAAGACAACTAGAAGAACATGAAATACAAATGGATGAACATGAAAGACAACCAATACAAGATGAAACACATACTAGAAGAAGTTGCAACACATTTAGTAACACGAAAAAGAACTAGTAGAAGATGAAATACAACTAGAAGAAGATGAATTACAAGTGGAAGAACATGAAAGACAATTAGTAAAAGATGAAAGACAACTAGAAGAAGATGAAAACCACCTATTAGAACATGAAACACATTTAGTACAACGTAAAAGACAACTAACTTGTAGAAGATTAAAGACAACAAGTATAACATGAATAACATCCAGTACAAGATGAAAGACAACTAGAAGGACAGGAAGGACAAGCAGTACAAGATGAAAGACAAAAAAAATGATAAACAAGTATAACATGAAAGAAAACTAGAAGAAGGTGAAATACAACTAGAAACACATGAAATACAAGTGGGTGAACATGAAAAACAACTAGAAGAAGAAGAAAAACAACTAGAAGAAGAAGAAAAACAACTACTAGAACATGAAACACATTCAGTAGAACATGAAAAAGAACTAGTAGAAGATGAAAGACAACTTGAAGAAAATGAAATACAACCAGTAGAACGTGAAAAACAACCAATACAAGATGAAACACAAACTAGAAGAAGATGAAACACAACTAGAAGAACATGAAACACAACCATTAGATCGAGAAAGACAACCAATATAACATGAAACACAAACTAGAAGAAGATGAAACACATCAAGTAGAACATGAAATACAACTAGTAGAAGATGAAATACAACTTGATGAAGATGAAACACAACCCGCAGAACGTGAAAGACAACCAATACAAGATGAAACACAAACTAGAAGAGGATGAAACACAACTAGAGGAACATGAAAGAAAACCAGTACAAGATGAAAGACAACCGGAAGAAGTTCAAAAGTAACTAGAAGATGATGAAATCAAACCCGTAGTAAATCGAAAACAACCAGTAGAACATGAAATACAACAAGTAAAATATGAAACAAATCTCGGAGAAGATAAAAAACAATTAGTAGAAGATGAAAATCTACTAGAAGAAAATTAAAGACAACTAGAAGATGAACGACAATCTGAAGAAAATGAAAAACAACTACAAGAAGATGACAGACAACTAGAAGAACATGAAAAACAACCTGTACTACATGAAAAATCAGTACAATATGAAAGACAACAAATACAGGATGAAATACAACTAAAACAAGATGAAATTTAATATTTGTGGATGAAAGACAAGAAGTTGAACATGAAACACAACTAGTAGAACGTGAAAGAGAACCAGTACAAGATGAAACACAAACAAGAAGAAGATGAAACACAACTAGAAGAACATGAAAGACAAGCAGTACAAGATGAAAGACTACAAGAAGAAGATGATAAACAACTAGTATAACATGAAAGAAAACTAGAAGAATGTGAAATACAATTAGAATAACATGAAAGACAATATTAGTAGATGAAAGACAAGAAGTTGAACATAAAACACAACCAGTAGAACATGAAAGACAACCACAAACTAGAAGAAGATGAAACACAACTAGAAGAACATGAAAGACAAGCAGTACAAGATGAAAGACAACTTGAAGAAGATGATAAACAACTAGTATAACATGAAAGAAAACAAGAAGAAGGTGAAATACAACTAGAAGAACATGAAATACAATATTAGTAGATGACAGACAAGAAGTTGAACATGAAACAAAACCAGTAGAACGTGAAAGACAACCAGTACAAGATGAAACACAAACTAGAAGAACATGAAACACAACTATAAGAACATGAAAGACAAGCAGTACAAGATGAAAGACAGCAAGAAGAAGATGATGAACAACTAGTATAACACGAAAGAGAACTAGAATAATGTGAAATACAACTAGTAGAGCATCAAATATAACTGGATGAACATGAAAGACAACTAGAAGAACATAAAAAAAAAACTACTAGAACATGAAACACATTTAGTAGAACATGAAAGAGAACTAGTAAAGACGACTTTGAAGAAGATGAAATACAATTAGAAGTAGATGAATTACAAGTAGAAGAACGTGAAAGACAACTAGTAAAAGACGAAAGACAACTAGAAAAAGATGAAAACCACCTACTAGAACATGAAACACATTTAGTAGAACATGAAAGACCAGTACAACATTAAACGCAACTAGAAGGACATGAAATACAATCAATACAAGATGAAAGACAAATTGAAGAAGATGAAAAACAACTACTGGAACATGAAACACATTCAGAAGAACATGAAAGAGAGCTATTGAAGACAACTAGAAGAACATGAAATACAAATGGATGAACATGAAAGACAACCAATACAAGATGAAACACAAACTAGAAGAAGTTGAAACACATTTAGTAACACGAAAAAGAACATGAAAGACAATTAGTAAAAGATGAAAGACAACTAGAAGAAGATGAAAACCACCTACTAGAACATGAAACACATTTAGTACAACGTAAAAGACAACTAACTTGTAGAAGATTAAAGAAAACAAGTATAACATGAATAACATCCAGTACAAGATGAAAGACAACTAGAAGGACAGGAAGGACAAGCAGTACAAGATGAAAGACAAGAAAAAATGATAAACAAGTATAACATGAAAGAAAACTAGAAGAAGGTGAAATACAACTAGAAACACATGAAATACAAGTGGGTGAACATGAAAAACAACTAGAAGAAGAAGAAAAACAACTACTAGAACATGAAACACATTCAGTAGAACATGAAAAAGAACTAGTAGAAGATGAAAGACAACTTGAAGAAAATGAAATACAACCAGTAGAACGTGAAAAACAACCAATACAAGATGAAACACAAACTAGAAGAAGATGAAACACAACTAGAAGAACATGAAACACAACCAGTAGATCGAGAAAGACAACCAATATAAGATGAAGCACAACCTAGAAGAAGATGAAACACATCTAGTAGAACATGAAATACAACTAGTAGAAGATGAAAGACAACTTGATGAAGATGAAACACAACCCGTAGAACGTGAAAGACAACCAATACAAGAAACACAAACTAGAAGAAGATTTTCACAACTAGAGGAACATGAAAGAAAACCAGTACAAGATGAAAGACAACCGGAAGAAGTTCAAAAGTAACTAGAAGATGATGAAATCAAACCATAGTTGTCACACCCCGCAGCCCAACGAGGCGCGACAGGTGGTCTCCCTGCCGTAAACATACGGTTGCCCGTATGCCTACTAGGCAATTACGATATAAGAGTAAATGAAAACATAAACAAACAACCAACATAAATAACATAACTCCCGGCTAGTCAGGTAATGTCATACAAACCCGTATCTCGATGGATACGTACCACAAAAATGACATAGAGACTATATATATATACATCCACAAAACCTAACTGTATACATAATCTCTCATGTCAGCATACCAGACAACTACGCAGCGGAATGACTAGGCCTACTGACCTCGTGCCTCTCTCGGCCCTGCTGAACCCGGACCTGAAAAGATAATCCAAGAGGGGGTGAGAAATAAATTTCTCAGTGCGATAAATTTGCCACGTTTCGCTCCTGGACTTGCAATCACAGATTATATTCAAAAGTAAAGTACAAATAAAGCTCAGAACAGTTCATAATGATATATATATAAACATGCACACATCAACCGACATCAATAAGCCAAATGAAATCCAACTCAGGAATTGCCAAATCGAAATTCAATCACACAATATTTGGTTTAACTCGAACTCAGAATATCTGGTAATTATAGGTTTAACCGTTTAAATCTAAGTCTGGTTCCATTTCATATCCGGAAAAATTCATATAAAACCAAATGTCAATACAACCGCATTCACCCCCTGGGTAATGCCTCCGATACATATTAAAACCAAATCGACCATTCAAACGCATTCACCCCCTGGGTAATGCCATCCGATACACAAGTCACATATATTCCAATTCGTAGTACAGAGTCACTTACCCCTCATCCCAACCGGTACTGGGAACTGCTGAGGGCCAGACGATCTAAAGCTTTAGAATACTGGGTCGTCAAAGTCCGTGCACCAGACTTTGACAAATCCGAACACACCCCCTGGGTGTCGTCGCCACGGTGGGGGACGGTAATGCCATATCCACCAACCGAAGGTGATATAAATCACGGTGACTTTTAATTCCAAATTAGATCATTCAGATCAATACACAAATAACAACCATACCAGCATGCAGATCAATCAGATCACAATTCGAGTTTCAATTAATTAGGGCAATGCAATGCATATGCAACACAATTCGATAATGCAATTCAACCAATAATCAACATGTCAATAGGAACACAGTTTAATTCTGAATATAAACTATCAAACAAGTCCAGAAACCCCGCACCTGAGTATGTCGCGTACTCGTCTAAGGCTCAGGCGTCTCGAATGATCCCGAGATCCGATGCCTCGTAGGTTTACCACCTATTTATTCGTTTAGATTCGATTAAAACATACAGTTCGTATTTTGGCCATATCTTTGTCATACAGACTCCGATTTGGGTGAATCAAAGCTTGACTGAACCAGAACGAAAAGATCTACAACTTTCATGAAGGAAACAAACCCAAATTCGGAATGTAGAATTTTGTACAGCTGCATCAATGGCCGGCCAGTCTGGATTTTCAGGTTAAGTTCAACTCGTTTCGATCGCGGTTCGACATGGTTAACTCTTGTTACTTGTTCTCGGTTCAGAAGGTATAGTTCACATCTAGGTTGTCGAGAATCGACACCATTAAACCATGAATTCAATTGGTACCAAATTGGCATAAAACCCTAATTCCAACATTAGCTCAAACGGATGATTTACTCATATAACACGAAACGAGATGTTCGAACGACTATAACTCGATCAAATCAGATCCAAATGGTGCATAACACCTGAAATTTAGTAATTTCCCCAATTTCCACCATTTTTACCAAACCCTAGTTCCCATTCCAATTTCACAACCAAAACCATTCGATTCAATACAAATCAAACCGAATACCGAGTTATATCGAACCAATCGAACTTAAATCCGAATTCTCAAAGAAATACAACAAATCGAACAATCTAGGGTTTTCCAAAAGATTACAAGGAGAGAAAATTTTACCAAATTGAAGTTCTAGAACTGATCACGATCGTCTAATTAGCTCGAATCTCCGTTTTCCGACAATTCCGACCCGATTTCGTGCTCGATTTCACTCTTTCTCTCTTTTTCTCTTTGGTTCGGCCCAACCTAGCCCCTCACGAAATATGGGATGTGTTTAATGAAATATCAAGTGAAGAAGATGGGTTTTAACATAATATATGGAATTTTTGCACATAAGCCCTCCAAGTTTTTAAATATTGCATAACTTAAAAATCTTCACAATTAGGCCCTTTTTGCATATATTTTATTTATAAAATCTTTACACTTAAGCCCTTTTTTGTATGTTTTTATTTAAATCAAGGATTAGAATGTAACAATTCTCCCCCCCTTAAAATGAAGTTCAGTCCGCTGAACTTGAGTTCGTACCTTAATTGTCGAATAACGCCGGATACTTTTCTCGGATACTCTCCTCGAGTTCCCACGTCGCTTCCTTATCGGAATGTCGTCCCCATTTTACCAACACAAGCCGGATTACTTTGCTTCGTAGCCGTTGTTCTTTTCGATCCAATATTCGCATCGGTTCCTCTTGATAGGTCAGATCATCTTGCACGTGTAAATCAGAATGGTCAATGCAATGTGACGGATCTCGTACATATTTACGCAACTGTGATACATGAAACACCGGATGAACCCGGTCCAACGCTGGTGGTAGTGTAAGCTCGTATGCTACCGGTCCAACTCGTCGCAAAATCTGAAACGGCCCAATATACCGAGGACTTAGCTTGCCCGAAACACCAAATCTGTGTACGCCTCTGACAGGTGAAACTCGAAGCCATACGTGATCGCTTTCTTGGAATTCCAACGGTCTTCGATGAATATCCGCGTATTTCCTTTGTCTTTCTTGAGCGGACTTGAGTCGACTCAGAACCATTTTCGTTTTCTCAGCAATTTCTTCTAACATTTGCGGTCCTGTAGGCGGATATGTACCCGCTGGTCCCCACCACAACGGAGTACTGCACTGCTGCCCTGTCAGCGCCTCTTGCGGTGACATACCAATACTCGAGTGATAACTGTTGTTATAGGCGAACTCCACCAAATACAAATGATCAACCCACGAACCTTTCAAACTTAGCGCACAAGAGCGTAACATATCTTCCAATGTCTGAATAGTGCGCTCGGACTGACCGTCCGTCTGCGGATGATGCGCGGTACTGAATCTCAGCTTGGTACCCATTGCCTCTAGAAAGCTCCCCCAGAAATGAGAAGTAAACCGAGGATCTCGGTCTGAAATAATATGGCGTGAACAACCGTGGTACTTGAACTGATACTTCAAGAATAACTCCGCTAATTCTTGCCCCGACGTCTCAATCCGAAGTGGAATGAAATGAGCTATCTTCGTCAGCCGGTCCACAATCACCCAAACCGTGTTGTATCTATTAACGGTTCTCGGAAACCCGGATACGAAATCCATTGTAATCGACTCAAATTTTCTCGTAGGTATTTCTAGCGGTCTCAACAACCCCGCTTTCTTCCGTCGATCTGCTTTAACCTGCTGACATATTTGACATTTCTCAACGTACCTTTGCACGTCTCGCTTCATTTTCGGCCACCAAAAATACTTCTTCAAATCTTGATACATTTTCACTTCCCCCGGATGAATAGCATAACCCGAGTCGTGCGACTCCGATAGAACCACATCTTTCAACTCAGATTTATTCGGTACACAAATGCGCTCATGAAACCTCAAAATTCCATCACCTTGAACTTTAAATGGGGAATCCGCATTTGACTCGTAGTGCAATTTAAATTTCTGACATTTTGGATCATCCTGTTGCGCTGCACGAATCTGCTCGTGTAATTCCGATCGGATCTCAACCGATGCTAGCACAACCGACGCAATCTCAGTTGCGCTAGTCCCCACCTCACTTGTACCACATTTTGATGCCACTTCCAATGCTAATTCGCGTGATGCGCCAACATGAATTTCCAACCTACGCATTTCCTCAAGAAGATGCTTCTCACTTGTAATCACCGACGCCAGGTTTACCTGACTCTTTCTACTTAACGCATCTGCTACACTGTTTGCCTTTCCCGCGTGATACTGGATATCCAAGTCGTAGTCTTTCATCAACTCCAACCACCTTCTTTGTCTCAAGTTCAATTCCTTTTGCGTGAAGATATATTTCAAACTCTGATGATCGGTAAATATACGGCATCTCACGCCATACAAATAATGCCGCCAAATCTTCAACGCAAATATCACCGCCGCTAACTCCAAGTCATGCGTCGGATAGTTTTGCTCGTGTGGTCGCAATTGCCGAGATGCATAGGCAATTACGTGGTCATCTTGCATCAATACGCAACCCAACCCTGATCGCGATGCATCGGTATAAACCGTATACTCTTTGTCAGCAGTCGGCATAGCAAGGATCGGCGCGGATACCAGCCGACTCTTTAATTCCTCAAAACTCTTGTCTTGAGCGGTACCCCAATCGAACTTCACACCTTTATGCAGCAATTTTGTAAGTGGTGCAGCCAACCGCGAAAACCCGAGTACAAACCTCCTGTAGTACCCGGCTAACCCCAAAAAGCTACGAATCTCCGTAACTGTCTTCGGCCTCTGCCATTCGGTGACAGCCCGAATCTTTTCAGGATCCACCGCTAATCCTTTTCCCGAAACAATATGCCCGAGAAAGGTAACCTTATCCAACCAAAATTCACATTTCGAGAACTTTGCGAATAGCTGATGTTCGCGCAATCTTTGTAAAACAATTCTAAGATGTACCTCATGTTCTTCTCGGGAGCGCGAATACACCAATATGTCATCAATAAAAACCACAACGGTCGAGTCCAATAGATCGTGAAATACCCGTTGCATCATATCCATGAACGCTGCCGGTGCGTTCGTCAGCCCAAATGGCATAACCAGGTATTCATAGTGCCCGTACCTTGTACGGAATGCCGTCTTGTCCACGTCGCTAGGCCGAATCCTCAACTGGTGGTACCCTGTTCTCAGATCAATTTTCGAATATACCGAAGATCCCTGCAACTGATCAAACAGATCATCAATCCGAGGTAACGGATACTTATTTTTCACGGTTACCTTATTCAACTCGCGGTAGTCAATGCATAACCGCAATGTTCCATCTTTCTTCTTAACAAACAGCACGGGCGCACCCCACGGCGATGTGCTAGGTCTGATAAATCCGCTTTCCAACATATCTTCCAATTGCGCCTTAAGTTCTTTCAGTTCTGCCGGTGCCATTCGATACGGCGCCTTTGAAATCGGTGTTGTGCCCGGTACTAGTTCGATACCGAACTCCACTTCTCGCTCAGGTGGCAACCCCACAATCTCTTCCGGAAATACATCGACAAATTCTGAAATTACCGGTATAGTGCTGATCTCCGGAACTGCAGCAGCCGCATACACCACGGCTACTAGATAAGCTGTACATCCTGTTTCTAACAAATTTCTCACTTCTACAGCAGAAACACACGGTGTTAGTACCCCAAGTTCTCTACATTTCAAAGTACATGACATACCTCTTGAATTCGCAAAATGAATCCGTCGATGCGGACAATCGATAGTGGCCGCGTGCCTCATCAACCAATCCATTCCCAACAAGACATCATACCCCACAATATCCATAACCAACAAATCAGCTTCGAATTCCCTTCCATCTACTTTAATATTACGGTTTCGGCATATGGTAATTTCTTGATCAGTTGATCCAAATGGGGTTTGAACGTTTAGAATTTGATTACTCGTTTCAATTGGCCAACTACACTTTTCCACAAATACCCTCGACACCACCGAATGACTACACCCCGTATCAATCAAACAATAAGCCTCATGATCAGATATAGAGAGTAAACCTGTCATGACGTCAGTCTGGCCGCCTCCCTGCTCAGTTGCAGCGTTGCGCGAAGTTCCAGCGATGTTAAGCGCATGCGCCGCCGCCCTGCCGGTGCTACCCAAGCTGCTAGCCCTGCTAGCGTTAGCCCCGCTAGCTTGAAATGTGCCACGTCCGCGCCCCGTCGGCGCGCCACGCCCAACGCTAGCTGACCCTCCTGCGCCACTAGCGCCTTGCATCCTTATAAGTGAATTCGGGCACTCCCTCGCCCAATGTCCCGTGCTACCACATATGAAGCAAGCGCTCGCCTTGCGCCTACACTCAATCTCATCATGTGCTTGGTTGCATGATCGGCACCATTGTGAAGGCATCGCCGGTCTAGAACCCGGCATAGAGGTCTGTCTGAATGGAGGTCTCGGTGCCATGTTCGACCGAGGGGGTCTAGTATATGATGATCCTCCCCTCGACTTCGACACTTGTCGACTCGAATCTTCCCGTTGTTTCACATTCCTTTCATTCACTTGCGTCCTTCTCCGCTTACCATGCATCTCAACTTGTTCGGCGTGATCCATCATTGTTTGTAATTCCCTCGCCATTGGAGTATCAACGATCATAGAGATGTTGCCATCCAACCCGTCCAAGTATTGTCTATGGTACCTTTCCACCTCATTCCTCACATCCGTTGCATAGCGAGATAATGCCAAGAACTCACTATTATATTCCACCACCGGACGTCCATCTTGCCTCAACTCCAGAAATTTTCTACGCAAAGCTTCTCGCTGCATATTGCTCATGAACCGCCTATTGAACTGTTGCTCGAACCATTCCCAAGGAATCCTCGCTTCCTCCCCTTCAAAGTTACGTCGGGCCCCGTCCCACCAAAATCGAGCATCACTCTCCAACTGTTGCTCAACCAACTCCACCTTATTGTCATCGGGAGCACGACATAAATTCAGTTTCGCATTTATCTGAGCCAACCATTCCTCCGCTGCCGCATACCCGCCGGTTCCATCATAACGCGGCGGATTCAAACGCAGGAATGCATCATACAACCTTCTGAACTCTTCGGGTGCCCCACCTTGAGCCACTGGTGCGACATCCCGCATTTGTGCTTGACGACCTCTTTCATAGGCCGCAATCAACCGGTCATCTAAGTCCCGGTCCCTACCAGCTCCTCCAGCAACTCCAGCACCAGCTGGACCAGCCCCAGCTTGAGCCCCAACTGGCTCACCAATTGGTTCCGGACTAGGTTCCGGATTCCTACGAGCTCTGCCTCTACCTCGGCGTGTTTCCATTTTCTGAATAAACAAAGTTAGTTTATATATTCTACATTCCCTAATTATCATACGACATTCGTATAGTCGTGCCGGCCCCAATTAATACGCATACTACTCACGTATCCAAACAAGTCTGGTTCAGGTTCTAAACCATGCTCTGATACCACCGAAGGAAGGACCTGTCACACCCCGCAGCCCAACGAGGCGCGACAGGTGGTCTCCCTGCCGTAAACATACGGTTGCCCGTATGCCTACTAGGCAATTACGATATAAGAGTAAATGAAAACATAAACAAACAACCAACATAAATAACATAACTCCCGGCTAGTCAGGTAATGTCATACAAACCCGTATCTCGATGGATACGTACCACAAAAATGACATAGAGACTATATATATATACATCCACAAAACCTAACTGTATACATAATCTCTCATGTCAGCATACCAGACAACTACGCAGCGGAATGACTAGGCCTACTGACCTCGTGCCTCTCTCGGCCCTGCTGAACCCGGACCTGAAAAGATAATCCAAGAGGGGGTGAGAAATAAATTTCTCAGTGCGATAAATTTGCCACGTTTCGCTCCTGGACTTGCAATCACAGATTATATTCAAAAGTAAAGTACAAATAAAGCTCAGAACAGTTCATAATGATATATATATAAACATGCACACATCAACCGACATCAATAAGCCAAATGAAATCCAACTCAGGAATTGCCAAATCGAAATTCAATCACACAATATTTGGTTTAACTCGAACTCAGAATATCTGGTAATTATAGGTTTAACCGTTTAAATCTAAGTCTGGTTCCATTTCATATCCGGAAAAATTCATATAAAACCAAATGTCAATACAACCGCATTCACCCCCTGGGTAATGCCTCCGATACATATTAAAACCAAATCGACCATTCAAACGCATTCACCCCCTGGGTAATGCCATCCGATACACAAGTCACATATATTCCAATTCGTAGTACAGAGTCACTTACCCCTCATCCCAACCGGTACTGGGAACTGCTGAGGGCCAGACGATCTAAAGCTTTAGAATACTGGGTCGTCAAAGTCCGTGCACCAGACTTTGACAAATCCGAACACACCCCCTGGGTGTCGTCGCCACGGTGGGGGACGGTAATGCCATATCCACCAACCGAAGGTGATATAAATCACGGTGACTTTTAATTCCAAATTAGATCATTCAGATCAATACACAAATAACAACCATACCAGCATGCAGATCAATCAGATCACAATTCGAGTTTCAATTAATTAGGGCAATGCAATGCATATGCAACACAATTCGATAATGCAATTCAACCAATAATCAACATGTCAATAGGAACACAGTTTAATTCTGAATATAAACTATCAAACAAGTCCAGCAACCCCGCACCTGAGTATGTCGCGTACTCGTCTAAGGCTCAGGCGTCTCGAATGATCCCGAGATCCGATGCCTCGTAGGTTTACCACCTATTTATTCGTTTAGATTCGATTAAAACATACAGTTCGTATTTTGGCCATATCTTTGTCATACAGACTCCGATTTGGGTGAATCAAAGCTTGACTGAACCAGAACGAAAAGATCTACAACTTTCATGAAGGAAACAAACCCAAATTCGGAATGTAGAATTTTGTACAGCTGCATCAATGGCCGGCCAGTCTGGATTTTCAGGTTAAGTTCAACTCGTTTCGATCGCGGTTCGACATGGTTAACTCTTGTTACTTGTTCTCGGTTCAGAAGGTATAGTTCACATCTAGGTTGTCGAGAATCGACACCATTAAACCATGAATTCAATTGGTACCAAATTGGCATAAAACCCTAATTCCAACATTAGCTCAAACGGATGATTTACTCATATAACACGAAACGAGATGTTCGAACGACTATAACTCGATCAAATCAGATCCAAATGGTGCATAACACCTGAAATTTAGTAATTTCCCCAATTTCCACCATTTTTACCAAACCCTAGTTCCCATTCCAATTTCACAACCAAAACCATTCGATTCAATACAAATCAAACCGAATACCGAGTTATATCGAACCAATCGAACTTAAATCCGAATTCTCAAAGAAATACAACAAATTGAACAATCTAGGGTTTTCCAAAAGATTACAAGGAGAGAAAATTTTACCAAATTGAAGTTCTAGAACTGATCACGATCGTCTAATTAGCTCGAATCTCCGTTTTCCGACAATTCCGACCCGATTTCGTGCTCGATTTCACTCTTTCTCTCTTTTTCTCTTTGGTTCGGCCCAACCTAGCCCCTCACGAAATATGGGATGTGTTTAATGAAATATCAAGTGAAGAAGATGGGTTTTAACATAATATATGGAATTTTTGCACATAAGCCCTCCAAGTTTTTAAATATTGCATAACTTAAAAATCTTCACAATTAGGCCCTTTTTGCATATATTTTATTTATAAAATCTTTACACTTAAGCCCTTTTTTGTATGTTTTTATTTAAATCAAGGATTAGAATGTAACAATAGTAAATCGAAAACAACCAGTAGAACATGAAATACAACAAGTAAAATATGAAACAAATCTCGGAGAAGATAAAAAACAAATAGTAGAAGATAAAAACCTACTAGAAGAAAATTAAAGACAACTAGAAGATGAACGACATCCTGAAGAAAATGAAAAACAACTACAAGAAGATGAGAGACAACTAGAAGAACATGAAAGACAACCTGTACTACATGAAAAATCATTACAATATGAAAGACAACAAATACAGGATGAAATACAACTAAAACAAGATGAAATTTAATATTTGTGGATGAAAGACAAGAAGTTGAACATGAAACACAACTAGTAGAACGTGAAAGAGAACCAGTACAAGATGAAACACAAACAAGAAGAAGATGAAACACAACTAGAAGAACATGAAAGACAACCAGTACAAGATGAAAGACTACAAGAAGAAGATGACAAACAACTAGTATAACATGAAAGAAAACTAGAAGAATGTGAAATACAAGTAGAATAACATGAAAGACAATATTAGTACATGAAAGACAAGAAGTTGAACATGAAACACAACCAGTAGAACATGAAAGACAACCACAAACTAGAAGAAGATGAAACACAACTAGAAGAACATGAAAGACAAGCAGTACAAGATGAAAGACAACTTGAAGAAGATGATAAACAACTAGTATAACATGAAAGAAAACAAGAAGAAGGTGAAATACAACTAGAAGAACATGAAATACAATATTAGTAGATGACAGACAAGAAGTTGAACATGACACAAAACCAGTAGAACGTGAAAGACAACCAGTACAAGATGAAACACAAACTAGAAGAACATGAAACACAACTAGAAGAACATGAAAGACAAGCACTACAAGATGAAAGACAGCAAGAAGAAGATGATGAACAACTAGTATAACATGAAAGAGAACTAGAAGAATGTGAAATACAACTAGTAGAGCATCAAATATAACTGGATGAACATGAAAGACAACTAGAAGAACATAGAAAAAAAACTACTAGAACATCAAACACATTTAGTAGAACATGAAAGAGAACTAGTAAAGACATTTAGGGTTTAGGGTTTAGGGTTTAGGGTTTAGGGTTTAAGCCCTAAGCCCTAAGCCCTAAGCCCTAAGCCCTAAGCCCTAAGCCCTAAGCCCTAAGCCCTAAGCCCTAAGCCCTAAGCCCTAAGCCCTAAGCCCTAAGCCCTAAGCCCTAAGCCCTAAGCCCTAAGCCCTAAGCCCTAAGCCCTAAGCCCTAAGCCCTAAGCCCTAAGCCCTAAGCCCTAAGCCCTAAGCCCTAAGCCCTAAGCCCTAAGCCCTAAGCCCTAAGCCCTAAGCACTAAGCACTAAGCCCTAAGCCCTAAGCCCTAAGCCCTAAGCCCTAAGCCCTAAGCCCTAAGCCCTAAGCCCTAAGCCCTAAGCCCTAAGCCCTAAGCCCTAAGCCCTAAGCCCTAAGCCCTAAGCCCTAAGCCCTAAGCCCTAAGCCCTAAGCCCTAAGCCCTAAGCCCTAAGCCCTAAGCCCTAAACCCCTAAAACCCTAAAACCCTAAAACCAAACCCCAAACCCCAAACCCCAAACCCCAAACCCCAAACCCCAAACCCCAACCCCCAAACCCCAAACCCCAAACCCCAAACCCCAAACCCCAAACCCCAAACCCCAAACCCCAAACCCCAAACCCCAAACCCCAAACCCCAAACCCCAAACCCCAAACCCCAAACCCCAAACCCCATACCCCAAACCCCAAACCCCAAACCCTAAAGACGACTTTGAAGAAGATGAAATACAACTAGAAGTAGATGAATTACAAGTAGAAGAACGTGAAAGACAACTAGTAAAAGATGAAAGACAACTAGAAAAAGATGAAATCCACCTACTAGAACATGAAACACAATTAGTAGAACATGAAAGACAACCAGTACAAGATTAAACGGAACTAGAAGGACATGAAATACAATCAATACAAGATGAAAGACAAATTGAAGAAGATGAAAAACAACTACTGGAACATGAAACACATTCAGAAGAACATGAAAGAGAGCTATTGAAGACAACTAGAAGAACATGAAATACAAATGGATGAACATGAAAGACAACCAATACAAGATGAAACACAAACTAGAAGAAGTTGAAACACATTTAGTAACACGAAAAAGAACAGAAAGACAATTAGTAAAAGATGAAAGACAACTAGAAGAAGATGAAAACCACCTATTAGAACATGAAACACATTTAGTACAACGTAAAAGACAACTAACTTGTAGAAGATTAAAGACAACAAGTATAACATGAATAACAACCAGTACAAGATGAAAGACAACTAGAAGGACAGGAAGGACAAGCAGTACAAGATGAAAGACAAGAAAAAATGATAAACAAGTATAACATGAAAGAAAACTAGAAGAAGGTGAAATACAACTAGAAACACATGAAATACAAGTGGGTGAACATGAAAAACAACTAGAAGAAGAAGACAAACAACTACTAGAACATGAAACACATTCAGTTGAACATGAAAAAGAACTAGCAGAAGATGAAAGACAACTTGAAGAAAATGAAATACAACCAGTAGAACGTGAAAAACAACCAATACAAGATGAAACACAAACTAGAAGAAGATGAAACACAACTAGAAGAACATGAAACACAACCAGTAGATCGAGAAAGACAACCAATATAAGATGAAGCACAACCTAGAAGAAGATGAAACACATCTAGTAGAACATGAAATACAACTAGTAGAAGATGAAAGACAACTTGATGAAGATGAAACACAACCCGTAGAACGTGAAAGACAACCAATACAAGATGAAACACAAACTAGAAGAAGATTTTCACAACTAGAGGAACATGAAAGAAAACCAGTACAAGATGAAAGACAACCGGAAGAAGTTCAAAAGTAACTAGAAGATGATGAAATCAAACCATAGTAAATCGAAAACAACAAGTAGAACATGAAATACAACAAGTAAAATATGAAACAAATCTTCTATTAATTGTTTTTCATCTTCTCCGAGATTTATTTCATGTTCTACTGGTTGTATTTCATGTTCTACTGGTTGTTTTCGATTTACTATGGTTTGATTTCATCATCTTCTAGTTACTTTTGAACTTATTCCGGTTGTCTTTCATCTTGTACTGGTTTTCTTTCATGTTCCTCTAGTAGTGAAAATCTTCTTCTAGTTTGTGTTTCATCTTGTATTGGTTGTCTTTCACGTTCTACGGGTTGTGTTTCATCTTCATCAAGTTGTCTTTCATCTTCTACTAGTTGTATTTCATGTTCTACTAGATGTGTTTCATCTTCTTCTAGGTTGTGCTTCATCTTATATTGGTTGTCCTTCTCGATCTACTGGTTGTGTTTCATGTTCTTCTAGTTGTGTTTCATCTTCTTCTAGTTTGTGTTTCATCTTGTATTGGTTGTTTTTCACGTTCTACTGGTTGTATTTCATTTTCTTCAAGTTGTCTTTCATCTTCTACTAGTTCTTTTTCATGTTCTACTGAATGTGTTTCATGTTCTAGTAGTTGTTTTTCTTCTTTTTCTAGTTGTTTTTCATGTTCACCCACTTGTATTTCATGTGTTTCTAGTTGTATTTCACCTTCTTCTAGTTTTCTTTCATGTTATACTTGTTTATCATTTTTTCTTGTCTTTCATCTTGTACTGCTTGTCCTTCCTGTCCTTCTAGTTGTCTTTCATCTTGTACTGGTTGTTATTCATGTTATACTTGTTGTCTTTAATCTTCTACAAGTTAGTTGTCTTTTACGTTGTACTAAATGTGTTTCATGTTCTAATAGGTGGTTTTCATCTTCTTCTAGTTGTCTTTCATCTTTTACTAATTGTCTTTCATGTTCTTTTTCGTGTTACTAAATGTGTTTCAACTTCTTCTAGTTTGTGTTTCATCTTGTATTGGTTGTCTTTCATGTTCATCCATTTGTATTTCATGTTCTTCTAGTTGTCTTCAATAGCTCTCTTTCATGTTCTTCTGAATGTGTTTCATGTTCCAGTAGTTGTTTTTCATCTTCTTCAATTTGTCTTTCATCTTGTATTGATTGTATGTCATGTCCTTCTAGTTGCGTTTAATCTTGTACTGGTTGTCTTTCATGTTCTACTAAATGTGTTTCATGTTCTAGTAGGTGGTTTTCATCTTTTTCTAGTTGTCTTTCATCTTTTACTAGTTGTCTTTCACGTTCTTCTACTTGTAATTCATCTACTTCTAGTTGTATTTCATCTTCTTCAAAGTCGTCTTTACTAGTTCTCTTTCATGTTCTACTAAATGTGTTTGATGTTCTAGTAGTTTTTTTTCTATGTTCTTCTAGTTGTCTTTCATGTTCATCCAGTTATATTTGATGCTCTACTAGTTGTATTTCACATTCTTCTAGTTCTCTTTCATGTTATACTAGTTGTTCATCATCTTCTTCTTGCTGTCTTTCATCTTGTAGTGCTTGTCTTTCATGTTCTTCTAGTTGTGTTTCATGTTCTTCTAGTTTGTGTTTCATCTTGTACTGGTTGTCTTTCACGTTCTACTGGTTTTGTGTCATGTTCAACTTCTTGTCTGTCATCTACTAATATTGTATTTCATGTTCTTCTAGTTGTATTTCACCTTCTTCTTGTTTTCTTTCATGTTATACTAGTTGTTTATCATCTTCTTCAAGTTGTCTTTCATCTTGTACTGCTTGTCTTTCATGTTCTTCTAGTTGTGTTTCATCTTCTTCTAGTTTGTGGTTGTCTTTCATGTTCTACTGGTTGTGTTTCATGTTCAACTTCTTGTCTTTCATGTACTAATATTGTCTTTCATGTTATTCTACTTGTATTTCACATTCTTCTAGTTTTCTTTCATGTTATACTAGTTGTTTATCATCTTCTTCTTGTAGTCTTTCATCTTGTACTGGTTGTCTTTCATGTTCTTCTAGTTGTGTTTCATCTTCTTCTTGTTTGTGTTTCATCTTGTACTGGTTCTCTTTCACGTTCTACTAGTTGTGTTTCATGTTCAACTTCTTGTCTTTCATCCACAAATATTAAATTTCATCTTGTTTTAGTTGTATTTCATCCTGTATTTGTTGTCTTTCATATTGTAATGATTTTTCATGTAGTACAGGTTGTCTTTCATGTTCTTCTAGTTGTCTGTCATCTTCTTGTAGTTGTTTTTCATTTTCTTCAGGATGTCGTTCATCTTCTAGTTGTCTTTAATTTTCTTCTAGTAGGTTTTTATCTTCTACTATTTGTTTTTTATCTTCTCCGAGATTTGTTTCATATTTTACTTGTTGTATTTCATGTTCTACTGGTTGTTTTCGATTTACTATGGTTTGATTTCATCATCTTCTAGTTACTTTTGAACTTCTTCCGGTTGTCTTTCATCTTGTACTGGTTTTCTTTCATGTTCCTCTAGTTGTGAAAATCTTCTTCTAGTTTGTGTTTCTTGTATTGGTTGTCTTTCACGTTCTACGGGTTGTGTTTCATCTTCATCAAGTTGTCTTTCATCTTCTACTAGTTGTATTTCATGTTCTACTAGATGTGTTTCATCTTCTTCTAGGTTGTGCTTCATCTTATATTGGTTGTCTTTCTCGATCTACTGGTTGTGTTTCATGTTCTTCTAGTTGTGTTTCATCTTCTTCTAGTTTGTGTTTCATCTTGTATTGGTTGTTTTTCACGTTCTACTGGTTGTATTTCATTTTCTTCAAGTTGTCTTTCATCTTCTACTAGTTCTTTTTCATGTTCTACTGAATGTGTTTCATGTTCTAGTAGTTGTTTTTCTTCTTCTTCTAGTTGTTTTTCATGTTCACCCACTTGTATTTCATGTGTTTCTAGTTGTATTTCACCTTCTTCTAGTTTTCTTTCATGTTATACTTGTTTATCATTTTTTCTTGTCTTTCATCTTGTACTGCTTGTCCTTCCTGTCCTTCTAGTTGTCTTTCATCTTGTACTGGTTGTTATTCATGTTATACTTGTTGTCTTTAATCTTCTACAAGTTAGTTGTCTTTTACGTTGTACTAAATGTGTTTCACGTTCTAGTAGGTGGTTTTCATCTTCTTCTAGTTGTCTTTCATCTTTTACTAATTGTCTTTCATGTTCTTTTTCGTGTTACTAAATGTGTTTCAACTTCTTCTAGTTTGTGTTTCATCTTGTATTGGTTGTCTTTCATGTTCATCCATTTGTATTTCATGTTCTTCTAGTTGTCTTCAATAGCTCTCTTTCATGTTCTTCTGAATGTGTTTCATGTTCCAGTAGTTGTTTTTCATCTTCTTCAATTTGTCTTTCATCTTGTATTGATTGTATTTCATGTCCTTCTAGTTGCGTTTAATCTTGCACTGGTCTTTCATGTTCTACTAAATGTGTTTCATGTTCTAGTAGGTGGTTTTCATCTTTTTCTAGTTGTCTTTCGTCTTTTACTAGTTGTCTTTCACGTTCTTCTACTTGTAATTTATCTACTTCTAGTTGTATTTCATCTTCTTCAAAGTCGTCTTTACTAGTTCTCTTTCATGTTCTACTAAATGTGTTTCATGTTCTAGTAGTTTTTTTTTTATGTTCTTCTAGTTGTCTTTCATGTTCATCCAGTTATATTTGATGCTCTACTAGTTGTATTTCACATTATTCTAGTTCTCTTTCGTGTTATACTAGTTGTTCATCATCTTCTTCTTGCTGTCTTTCATCTTGTACTGCTTGTCTTTCATGTTCTTATAGTTGTGTTTCATGTTCTTCTAGTTTGTGTTTCATCTTGTACTGGTTGTCTTTCACGTTCTACTGGTTTTGTTTCATGTTCAACTTCTTGTCTGTCATCTACTAATATTGTATTTCATGTTCTTCTAGTTGTATTTCACCTTCTTCTTGTTTTCTTTCATGTTATACTAGTTGTTTATCATCTTCTTCAAGTTGTCTTTCATCTTGTACTGCTTGTCTTTCATGTTCTTCTAGTTGTGTTTCATCTTCTTCTAGTTTGTGGTTGTCTTTCATGTTCTACTGGTTGTGTTTTTTGTTCAACTTCTTGTCTTTCATCTACTAATATTGTCTTTCATGTTATTCTAATTGTATTTCACATTCTTCTAGTTTTCTTTCATGTTATACTAGTTGTTTATCATCTTCTTCTTGTAGTCTTTCATCTTGTACTGCTTGTCTTTCATGTTCTGCTAGTTGTGTTTCATCTTCTTCTTGTTTGTGTTTCATCTTGTACTGGTTCTCTTTCACGTTCTACTAGTTGTGTTTCATGTTCAACTTCTTGTCTTTCATCCACAAATATTAAATTTCATCTTGTTTTAGTTGTATTTCATCCTGTATTTGTTGTCTTTCATATTGTACTGATTTTTCATGTAGTACAGGTTGTTTTTCATGTTTTTCTAGTTGTCTGTCATCTTCTTGTAGTTGTTTTTCATTTTCTTCAGATTGTCGTTCATCTTCTAGTTGTCTTTAATTTTCTTCTAGTAGATTTTCATCTTCTACTAATTGTTTTTTATCTTCTCCGAGATTTGTTTCATATTTTACTTGTTGTATTTCATGTTCTACTGGTTGTTTTCGATTTACTACGGGTTTGATTTCATCATCTTCTAGTTACTTTTGAACTTCTTCCGGTTGTCTTTCATCTTGTACTGGTTTTCTTTCATGTTCCTCTAGTTGTGTTTCATCATCCTCTTCTAGTTTGTTTTTCATCTTGTATTGGTTGTCTTTCACGTTCTGCGGGTTGTGTTTCATCTTCATCAAGTTGTATTTCATCTTCTACTAGTTGTATTTCATGTTCTACTAGATGTGTTTCATCTTCTTCTAGTTTGTGTTTCATGTTATATTGGTTGTCTTTCTCGATCTAATGGTTGTGTTTCATGTTCTTCTAGTTGTGTTTCATCTTCTTCTAGTTTGTGTTTCATCTTGTATTGGTTGTTTTTCACGTTCTACTGGTTGTATTTCATTTTCTTCAAGTTGTCTTTCATCTTCTACTAGTTCTTTTTCATGTTCTACTGAATGTGTTTCTTGTTCTAGTAGTTGTTTTTCTTCTTCTTCTAGTTGTTTTTCTTCTTTTTCTAGTTGTTTTTCATGTTCACCCACTTGTATTTCATGTGTTTCTAGTTGTATTTCACCTTCTTCTAGTTTTCTTTCATGTTATACTTGTTTATCATTTTTTTTGTCTTTCATCTTGTACTGCTTGTCCTTCCTGTCCTTCTAGTTGTCTTTCATCTTGTACTGGATGTTATTCATGTTATACTTGTTGTCTTTAATCTTCTACAAGTTAGTTGTCTTTTACGTTGTACTAAATGTGTTTCATGTTCTAATAGGTGGTTTTCATCTTCTTCTAGTTGTCTTTCATCTTTTACTAATTGTCTTTCATGTTCTTCCACTTGTAATTCATCTTCTTCTAGTTGTATTTCATCTTCTACTAGTTCTTTTTCGTGTTACTAAATGTGTTGCAACTTCTTCTAGTATGTGTTTCATCTTGTATTGGTTGTCTTTCATGTTCATCCATTTGTATTTCATGTTCTTCTAGTTGTCTTCAATAACTCTCTTTCATGTTCTTCTGAATGTGTTTCATGTTCCAGTAGTTGTTTTTCATCTTCTTCAATTTGTCTTTCATCTTGTATTGATTGTATGTCATGTCCTTCTAGTTGCGTTTAATCTTGTACTGGTTGTCTTTCATGTTCTACTAAATGTGTTTCATGTTCTAGTAGGTGGTTTTCATCTTTTTCTAGTTGTCTTTCATCTTTTACTAGTTGTCTTTCACGTTCTTCTACTTGTAATTCATCTACTTCTAGTTGTATTTCATCTTCTTCAAAGTCGTCTTTACTAGTTCTCTTTCATGTTCTACTAAATGTGTTTCATGTTCTAGTAGTTTTTTTTCTATGTTCTTCTAGTTGTCTTTCATGTTCATCCAGTTATATTTGATGCTCTACTAGTTGTATTTCACATTCTTCTAGTTCTCTTTCATGTTATACTAGTTGTTCATCATCTTCTTCTTGCTGTCTTTCATCTTGTACTGCTTGTCTTTCATGTTCTTATAGTTGTGTTTCATCTTCTTCTTGTTTGTGTTTCATCTTGTACTGGTCGTCTTTCACGTTCTACTGGTTGTGTTTCATGTTCAACTTCTTGTCTTTCATCCACAAATATTAAATTTCATCTTGTTTTAGTTGTATTTCATCATGTATTTGTTGTCTTTCATATTGTACTGATTTTTCATGTAGTACAGGTTGTTTTTCATGTTCTTCTAGTTGTCTGTCATCTTCTTGTAGTTGTTTTTCATTTTCTTCAGATTGTCGTTCATCTTCTAGTTGTCTTTAATTTTCTTCTAGTAGATTTTCATCTTCTACTAATTGTTTTTTATCTTCTCCGAGATTTGTTTCATATTTTACTTGTTGTATTTCATGTTCTACTGGTTGTTTTCGATTTACTATGGTTTGATTTCATCATCTTCTAGTTACTTTTGAACTTCTTCCGGTTGTCTTTCATCTTGTACTGGTTTTCTTTCATGTTCCTCTAGTTGTGCAAATCTTCTTCTAGTTTGTTTCATCTTGTATTGGTTGTCTTTCACGTTCTACGGGTTGTGTTTCATCTTCATCAAGTTGTCTTTCATCTTCTACTAGTTGTATTTCATGTTCTACTAGATGTGTTTCATCTTCTTCTAGGTCGTGCTTCATATTATATTGGTTGTCTTTCTCGATCTACTGGTTGTGTTTCATGTTCTTCTAGTTGTGTTTCATCTTCTTCTAGTTTGTGTTTCATCTTGTATTGGTTGTTTTTCACGTTCTACTGGTTGTATTTCATTTTCTTCAAGTTGTCTTTCATCTTCTACTAGTTCTTTTCCATGTTCTACTGAATGTGTTTCATGTTCTAGTAGTTGTTTTTCTTCTTCTTCTAGTTGTTTTTCATGTTCACCCACTTGTATTTCATGTGTTTCTAGTTGTATTTCACCTTCTTCTAGTTTTCATTCATGTTATACTTGTTTATCATTTTTTTCTGTCTTTCATCTTGTACTGCTTGTCCTTCCTGTCCTTCTAGTTGTCTTTCATCTTGTACTGGTTGTTATTCATGTTATACTTGTTGTCTTTAATCTTCTACAAGTTAGTTGTCTTTTACGTTGTACTAAATGTGTTTCATGTTCTAATAGGTGGTTTTCATCTTCTTCTAGTTGTCTTTCATCTTTTACTAATTGTCTTTCATGTTCTTCCACTTGTAATTCATCTTCTTCTAGTTGTATTTCATCTTCTACTAGTTCTTTTTCGTGTTACTAAATGTGTTTCAACTTCTTCTAGTTTGTGTTTCATCTTGTATTGGTCGTCTTTCATGTTCATCCATTTGTATTTCATGTTCTTCTAGTTGTCTTCGATAGTTCTCTTTCATGTTCTTTTGATTGTGTTTCATGTTCCAGTAGTTGTTTTTCATCTTCTTCAATTTGTCTTTAATCTTGTATTGATTGTATTTCATGTCCTTCTAGTTGCGTTTAATCTTGTACTGGTTGTCTTTCATGTTCTACTAAATGTGTTTCATGTTCTAGTAGGTGGTTTTCATCTTTTTCTAGTTGTCTTTCATCTTTTACTAGTTGTCTTTCACGTTCTTCTACTTGTAATTCATCTACTTCTAGTTGTATTTCATCTTCTTCAAAGTCGTCTTTACTAGTTCTCTTTCATGTTCTACCAAATGTGTTTCATGTTCTAGTAGTTTTTTTTCTATGTTCTTCTAGTTGTCTTTCATGTTCATCCAGTTATATTTGATGCTCTACTAGTTGTATTTCACATTCTTCTAGTTCTCTTTCATTTTATACTAGTTGTTCATCATCTTCTTCTTGCTGTCTTTCATCTTGTACTGCTTGTCTTTCATGTTCTTATAGTTGTGTTTCACGTTCTTATAGTTTGTGTTTCATCTTGTACTGGTTGTCTTTCACGTTCTACTGGTTTTGTTTCATGTTCAACTTCTTGTCTGTCATCTACTAATATTGTATTTCATGTTCTTCTAGTTGTATTTCACCTTCTTCTTGTTTTCTTTCATGTTATACTAGTTGTTTATCATCTTCTTCAAGTTGTCTTTCATCTTGTACTGCTTGTCTTTCATGTTCTTCTAGTTGTGTTTCATCTTCTTCTAGTTTGTGGTTGTCTTTCATGTTCTACTGGTTGTGTTTGATGTTCAACTTCTTGTCTTTCATGTACTAATATTGTCTTTCATGTTATTCTAATTGTATTTCACATTCTTCTAGTTTTCTTTCATGTTATACTAGTTGTTTATCATCTTCTTATTGTAGTCTTTCATCTTGTACTGCTTGTCTTTCATGTTCTTCTAGTTGTGTTTCATCTTCTTCTTGTTTGTGTTTCATCTTGTACTGGTTCTCTTTCACGTTCTACTAGTTGTGTCTGATCTTCTACTAGTTCTTTTTCGAGTTACTAAATGTGTTTCAACTTCTTCTAGTTTGTGTTTCATCTTGTATTGGTTGTCTTTTATGTTCATCGATTTGTATTTCATGTTTTTCTAGTTGTCTTCAATAGCTCTCTTTCATGTTCTTCTGAATGTGTTTCATGTTCCAGTAGTTGTTTTTCATCTTCTCCAATTTGTCTTTCATCTTGTATTGATTGTATTTCATGTCCTTCTAGTTGCGTTTAATATTGTACTGGTTGTCTTTCATGTTCTACTAAATGTGTTTCATGTTCTAGTAGGTGGTTTTCATCTTTTACAAGTTGTCTTTCACGTTCTTCTACTTGTAATTCATCTACTTCTAGTTGTATTTCATCTTCTTCAAAGTCGTCTTTACTAGTTCTCTTTCATGTTCTACTAAATGTGTTTCATGATCTAGTAGTTTTTTTTCTATCTTCTACTAGTTGTCTTTCATGTTCATCCAGTTATATTTGATGCTCTAGTAGTTCTTTTTCATGTTCTACTTAATGTGTTTCATGTTCTAGTAGTTGTTTTTCTTCTTCTTCTAGTTGTTTTTCATGTTCACCCACTTGTATTTCATGTGTTTCTAGTTGTATTTCACCTTCTTCTAGTTTTCATTCATGTTATACTTGTTTATCATTTTTTTTGTCTTCATCTTGTACTGCTTGTCCTTCCTGTCCTTCTAGTTGTCTTTCATGTTGTACTGGTTGTTATTCATGTTATACTTGTTGTCTTTAATCTTCTACAAGTTAGTTGTCTTTTACGTTGTACTAAATGTGTTTTCATGTTCTAATAGGTGGTTTTCATCTTCTTCTAGTTGTCTTTCATCTTTTACTAATTGTCTTTCATGTTCTTCCACTTGTAATTCATCTTCTTCTAGTTATATTTCATGTTCTCCAAGTTGTTTCATCTTCTACTAGTTCTTTTTCGTGTTACTAAATGTGTTTCAACTTCATCTAGTTTGTGTTTCATCTTGTATCAACTCTTTCATGTTCATCTATTTGTATTTCATGTTCTTCTATTTGTGTTTCATGTTCTTCTAGTTGTCTTCAATAGCTCTCTTTCATGTTCTTCTGAATGTGTTTCATGTTCCAGTAGTTGTTTTTCATCTTCTCCAATTTGTCTTTCATCTTGTATTGATTGTATTTCATGTCCTTCTAGTTGCGTTTAATATTGTACTGGTTGTCTTTCATGTTCTACTAAATGTGTTTCATGTTCTAGTAGGTGGTTTTCATCTTTTACTAGTTGTCTTTCACGTTCTTCTACTTGTAATTCATCTACATCTAGTTGTATTTCATCTTCTTCAAAGTCGTCTTTACTAGTTCTCTTTCATGTTCTACTAAATGTGTTTCATGATCTAGTAGTTTTTTTTCTATCTTCTTCTAGTTGTCTTTCATGTTCATCCAGTTATATTTGATGCTCTAGTAGTTCTTTTTCATGTTCTACTTAATGTGTTTCATGTTCTAGTAGTTGTTTTTCTTCTTCTTCTAGTTGTTTTTCATGTTCACCCACTTGTATTTCATGTGTTTCTAGTTGTATTTCACCTTCTTCTAGTTTTCTTTCATGTTATACTTGTTTATCATTTTTTTTGTCTTTCATCTTGTACTTCTTGTCCTTCCTGTCCTTCTAGTTGTCTTTCATCTTGTACTGGAAGTTATTCATGTTATACTTGTTGTCTTTAATCTTCTACAAGTTAGTTGTCTTTTACGTTGTACTAAATGTGTTTCATGTTCTAATAGGTGGTTTTCATCTTCTTCTAGTTGTCTTTTATCTTTTACTAATTGTCTTTCATGTTCTTCCACTTGTAATTCATCTTCTTCTAGTTGTATTTCATCTTCTACTAGTTCTTTTTCGTGTTACTAAATGTGTTGCAACTTCTTCTAGTATGTGTTTCATCTTGTATTGGTTGTCTTTCATGTTCATCCATTTGTATTTCATGTTCTTCTAGTTGTCTTCAATAGCTCTCTTTCATGTTCTTCTGAATGTGTTTCATGTTCCAGTAGTTGTTTTTCATCTTCTTGAATTTGTCTTTCATCTTGTATTGATTGTATGTCATGTCCTTCTAGTTGCGTTTAATCTTGTACTGGTTGTCTTTCATGTTCTACTAAATGTGTTTCATGTTCTAGTAGGTGGTTTTCATCTTTTTCTAGTTGTCTTTCATCTTTTACTAGTTGTCTTTCACGTTCTTCTACTTGTAATTCATCTACTTCTAGTTGTATTTCATCTTCTTCAAAGTCGTCTTTACTAGTTCTCTTTCATGTTCTACTAAATGTGTTTCATGTTCTAGTAGTTTTTTTTCTATGTTCTTCTAGTTGTCTTTCATGTTCATACAGTTATATTTGATGCTCTACTAGTTGTATTTCACATTCTTCTAGTTCTCTTTCATGTTATACTAGTTGTTCATCATCTTCTTCTTGCTGTCTTTCATCTTGTACTGCTTGTCTTTCATGTTCTTATAGTTGTGTTTCATGTTCTTCTAGTTTGTGTTTCATCTTGTACTGGTTTAGGGTTTAGGGTTTAGGGTTTAGGGTTTAGGGTTTAGGGTTTAGGGTTTAGGGTTTAGGGTTTAGGGTTTAGGGTTTAGGGTTTAGGGTTTAGGGTTTAGGGTTTAGGGTTTAGGGTTTAGGGTTTAGGGTTTAGGGTTTAGGGTTTAGGGTTTAGGGTTTAGGGTTTAGGGTTTAGGGTTTAGGGTTTAGGGTTTAGGGTTTAGGGTTTAGGGTTTAGGGTTTAGGGTTTAGGGTTTAGGGTTTAGGGTTTAGGGTTTAGGGTTTAGGGTTTAGGGTTTAGGGTTTAGGGTTTAGGGTTTAGGGTTTAGGGTTTAGGGTTTAGGGTTTAGGGTTTAGGGTTTAGGGTTTAGGGTTTAGGGTTTAGGGTTTAGGGTTTAGGGTTTAGGGTTTAGGGTTTAGGGTTTAGGGTTTAGGGTTTAGGGTTTAGGGTTTAGGGTTTAGGGTTTAGGGTTTAGGGTTTAGGGTTTAGGGTTTAGGGTTTAGGGTTTAGGGTTTAGGGTTTAGGGTTTAGGGTTTAGGGTTTAGGGTTTAGGGTTTAGGGTTTAGGGTTTAGGGTTTAGGGTTTAGGGTTTAGGGTTTAGGGTTTAGGGTTTAGGGTTTAGGGTTTAGGGTTTAGGGTTTAGGGTTTAGGGTTTAGGGTTTAGGGTTTAGGGTTTAGGGTTTAGGGTTTAGGGTTTAGGGTTTAGGGTTTAGGGTTTAGGGTTTAGGGTTTAGGGTTTAGGGTTTAGGGTTTAGGGTTTAGGGTTTAGGGTTTAGGGTTTAGGGTTTAGGGTTTAGGGTTTAGGGTTTAGGGTTTAGGGTTTAGGGTTTAGGGTTTAGGGTTTAGGGTTTAGGGTTTAGGGTTTAGGGTTTAGGGTTTAGGGTTTAGGGTTTAGGGTTTAGGGTTTAGGGTTTAGGGTTTAGGGTTTAGGGTTTAGGGTTTAGGGTTTAGGGTTTAGGGTTTAGGGTTTAGGGTTTAGGGTTTAGGGTTTAGGGTTTAGGGTTTAGGGTTTAGGGTTTAGGGTTTAGGGTTTAGGGTTTAGGGTTTAGGGTTTAGGGTTTAGGGTTTAGGGTTTAGGGTTTAGGGTTTAGGGTTTAGGGTTTAGGGTTTAGGGTTTAGGGTTTAGGGTTTAGGGTTTAGGGTTTAGGGTTTAGGGTTTAGGGTTTAGGGTTTAGGGTTTAGGGTTTAGGGTTTAGGGTTTAGGGTTTAGGGTTTAGGGTTTAGGGTTTAGGGTTTAGGGTTTAGGGTTTAGGGTTTAGGGTTTAGGGTTTAGGGTTTAGGGTTTAGGGTTTAGGGTTTAGGGTTTAGGGTTTAGGGTTTAGGGTTTAGGGTTTAGGGTTTAGGGTTTAGGGTTTAGGGTTTAGGGTTTAGGGTTTAGGGTTTAGGGTTTAGGGTTTAGGGTTTAGGGTTTAGGGTTTAGGGTTTAGGGTTTAGGGTTTAGGGTTTAGGGTTTAGGGTTTAGGGTTTAGGGTTTAGGGTTTAGGGTTTAGGGTTTAGGGTTTAGGGTTTAGGGTTTAGGGTTTAGGGTTTAGGGTTTAGGGTTTAGGGTTTAGGGTTTAGGGTTTAGGGTTTAGGGTTTAGGGTTTAGGGTTTAGGGTTTAGGGTTTAGGGTTTAGGGTTTAGGGTTTAGGGTTTAGGGTTTAGGGTTTAGGGTTTAGGGTTTAGGGTTTAGGGTTTAGGGTTTAGGGTTTAGGGTTTAGGGTTTAGGGTTTAGGGTTTAGGGTTTAGGGTTTAGGGTTTAGGGTTTAGGGTTTAGGGTTTAGGGTTTAGGGTTTAGGGTTTAGGGTTTAGGGTTTAGGGTTTAGGGTTTAGGGTTTAGGGTTTAGGGTTTAGGGTTTAGGGTTTAGGGTTTAGGGTTTAGGGTTTAGGGTTTAGGGTTTAGGGTTTAGGGTTTAGGGTTTAGGGTTTAGGGTTTAGGGTTTAGGGTTTAGGGTTTAGGGTTTAGGGTTTAGGGTTTAGGGTTTAGGGTTTAGGGTTTAGGGTTTAGGGTTTAGGGTTTAGGGTTTAGGGTTTAGGGTTTAGGGTTTAGGGTTTAGGGTTTAGGGTTTAGGGTTTAGGGTTTAGGGTTTAGGGTTTAGGGTTTAGGGTTTAGGGTTTAGGGTTTAGGGTTTAGGGTTTAGGGTTTAGGGTTTAGGGTTTAGGGTTTAGGGTTTAGGGTTTAGGGTTTAGGGTTTAGGGTTTAGGGTTTAGGGTTTAGGGTTTAGGGTTTAGGGTTTAGGGTTTAGGGTTTAGGGTTTAGGGTTTAGGGTTTAGGGTTTAGGGTTTAGGGTTTAGGGTTTAGGGTTTAGGGTTTAGGGTTTAGGGTTTAGGGTTTAGGGTTTAGGGTTTAGGGTTTAGGGTTTAGGGTTTAGGGTTTAGGGTTTAGGGTTTAGGGTTTAGGGTTTAGGGTTTAGGGTTTAGGGTTTAGGGTTTAGGGTTTAGGGTTTAGGGTTTAGGGTTTAGGGTTTAGGGTTTAGGGTTTAGGGTTTAGGGTTTAGGGTTTAGGGTTTAGGGTTTAGGGTTTAGGGTTTAGGGTTTAGGGTTTAGGGTTTAGGGTTTAGGGTTTAGGGTTTAGGGTTTAGGGTTTAGGGTTTAGGGTTTAGGGTTTAGGGTTTAGGGTTTAGGGTTTAGGGTTTAGGGTTTAGGGTTTAGGGTTTAGGGTTTAGGGTTTAGGGTTTAGGGTTTAGGGTTTAGGGTTTAGGGTTTAGGGTTTAGGGTTTAGGGTTTAGGGTTTAGGGTTTAGGGTTTAGGGTTTAGGGTTTAGGGTTTAGGGTTTAGGGTTTAGGGTTTAGGGTTTAGGGTTTAGGGTTTAGGGTTTAGGGTTTAGGGTTTAGGGTTTAGGGTTTAGGGTTTAGGGTTTAGGGTTTAGGGTTTAGGGTTTAGGGTTTAGGGTTTAGGGTTTAGGGTTTAGGGTTTAGGGTTTAGGGTTTAGGGTTTAGGGTTTAGGGTTTAGGGTTTAGGGTTTAGGGTTTAGGGTTTAGGGTTTAGGGTTTAGGGTTTAGGGTTTAGGGTTTAGGGTTTAGGGTTTAGGGTTTAGGGTTTAGGGTTTAGGGTTTAGGGTTTAGGGTTTAGGGTTTAGGGTTTAGGGTTTAGGGTTTAGGGTTTAGGGTTTAGGGTTTAGGGTTTAGGGTTTAGGGTTTAGGGTTTAGGGTTTAGGGTTTAGGGTTTAGGGTTTAGGGTTTAGGGTTTAGGGTTTAGGGTTTAGGGTTTAGGGTTTAGGGTTTAGGGTTTAGGGTTTAGGGTTTAGGGTTTAGGGTTTAGGGTTTAGGGTTTAGGGTTTAGGGTTTAGGGTTTAGGGTTTAGGGTTTAGGGTTTAGGGTTTAGGGTTTAGGGTTTAGGGTTTAGGGTTTAGGGTTTAGGGTTTAGGGTTTAGGGTTTAGGGTTTAGGGTTTAGGGTTTAGGGTTTAGGGTTTAGGGTTTAGGGTTTAGGGTTTAGGGTTTAGGGTTTAGGGTTTAGGGTTTAGGGTTTAGGGTTTAGGGTTTAGGGTTTAGGGTTTAGGGTTTAGGGTTTAGGGTTTAGGGTTTAGGGTTTAGGGTTTAGGGTTTAGGGTTTAGGGTTTAGGGTTTAGGGTTTAGGGTTTAGGGTTTAGGGTTTAGGGTTTAGGGTTTAGGGTTTAGGGTTTAGGGTTTAGGGTTTAGGGTTTAGGGTTTAGGGTTTAGGGTTTAGGGTTTAGGGTTTAGGGTTTAGGGTTTAGGGTTTAGGGTTTAGGGTTTAGGGTTTAGGGTTTAGGGTTTAGGGTTTAGGGTTTAGGGTTTAGGGTTTAGGGTTTAGGGTTTAGGGTTTAGGGTTTAGGGTTTAGGGTTTAGGGTTTAGGGTTTAGGGTTTAGGGTTTAGGGTTTAGGGTTTAGGGTTTAGGGTTTAGGGTTTAGGGTTTAGGGTTTAGGGTTTAGGGTTTAGGGTTTAGGGTTTAGGGTTTAGGGTTTAGGGTTTAGGGTTTAGGGTTTAGGGTTTAGGGTTTAGGGTTTAGGGTTTAGGGTTTAGGGTTTAGGGTTTAGGGTTTAGGGTTTAGGGTTTAGGGTTTAGGGTTTAGGGTTTAGGGTTTAGGGTTTAGGGTTTAGGGTTTAGGGTTTAGGGTTTAGGGTTTAGGGTTTAGGGTTTAGGGTTTAGGGTTTAGGGTTTAGGGTTTAGGGTTTAGGGTTTAGGGTTTAGGGTTTAGGGTTTAGGGTTTAGGGTTTAGGGTTTAGGGTTTAGGGTTTAGGGTTTAGGGTTTAGGGTTTAGGGTTTAGGGTTTAGGGTTTAGGGTTTAGGGTTTAGGGTTTAGGGTTTAGGGTTTAGGGTTTAGGGTTTAGGGTTTAGGGTTTAGGGTTTAGGGTTTAGGGTTTAGGGTTTAGGGTTTAGGGTTTAGGGTTTAGGGTTTAGGGTTTAGGGTTTAGGGTTTAGGGTTTAGGGTTTAGGGTTTAGGGTTTAGGGTTTAGGGTTTAGGGTTTAGGGTTTAGGGTTTAGGGTTTAGGGTTTAGGGTTTAGGGTTTAGGGTTTAGGGTTTAGGGTTTAGGGTTTAGGGTTTAGGGTTTAGGGTTTAGGGTTTAGGGTTTAGGGTTTAGGGTTTAGGGTTTAGGGTTTAGGGTTTAGGGTTTAGGGTTTAGGGTTTAGGGTTTAGGGTTTAGGGTTTAGGGTTTAGGGTTTAGGGTTTAGGGTTTAGGGTTTAGGGTTTAGGGTTTAGGGTTTAGGGTTTAGGGTTTAGGGTTTAGGGTTTAGGGTTTAGGGTTTAGGGTTTAGGGTTTAGGGTTTAGGGTTTAGGGTTTAGGGTTTAGGGTTTAGGGTTTAGGGTTTAGGGTTTAGGGTTTAGGGTTTAGGGTTTAGGGTTTAGGGTTTAGGGTTTAGGGTTTAGGGTTTAGGGTTTAGGGTTTAGGGTTTAGGGTTTAGGGTTTAGGGTTTAGGGTTTAGGGTTTAGGGTTTAGGGTTTAGGGTTTAGGGTTTAGGGTTTAGGGTTTAGGGTTTAGGGTTTAGGGTTTAGGGTTTAGGGTTTAGGGTTTAGGGTTTAGGGTTTAGGGTTTAGGGTTTAGGGTTTAGGGTTTAGGGTTTAGGGTTTAGGGTTTAGGGTTTAGGGTTTAGGGTTTAGGGTTTAGGGTTTAGGGTTTAGGGTTTAGGGTTTAGGGTTTAGGGTTTAGGGTTTAGGGTTTAGGGTTTAGGGTTTAGGGTTTAGGGTTTAGGGTTTAGGGTTTAGGGTTTAGGGTTTAGGGTTTAGGGTTTAGGGTTTAGGGTTTAGGGTTTAGGGTTTAGGGTTTAGGGTTTAGGGTTTAGGGTTTAGGGTTTAGGGTTTAGGGTTTAGGGTTTAGGGTTTAGGGTTTAGGGTTTAGGGTTTAGGGTTTAGGGTTTAGGGTTTAGGGTTTAGGGTTTAGGGTTTAGGGTTTAGGGTTTAGGGTTTAGGGTTTAGGGTTTAGGGTTTAGGGTTTAGGGTTTAGGGTTTAGGGTTTAGGGTTTAGGGTTTAGGGTTTAGGGTTTAGGGTTTAGGGTTTAGGGTTTAGGGTTTAGGGTTTAGGGTTTAGGGTTTAGGGTTTAGGGTTTAGGGTTTAGGGTTTAGGGTTTAGGGTTTAGGGTTTAGGGTTTAGGGTTTAGGGTTTAGGGTTTAGGGTTTAGGGTTTAGGGTTTAGGGTTTAGGGTTTAGGGTTTAGGGTTTAGGGTTTAGGGTTTAGGGTTTAGGGTTTAGGGTTTAGGGTTTAGGGTTTAGGGTTTAGGGTTTAGGGTTTAGGGTTTAGGGTTTAGGGTTTAGGGTTTAGGGTTTAGGGTTTAGGGTTTAGGGTTTAGGGTTTAGGGTTTAGGGTTTAGGGTTTAGGGTTTAGGGTTTAGGGTTTAGGGTTTAGGGTTTAGGGTTTAGGGTTTAGGGTTTAGGGTTTAGGGTTTAGGGTTTAGGGTTTAGGGTTTAGGGTTTAGGGTTTAGGGTTTAGGGTTTAGGGTTTAGGGTTTAGGGTTTAGGGTTTAGGGTTTAGGGTTTAGGGTTTAGGGTTTAGGGTTTAGGGTTTAGGGTTTAGGGTTTAGGGTTTAGGGTTTAGGGTTTAGGGTTTAGGGTTTAGGGTTTAGGGTTTAGGGTTTAGGGTTTAGGGTTTAGGGTTTAGGGTTTAGGGTTTAGGGTTTAGGGTTTAGGGTTTAGGGTTTAGGGTTTAGGGTTTAGGGTTTAGGGTTTAGGGTTTAGGGTTTAGGGTTTAGGGTTTAGGGTTTAGGGTTTAGGGTTTAGGGTTTAGGGTTTAGGGTTTAGGGTTTAGGGTTTAGGGTTTAGGGTTTAGGGTTTAGGGTTTAGGGTTTAGGGTTTAGGGTTTAGGGTTTAGGGTTTAGGGTTTAGGGTTTAGGGTTTAGGGTTTAGGGTTTAGGGTTTAGGGTTTAGGGTTTAGGGTTTAGGGTTTAGGGTTTAGGGTTTAGGGTTTAGGGTTTAGGGTTTAGGGTTTAGGGTTTAGGGTTTAGGGTTTAGGGTTTAGGGTTTAGGGTTTAGGGTTTAGGGTTTAGGGTTTAGGGTTTAGGGTTTAGGGTTTAGGGTTTAGGGTTTAGGGTTTAGGGTTTAGGGTTTAGGGTTTAGGGTTTAGGGTTTAGGGTTTAGGGTTTAGGGTTTAGGGTTTAGGGTTTAGGGTTTAGGGTTTAGGGTTTAGGGTTTAGGGTTTAGGGTTTAGGGTTTAGGGTTTAGGGTTTAGGGTTTAGGGTTTAGGGTTTAGGGTTTAGGGTTTAGGGTTTAGGGTTTAGGGTTTAGGGTTTAGGGTTTAGGGTTTAGGGTTTAGGGTTTAGGGTTTAGGGTTTAGGGTTTAGGGTTTAGGGTTTAGGGTTTAGGGTTTAGGGTTTAGGGTTTAGGGTTTAGGGTTTAGGGTTTAGGGTTTAGGGTTTAGGGTTTAGGGTTTAGGGTTTAGGGTTTAGGGTTTAGGGTTTAGGGTTTAGGGTTTAGGGTTTAGGGTTTAGGGTTTAGGGTTTAGGGTTTAGGGTTTAGGGTTTAGGGTTTAGGGTTTAGGGTTTAGGGTTTAGGGTTTAGGGTTTAGGGTTTAGGGTTTAGGGTTTAGGGTTTAGGGTTTAGGGTTTAGGGTTTAGGGTTTAGGGTTTAGGGTTTAGGGTTTAGGGTTTAGGGTTTAGGGTTTAGGGTTTAGGGTTTAGGGTTTAGGGTTTAGGGTTTAGGGTTTAGGGTTTAGGGTTTAGGGTTTAGGGTTTAGGGTTTAGGGTTTAGGGTTTAGGGTTTAGGGTTTAGGGTTTAGGGTTTAGGGTTTAGGGTTTAGGGTTTAGGGTTTAGGGTTTAGGGTTTAGGGTTTAGGGTTTAGGGTTTAGGGTTTAGGGTTTAGGGTTTAGGGTTTAGGGTTTAGGGTTTAGGGTTTAGGGTTTAGGGTTTAGGGTTTAGGGTTTAGGGTTTAGGGTTTAGGGTTTAGGGTTTAGGGTTTAGGGTTTAGGGTTTAGGGTTTAGGGTTTAGGGTTTAGGGTTTAGGGTTTAGGGTTTAGGGTTTAGGGTTTAGGGTTTAGGGTTTAGGGTTTAGGGTTTAGGGTTTAGGGTTTAGGGTTTAGGGTTTAGGGTTTAGGGTTTAGGGTTTAGGGTTTAGGGTTTAGGGTTTAGGGTTTAGGGTTTAGGGTTTAGGGTTTAGGGTTTAGGGTTTAGGGTTTAGGGTTTAGGGTTTAGGGTTTAGGGTTTAGGGTTTAGGGTTTAGGGTTTAGGGTTTAGGGTTTAGGGTTTAGGGTTTAGGGTTTAGGGTTTAGGGTTTAGGGTTTAGGGTTTAGGGTTTAGGGTTTAGGGTTTAGGGTTTAGGGTTTAGGGTTTAGGGTTTAGGGTTTAGGGTTTAGGGTTTAGGGTTTAGGGTTTAGGGTTTAGGGTTTAGGGTTTAGGGTTTAGGGTTTAGGGTTTAGGGTTTAGGGTTTAGGGTTTAGGGTTTAGGGTTTAGGGTTTAGGGTTTAGGGTTTAGGGTTTAGGGTTTAGGGTTTAGGGTTTAGGGTTTAGGGTTTAGGGTTTAGGGTTTAGGGTTTAGGGTTTAGGGTTTAGGGTTTAGGGTTTAGGGTTTAGGGTTTAGGGTTTAGGGTTTAGGGTTTAGGGTTTAGGGTTTAGGGTTTAGGGTTTAGGGTTTAGGGTTTAGGGTTTAGGGTTTAGGGTTTAGGGTTTAGGGTTTAGGGTTTAGGGTTTAGGGTTTAGGGTTTAGGGTTTAGGGTTTAGGGTTTAGGGTTTAGGGTTTAGGGTTTAGGGTTTAGGGTTTAGGGTTTAGGGTTTAGGGTTTAGGGTTTAGGGTTTAGGGTTTAGGGTTTAGGGTTTAGGGTTTAGGGTTTAGGGTTTAGGGTTTAGGGTTTAGGGTTTAGGGTTTAGGGTTTAGGGTTTAGGGTTTAGGGTTTAGGGTTTAGGGTTTAGGGTTTAGGGTTTAGGGTTTAGGGTTTAGGGTTTAGGGTTTAGGGTTTAGGGTTTAGGGTTTAGGGTTTAGGGTTTAGGGTTTAGGGTTTAGGGTTTAGGGTTTAGGGTTTAGGGTTTAGGGTTTAGGGTTTAGGGTTTAGGGTTTAGGGTTTAGGGTTTAGGGTTTAGGGTTTAGGGTTTAGGGTTTAGGGTTTAGGGTTTAGGGTTTAGGGTTTAGGGTTTAGGGTTTAGGGTTTAGGGTTTAGGGTTTAGGGTTTCAGGGTTTAGGGTTTAGGGTTTAGGGTTTAGGGTTTAGGGTTTAGGGTTTAGGGTTTAGGGTTTAGGGTTTAGGGTTTAGGGTTTAGGGTTTAGGGTTTAGGGTTTAGGGTTTAGGGTTTAGGGTTTAGGGTTTAGGGTTTAGGGTTTAGGGTTTAGGGTTTAGGGTTTAGGGTTTAGGGTTTAGGGTTTAGGGTTTAGGGTTTAGGGTTTAGGGTTTAGGGTTTAGGGTTTAGGGTTTAGGGTTTAGGGTTTAGGGTTTAGGGTTTAGGGTTTAGGGTTTAGGGTTTAGGGTTTAGGGTTTAGGGTTTAGGGTTTAGGGTTTAGGGTTTAGGGTTTAGGGTTTAGGGTTTAGGGTTTAGGGTTTAGGGTTTAGGGTTTAGGGTTTAGGGTTTAGGGTTTAGGGTTTAGGGTTTAGGGTTTAGGGTTTAGGGTTTAGGGTTTAGGGTTTAGGGTTTAGGGTTTAGGGTTTAGGGTTTAGGGTTTAGGGTTTAGGGTTTAGGGTTTAGGGTTTAGGGTTTAGGGTTTAGGGTTTAGGGTTTAGGGTTTAGGGTTTAGGGTTTAGGGTTTAGGGTTTAGGGTTTAGGGTTTAGGGTTTAGGGTTTAGGGTTTAGGGTTTAGGGTTTAGGGTTTAGGGTTTAGGGTTTAGGGTTTAGGGTTTAGGGTTTAGGGTTTAGGGTTTAGGGTTTAGGGTTTAGGGTTTAGGGTTTAGGGTTTAGGGTTTAGGGTTTAGGGTTTAGGGTTTAGGGTTTAGGGTTTAGGGTTTAGGGTTTAGGGTTTAGGGTTTAGGGTTTAGGGTTTAGGGTTTAGGGTTTAGGGTTTAGGGTTTAGGGTTTAGGGTTTAGGGTTTAGGGTTTAGGGTTTAGGGTTTAGGGTTTAGGGTTTAGGGTTTAGGGTTTAGGGTTTAGGGTTTAGGGTTTAGGGTTTAGGGTTTAGGGTTTAGGGTTTAGGGTTTAGGGTTTAGGGTTTAGGGTTTAGGGTTTAGGGTTTAGGGTTTAGGGTTTAGGGTTTAGGGTTTAGGGTTTAGGGTTTAGGGTTTAGGGTTTAGGGTTTAGGGTTTAGGGTTTAGGGTTTAGGGTTTAGGGTTTAGGGTTTAGGGTTTAGGGTTTAGGGTTTAGGGTTTAGGGTTTAGGGTTTAGGGTTTAGGGTTTAGGGTTTAGGGTTTAGGGTTTAGGGTTTAGGGTTTAGGGTTTAGGGTTTAGGGTTTAGGGTTTAGGGTTTAGGGTTTAGGGTTTAGGGTTTAGGGTTTAGGGTTTAGGGTTTAGGGTTTAGGGTTTAGGGTTTAGGGTTTAGGGTTTAGGGTTTAGGGTTTAGGGTTTAGGGTTTAGGGTTTAGGGTTTAGGGTTTAGGGTTTAGGGTTTAGGGTTTAGGGTTTAGGGTTTAGGGTTTAGGGTTTAGGGTTTAGGGTTTAGGGTTTAGGGTTTAGGGTTTAGGGTTTAGGGTTTAGGGTTTAGGGTTTAGGGTTTAGGGTTTAGGGTTTAGGGTTTAGGGTTTAGGGTTTAGGGTTTAGGGTTTAGGGTTTAGGGTTTAGGGTTTAGGGTTTAGGGTTTAGGGTTTAGGGTTTAGGGTTTAGGGTTTAGGGTTTAGGGTTTAGGGTTTAGGGTTTAGGGTTTAGGGTTTAGGGTTTAGGGTTTAGGGTTTAGGGTTTAGGGTTTAGGGTTTAGGGTTTAGGGTTTAGGGTTTAGGGTTTAGGGTTTAGGGTTTAGGGTTTAGGGTTTAGGGTTTAGGGTTTAGGGTTTAGGGTTTAGGGTTTAGGGTTTAGGGTTTAGGGTTTAGGGTTTAGGGTTTAGGGTTTAGGGTTTAGGGTTTAGGGTTTAGGGTTTAGGGTTTAGGGTTTAGGGTTTAGGGTTTAGGGTTTAGGGTTTAGGGTTTAGGGTTTAGGGTTTAGGGTTTAGGGTTTAGGGTTTAGGGTTTAGGGTTTAGGGTTTAGGGTTTAGGGTTTAGGGTTTAGGGTTTAGGGTTTAGGGTTTAGGGTTTAGGGTTTAGGGTTTAGGGTTTAGGGTTTAGGGTTTAGGGTTTAGGGTTTAGGGTTTAGGGTTTAGGGTTTAGGGTTTAGGGTTTAGGGTTTAGGGTTTAGGGTTTAGGGTTTAGGGTTTAGGGTTTAGGGTTTAGGGTTTAGGGTTTAGGGTTTAGGGTTTAGGGTTTAGGGTTTAGGGTTTAGGGTTTAGGGTTTAGGGTTTAGGGTTTAGGGTTTAGGGTTTAGGGTTTAGGGTTTAGGGTTTAGGGTTTAGGGTTTAGGGTTTAGGGTTTAGGGTTTAGGGTTTAGGGTTTAGGGTTTAGGGTTTAGGGTTTAGGGTTTAGGGTTTAGGGTTTAGGGTTTAGGGTTTAGGGTTTAGGGTTTAGGGTTTAGGGTTTAGGGTTTAGGGTTTAGGGTTTAGGGTTTAGGGTTTAGGGTTTAGGGTTTAGGGTTTAGGGTTTAGGGTTTAGGGTTTAGGGTTTAGGGTTTAGGGTTTAGGGTTTAGGGTTTAGGGTTTAGGGTTTAGGGTTTAGGGTTTAGGGTTTAGGGTTTAGGGTTTAGGGTTTAGGGTTTAGGGTTTAGGGTTTAGGGTTTAGGGTTTAGGGTTTAGGGTTTAGGGTTTAGGGTTTAGGGTTTAGGGTTTAGGGTTTAGGGTTTAGGGTTTAGGGTTTAGGGTTTAGGGTTTAGGGTTTAGGGTTTAGGGTTTAGGGTTTAGGGTTTAGGGTTTAGGGTTTAGGGTTTAGGGTTTAGGGTTTAGGGTTTAGGGTTTAGGGTTTAGGGTTTAGGGTTTAGGGTTTAGGGTTTAGGGTTTAGGGTTTAGGGTTTAGGGTTTAGGGTTTAGGGTTTAGGGTTTAGGGTTTAGGGTTTAGGGTTTAGGGTTTAGGGTTTAGGGTTTAGGGTTTAGGGTTTAGGGTTTAGGGTTTAGGGTTTAGGGTTTAGGGTTTAGGGTTTAGGGTTTAGGGTTTAGGGTTTAGGGTTTAGGGTTTAGGGTTTAGGGTTTAGGGTTTAGGGTTTAGGGTTTAGGGTTTAGGGTTTAGGGTTTAGGGTTTAGGGTTTAGGGTTTAGGGTTTAGGGTTTAGGGTTTAGGGTTTAGGGTTTAGGGTTTAGGGTTTAGGGTTTAGGGTTTAGGGTTTAGGGTTTAGGGTTTAGGGTTTAGGGTTTAGGGTTTAGGGTTTAGGGTTTAGGGTTTAGGGTTTAGGGTTTAGGGTTTAGGGTTTAGGGTTTAGGGTTTAGGGTTTAGGGTTTAGGGTTTAGGGTTTAGGGTTTAGGGTTTAGGGTTTAGGGTTTAGGGTTTAGGGTTTAGGGTTTAGGGTTTAGGGTTTAGGGTTTAGGGTTTAGGGTTTAGGGTTTAGGGTTTAGGGTTTAGGGTTTAGGGTTTAGGGTTTAGGGTTTAGGGTTTAGGGTTTAGGGTTTAGGGTTTAGGGTTTAGGGTTTAGGGTTTAGGGTTTAGGGTTTAGGGTTTAGGGTTTAGGGTTTAGGGTTTAGGGTTTAGGGTTTAGGGTTTAGGGTTTAGGGTTTAGGGTTTAGGGTTTAGGGTTTAGGGTTTAGGGTTTAGGGTTTAGGGTTTAGGGTTTAGGGTTTAGGGTTTAGGGTTTAGGGTTTAGGGTTTAGGGTTTAGGGTTTAGGGTTTAGGGTTTAGGGTTTAGGGTTTAGGGTTTAGGGTTTAGGGTTTAGGGTTTAGGGTTTAGGGTTTAGGGTTTAGGGTTTAGGGTTTAGGGTTTAGGGTTTAGGGTTTAGGGTTTAGGGTTTAGGGTTTAGGGTTTAGGGTTTAGGGTTTAGGGTTTAGGGTTTAGGGTTTAGGGTTTAGGGTTTAGGGTTTAGGGTTTAGGGTTTAGGGTTTAGGGTTTAGGGTTTAGGGTTTAGGGTTTAGGGTTTAGGGTTTAGGGTTTAGGGTTTAGGGTTTAGGGTTTAGGGTTTAGGGTTTAGGGTTTAGGGTTTAGGGTTTAGGGTTTAGGGTTTAGGGTTTAGGGTTTAGGGTTTAGGGTTTAGGGTTTAGGGTTTAGGGTTTAGGGTTTAGGGTTTAGGGTTTAGGGTTTAGGGTTTAGGGTTTAGGGTTTAGGGTTTAGGGTTTAGGGTTTAGGGTTTAGGGTTTAGGGTTTAGGGTTTAGGGTTTAGGGTTTAGGGTTTAGGGTTTAGGGTTTAGGGTTTAGGGTTTAGGGTTTAGGGTTTAGGGTTTAGGGTTTAGGGTTTAGGGTTTAGGGTTTAGGGTTTAGGGTTTAGGGTTTAGGGTTTAGGGTTTAGGGTTTAGGGTTTAGGGTTTAGGGTTTAGGGTTTAGGGTTTAGGGTTTAGGGTTTAGGGTTTAGGGTTTAGGGTTTAGGGTTTAGGGTTTAGGGTTTAGGGTTTAGGGTTTAGGGTTTAGGGTTTAGGGTTTAGGGTTTAGGGTTTAGGGTTTAGGGTTTAGGGTTTAGGGTTTAGGGTTTAGGGTTTAGGGTTTAGGGTTTAGGGTTTAGGGTTTAGGGTTTAGGGTTTAGGGTTTAGGGTTTAGGGTTTAGGGTTTAGGGTTTAGGGTTTAGGGTTTAGGGTTTAGGGTTTAGGGTTTAGGGTTTAGGGTTTAGGGTTTAGGGTTTAGGGTTTAGGGTTTAGGGTTTAGGGTTTAGGGTTTAGGGTTTAGGGTTTAGGGTTTAGGGTTTAGGGTTTAGGGTTTAGGGTTTAGGGTTTAGGGTTTAGGGTTTAGGGTTTAGGGTTTAGGGTTTAGGGTTTAGGGTTTAGGGTTTAGGGTTTAGGGTTTAGGGTTTAGGGTTTAGGGTTTAGGGTTTAGGGTTTAGGGTTTAGGGTTTAGGGTTTAGGGTTTAGGGTTTAGGGTTTAGGGTTTAGGGTTTAGGGTTTAGGGTTTAGGGTTTAGGGTTTAGGGTTTAGGGTTTAGGGTTTAGGGTTTAGGGTTTAGGGTTTAGGGTTTAGGGTTTAGGGTTTAGGGTTTAGGGTTTAGGGTTTAGGGTTTAGGGTTTAGGGTTTAGGGTTTAGGGTTTAGGGTTTAGGGTTTAGGGTTTAGGGTTTAGGGTTTAGGGTTTAGGGTTTAGGGTTTAGGGTTTAGGGTTTAGGGTTTAGGGTTTAGGGTTTAGGGTTTAGGGTTTAGGGTTTAGGGTTTAGGGTTTAGGGTTTAGGGTTTAGGGTTTAGGGTTTAGGGTTTAGGGTTTAGGGTTTAGGGTTTAGGGTTTAGGGTTTAGGGTTTAGGGTTTAGGGTTTAGGGTTTAGGGTTTAGGGTTTAGGGTTTAGGGTTTAGGGTTTAGGGTTTAGGGTTTAGGGTTTAGGGTTTAGGGTTTAGGGTTTAGGGTTTAGGGTTTAGGGTTTAGGGTTTAGGGTTTAGGGTTTAGGGTTTAGGGTTTAGGGTTTAGGGTTTAGGGTTTAGGGTTTAGGGTTTAGGGTTTAGGGTTTAGGGTTTAGGGTTTAGGGTTTAGGGTTTAGGGTTTAGGGTTTAGGGTTTAGGGTTTAGGGTTTAGGGTTTAGGGTTTAGGGTTTAGGGTTTAGGGTTTAGGGTTTAGGGTTTAGGGTTTAGGGTTTAGGGTTTAGGGTTTAGGGTTTAGGGTTTAGGGTTTAGGGTTTAGGGTTTAGGGTTTAGGGTTTAGGGTTTAGGGTTTAGGGTTTAGGGTTTAGGGTTTAGGGTTTAGGGTTTAGGGTTTAGGGTTTAGGGTTTAGGGTTTAGGGTTTAGGGTTTAGGGTTTAGGGTTTAGGGTTTAGGGTTTAGGGTTTAGGGTTTAGGGTTTAGGGTTTAGGGTTTAGGGTTTAGGGTTTAGGGTTTAGGGTTTAGGGTTTAGGGTTTAGGGTTTAGGGTTTAGGGTTTAGGGTTTAGGGTTTAGGGTTTAGGGTTTAGGGTTTAGGGTTTAGGGTTTAGGGTTTAGGGTTTAGGGTTTAGGGTTTAGGGTTTAGGGTTTAGGGTTTAGGGTTTAGGGTTTAGGGTTTAGGGTTTAGGGTTTAGGGTTTAGGGTTTAGGGTTTAGGGTTTAGGGTTTAGGGTTTAGGGTTTAGGGTTTAGGGTTTAGGGTTTAGGGTTTAGGGTTTAGGGTTTAGGGTTTAGGGTTTAGGGTTTAGGGTTTAGGGTTTAGGGTTTAGGGTTTAGGGTTTAGGGTTTAGGGTTTAGGGTTTAGGGTTTAGGGTTTAGGGTTTAGGGTTTAGGGTTTAGGGTTTAGGGTTTAGGGTTTAGGGTTTAGGGTTTAGGGTTTAGGGTTTAGGGTTTAGGGTTTAGGGTTTAGGGTTTAGGGTTTAGGGTTTAGGGTTTAGGGTTTAGGGTTTAGGGTTTAGGGTTTAGGGTTTAGGGTTTAGGGTTTAGGGTTTAGGGTTTAGGGTTTAGGGTTTAGGGTTTAGGGTTTAGGGTTTAGGGTTTAGGGTTTAGGGTTTAGGGTTTAGGGTTTAGGGTTTAGGGTTTAGGGTTTAGGGTTTAGGGTTTAGGGTTTAGGGTTTAGGGTTTAGGGTTTAGGGTTTAGGGTTTAGGGTTTAGGGTTTAGGGTTTAGGGTTTAGGGTTTAGGGTTTAGGGTTTAGGGTTTAGGGTTTAGGGTTTAGGGTTTAGGGTTTAGGGTTTAGGGTTTAGGGTTTAGGGTTTAGGGTTTAGGGTTTAGGGTTTAGGGTTTAGGGTTTAGGGTTTAGGGTTTAGGGTTTAGGGTTTAGGGTTTAGGGTTTAGGGTTTAGGGTTTAGGGTTTAGGGTTTAGGGTTTAGGGTTTAGGGTTTAGGGTTTAGGGTTTAGGGTTTAGGGTTTAGGGTTTAGGGTTTAGGGTTTAGGGTTTAGGGTTTAGGGTTTAGGGTTTAGGGTTTAGGGTTTAGGGTTTAGGGTTTAGGGTTTAGGGTTTAGGGTTTAGGGTTTAGGGTTTAGGGTTTAGGGTTTAGGGTTTAGGGTTTAGGGTTTAGGGTTTAGGGTTTAGGGTTTAGGGTTTAGGGTTTAGGGTTTAGGGTTTAGGGTTTAGGGTTTAGGGTTTAGGGTTTAGGGTTTAGGGTTTAGGGTTTAGGGTTTAGGGTTTAGGGTTTAGGGTTTAGGGTTTAGGGTTTAGGGTTTAGGGTTTAGGGTTTAGGGTTTAGGGTTTAGGGTTTAGGGTTTAGGGTTTAGGGTTTAGGGTTTAGGGTTTAGGGTTTAGGGTTTAGGGTTTAGGGTTTAGGGTTTAGGGTTTAGGGTTTAGGGTTTAGGGTTTAGGGTTTAGGGTTTAGGGTTTAGGGTTTAGGGTTTAGGGTTTAGGGTTTAGGGTTTAGGGTTTAGGGTTTAGGGTTTAGGGTTTAGGGTTTAGGGTTTAGGGTTTAGGGTTTAGGGTTTAGGGTTTAGGGTTTAGGGTTTAGGGTTTAGGGTTTAGGGTTTAGGGTTTAGGGTTTAGGGTTTAGGGTTTAGGGTTTAGGGTTTAGGGTTTAGGGTTTAGGGTTTAGGGTTTAGGGTTTAGGGTTTAGGGTTTAGGGTTTAGGGTTTAGGGTTTAGGGTTTAGGGTTTAGGGTTTAGGGTTTAGGGTTTAGGGTTTAGGGTTTAGGGTTTAGGGTTTAGGGTTTAGGGTTTAGGGTTTAGGGTTTAGGGTTTAGGGTTTAGGGTTTAGGGTTTAGGGTTTAGGGTTTAGGGTTTAGGGTTTAGGGTTTAGGGTTTAGGGTTTAGGGTTTAGGGTTTAGGGTTTAGGGTTTAGGGTTTAGGGTTTAGGGTTTAGGGTTTAGGGTTTAG